>OX243953.1:8770566-9370566 GCA_945859745.1 Synanthedon formicaeformis | reverse complement strand
TGTATGTATGTATGTATGTATGTATGTATGTATGTATGTATGTATGTATGTATGTATGTATGTATGTATGTATGTATGTATGTATGTATGTATGTATGTATGTATGTATGTATGTATGTATGTATGTATGTATGTATGTATGTATGTATGTATGTATGTATGTATGTATGTATGTATGTATGTATGTATGTATGTATGTATGTATGTATGTATGTATGTAAGTATAGATGTTCCTCCATAACTCTTAAACGAATCAACTGATTTTCATGAAACTTGGTAGATAAACATTTAGACGTACGGGGCACAGGATAGGCTACTTTTTTTCTTTTTCAACGCGGACGAAGTCGCGGGTGCCAGCTAGTCATTAAAATAAAAAATAATATTTTACTTCATATGAAATAAAATAATACTTTCATATGAACACTATCAAATTTAAAAAACAATTAACATAATATATAATTTACATTACTGACGGTTTGTAGAATGACACGTACTTATAAATGTTTTATATTTCAACGGACGCTTCAGATTAAACACTATAAAACTAACATCGCTATAATTAAATTTATAATCTGACAACAACAACAAAAATACGAAACACCTCAACCATCTTTTACCCACATTGCTAACTGATCTACACTCGGATAAGGCTCTATTATAAATTGCCGACACAGTTTTATACCTTTTTCTGAGTTCATATCCAAAACATTGATACAACCGCGAATACAGCGTGTTCATAATTTAGTTTCTATTATGAATTAGTTTTACATTTATTAATGAACTAGCTGGCGCCCGCGACTTCGTCCGCGTTAAAAAAGAAAAAAGTAGCCTATCCTGTGTCCTGTACGTCTAAATGTTTATCTACCAAGTTTCATTAAAATCAGTTAATTCGGTTAAGAGTTATACAGGAACATACATACTTACATACATACATACAGAAAAAAATTCTAAAAAACTGTCAATTTACATAGTTTCAGTATCATGTATAGAGCCTATAAACACGATATCAATAGCGGGACTTTGATTCGATTATTAAATTTAAAGTATCACGTCGATTAGTTGTATAAGTACTAAGTTTCGTAACCAATTGTATAATAATCATGGTGAAGAAATTGGTGTTTAGTTTGAAGCCCTGTGATCATCAATTTTGTAATTACCTATAGAGATATTGTAATTATATATACAAGTAAAGTTGTTAAGTGAAAAATAACAATAATATGAGATATTTTATTCACCGATAAATATATAATCAACCTGTAGCTGCACTCACAATCGTGGACGAGCTCAGCGGAAGACTTTTATGATATTAATATGCATTCATTATCATTATACACCATTATTACATATTTATTTTTACATTACCTCTTCGCGGAGAATTAGAATGAAGTACTACGGTGTTCCCTCCTCAATATTTATTCTTCCCTAATTCAACCTTAATTAGGGAAGGTGTGAATTTCTTCAAAGGCATTATGCGTTTCGAGGGTGGGCCAATTTAGAGGTTTATCAAAACGGATATCTTGACACAGGATGCGTTCGGAATAGACACCGCAACACACTCATGATCCACCATGTAATTGTCCAATTAAAGTCACAATTTTATGTAAATAATCCTCAGAGGGACCACTTCTGAATTATAGGTTTGCTGGAAAGGTGTTTACTCATCACGCATCGTTTAACGGACGAGCTTGATTGGCACTTCGTTAAGGAAACGATCTCTCAACAAACGGATTACGTCGGGCGAAAGCCGCACATGTCAAACATGAAATACCCATGCAACGTTATCGGGAGCTTTAATAAAAATTGCATGTATTTTAGATAATTGAAAAGACGTTGAAAAAGCGACGATTGAGCGGTTAATTAATTAGTGTTTTCCTATTCACGCGAGCCGAGGCGGCACGTTAGCAATTAAAACCGGATCACACGATACCCTCGCGATTTATTCTTTTCAATTCAACACATCAATGACAACTCTTCATTCTTTGTTAATGCGAGGACTTGAGCAGAGTAGCGTTATTTTCGTCGCCCATTTTGACTTCTTGGAGTAAATTAGCTACTTTTAATTATTTTTTTTATATTTTATACATTACTGGAAAATATTCAAATTTTAAATCTTCTTGGTTATCTCCGAGAAACGAAAATTTGTTGTGCAATATTGCATCTTAATACTTAATCGATCTGAGGTTAGTCCTTGCCTTAGTGCTTTAATTCAATATTTAGTCACTTTTACTCTGTTTAGTCGCATTATCTTCGTCTTTTCGTTTTATCCATTAAAATATTACAGTTTTGCCTATGTAGGTAAGCACTGTATACAGCGTTATAAATAGACTTAGATGGCCTGTCTGAGCGTCTGTTCAAGCAATGCTAATCCTCCGAGAGGCGGTGTTGCTTGGCCGTGTTGTCGATATACCAGTCCAATAGGGCTTAGACTAGATCGACAAGCCGACAGCGTGACGGCATAATGGAGCCTTCGGGAAAATTCAAAATGGAAGCGGAAATCCTCACCAACACGTTCTATCGTTAGAAGATTTAGACACTATACGAGGTATACGAAAACAATAAGAAACACTAGTGTGCTGTAGTGGTTGCTAAAAATATTTCAAATATATTAAACCAAAATATTTAAATTATACCAAATTAAATTTGTGTCCGGGACTTTTTAGACCCGTTTATTGAATTCAAAAGGCACATTGGTTGCCAGATCCGAAAATTTTTTTCGTCTACCAAATCAAATTATGTACTCATATATGATTTCATAAATAATGTTAATTAAATACTGCTAATTATAACATTACAAGCTGCTCTCATCGGGTACGTGGCAAAGCGGGGAATAATGCTGCGTGCAATGTACAACAAATTATTTTATTATCGACTCCAATCGGCGGCAATTAACTCGATGTTTAGTCGAGGAAAAAATGTGCCAGATCTGAATAATTCGCACACGGTTTTCTCAAGACAAGGAATGCAACGCGGGCGCAGCTGGCGTGACGCTCACACCGCCGCTTATCACCAGATCTATCAAATTGTGATGCTTTTTATTTAGCCAACTATCTGCGAAAAGGATTAGAGGAGAATGTCGGCATTCCAACAATTCTGAGAGCGCGAACACTGTTTTGAACCTAACTAAACAGCCAACACCGAGCATGCCATGCTATTGTCGCATTGCAAAATAGCATTGGGACCAACAATTTTACCGTCGCCGACACCTTCACACGTTACTCTGACATGCCAATACGCGGAAATAAGGTGCCATGCACACTCACCTATCTGTAGATAAATACAAGGAAAACTACTCTATTCGGTTAGATAGAAAAAGGCACTCGACTCTAATTATAATAATGTATGCACTTATAAAATCGTTTGTCCTGACTCATTATCAACGCACAGCGAAAACTACTAAGTCTAGAAAGCTGAAGTTAGTAACAGATTTATTTTATAACATAAGCAAACACTGAGAGAGGATCTTTTAAAATTTAATCTCCCTGCGAAGGCGGGGGCGGGCCGCTAGTGTATAATGGCCATTGAAGACATCAATACGCCTCAATGAATTCACGAATTAACATTAGCAAGAGTTACCAAATTATTTTAGTATCGTAACCTTATCGTAAATTTAATACTTTAATGATGTCTGCTAAAGGCCCGACTTTAATAAAAAACAGTCGATGGTACCTGCACAAAGGCGAGATCGCTCGGCGTCACCCATGGTTAGTTAGCCGAGCGACATGTCAACGATGTTTTTTGCCTTGCTGATGTCTTTAACGAAATTCATGTCATTGGGTCCGATTTCTCTAAGATTAACATTTTTTACATTATTTAACAAATAGATTGGACCCTTATACGCTCGAATATTCAGTTACATGGTTTAACACTTAAAAGGGCTTAACGACTCTAACACATCCTGCGGGTTACGATAAAAAATACGACAAAAAGAGAATACTTCTCGTGTTTGTTTTTTAAAAGATGTCTGCTAAAGATAAGGTGGAGCGGCACTTTAATCCTCCAACCGTCCGATATTTGAAAAGGATATGATGACAACTTTTTTGTGTTTCTTATCTAATACGCACATATAAGTGCGTAACCAGTGCTTTGTAACATTCATTAATAACCACCTATCGATAAGTTTAGCTCTGACTAACAATTTTGTGTCGGATTGCCATATTAAGTTTTCTATGTGTTCATAATCTCATTTTTTATACGGCCATTCATTTTTAATATCACTATACTGAACAGTTTAAATAACCTGCTAGTTAGTAGAGTCAAATTTAATTTGAATATTATTACAAAATGTACCTAAAGATAAATGTTGCTCCAGAGTCTTGTAAACTAGTGATCAATATTTTCACGATAAAAACTTTTTACAATTACATATGTACTTAATTTAAAGGCTCAAAGGATTTTTTTCTCTGGACGCTTTCATTAGACGACTTTATTCTTGTTTTGGTTTTTTCTGCTGTCTGTACAGAAAAAACTACTGTGGCAAAAGAACAACAATCCAAAATAAATTTATTAAATTTACCTAATAAAAATAGAACTGTGGCAAGACAACACATTATTTTTTCTGTGGCGAATCAACAATCAACAAGCAACAACAAACTACTCAAATGTTATAGATTTTATGATGTGCAAAAAAATCATTTATAATAATATTTTGTTTGAAAAAATTGTAGTCAAAGTTTATGCTAATTTTACGAATTGTGTGACCAATGATTTTAGTTTTTATGTTGAAGACAACGTAAAAGATAAAGTTACAATTATTTAGTAAAATTATACTTACTTAAATAATTTATGCAAATTGTAAATCAATTATGAGCATTAAAACAAACAAAAGTAATTGGTTGTTTTATTACCAAAAAATTTCAACTTTTAAAACGACAATTAGAAAACATTGCTATTATTCTAAATCCAGCTATGCTTGGATACATTGTAACTCCCTATACGAGTACATAACAGACGTTTGCATTGTGTTCGCTTAGAACCATTTCACAAATCTGTACTACAATTTATAAAGCAGTAGGTAAACTTGAATCACAAAATTAATATTATTAGCAAAATATTCCCATTTACTAACGAAACGAGTTCATATATTTCATTAAATAATATTGTTATCATCATCTCAGCCATAGGACTACCGCTGCTGGACATGGGCCTCCCCATAATTATCCAGTAGGACCGGTTAGCTTGCCGGTCTGTGGTCTACACTAGAGAACCTTTCGGCCCCAGCGGCCGACGGCTGTCCGTATATATGTGTCCAGCTTATTTGCCACTTCAACTATTGCCACTCCACTAATCCGCTGGCTCGGTACCTTTCATTTGTCTACGATTTTTGATTTGATCTAGCAGAGTAACCCCGAACATAACATTGTTGAACCATGTTAAGATTTCTTACGAGGACCATAGTTAGTGACCATGTTCTAGAGCCCAATGGCCCAATATGTCATCAATGTTTACCTACACTCATTGGTCGAAAACCTTTATTTTAAGGCATTGAGGAATTGTAGGCTATAAGGCCTTTTAAAAGCCTTCCCGAAAGCTGCCCATGCGAGCTGAATTGAATGGAGACAGATGAAAAATATGTATTAGATATGAAAAATTATCGCACAAAAATCCTATACTATAAACGAGACATGAGGCTGTACAAGTCCTTGTATACTGTAGTTGATACATACTGTGACATATTATGTAATCATTTAAGTTAAGCGGTTGTCGTGTTTAGGTTTCCGTCTTGGGTTATGTTCATTTCGTTTGTATACAACTACATAAAAGTGTAAAGTAACTGCTTCTTCTTTGTCATTGATAACATAATATTCGATATGTCAAATTATTGAACACGATAATTCTGCATTCCTATCGGCTGTTATTACTCTGACGACGGTGGCGTCGCGGATGATTAGATGGTGTTATTTATATCATTTAATTTTAATCAAGCTTATCAGAATTATGTACTTCAATTAAATAAAACTTAATATTAAATTATTATTTAAGTAAATATTAATAGCATAGATAACCGCATTGCATACATGTGACACTTTGATCGCATAGAAAGTACCTAGTGTAATTGAATATTTATAAAAGTAAAGGTTGGTTTGCCACGAGACAATAGTACCTAATGACATACGTAATGTAAAACTCGTGTACACACTTTACATAGGTACTCGTAATGGCCGACCGGGTGAATAAACAAAGCTTCCCGTGAATAACTACAGAAATTGTGTCGTTTCATGCAACACTCGTACCGTTCCAATGGACAGGAATCCCCTTTAAGCACCGGTGTCAATTTCAACAGCCCACTGCGCGTAAATTTAATCCTTATTATATGGATAGTTAGGTCGAAACAATAACTTAAAAGTCGCATGTGCAAGTTCCGAATCCGCGATCAACCAATGTTACCGTACATGGATTAAATAACTATGTAATACGGGGCTTGTAATGTATGTAATTCATAGATTCAATGTTGGACGGCTTCAGGATTACCCGAATAATTCCCTAAACGTAACAATTGTTTTAGTCGTCCTAATGTCTTTTGTAATTTGGTTGTTTAAGGCGTTTAGTTACGTCAAATGGGTACTTACTTAAGCCTACTTCTCGTAGACAAAATTCGGTTTTGACGACATTTAGTACTACATTTTTTCGAATCACCAAAACAAAATCTGTAATTCCGTACTGCTCCTAAATCAACATTTTCATTCAAACCATCGAGATTTACTAATTCCAGTATGCGGTGTGGGTGTAGCGGGCTACACCCCGCCCAGACGGCCAACTTCATTGATGACTCCAAGCGCCTTAATACGCGTCTAGTCTGACAAAACGTTCGGGTCAACACCATTGGAGAAATGGTGAATAAATACCGCGCGTGTATGTTACCGTATCTAAAGTCATATCTCTTACAGTCAGGTCACAGTGGCAGCTTAACTAGCAAACCGCAGCGTGACTTAACGTAACTCGCGGTTCGACGACACTGCTTATTTAAGTACCTAGGTAATTAAAATTAATAATACTTATCTCAGACAGTCACTTTAGTTTTTCAAACTTCGCTAGCAATTCTGATATGTTTTTGATTATTATTTTTTGTATTGGACATTTATCGTAGGACTGCACGTAAAAAGTGAAAAGCTTCACTTCAATGAATTGAAAAGATTAGCAGCATGTATAATTTTACTTAGGTAAAAAGGGCTTTTTTAAATAATAAGTGGCACAGTACTTTTTTGAAATAAAGACGATGTGCAAAGTTGGCTAAAATATTATTTTTAACTAGTTGGTGCCCGCGACTTCGTCCGTGTTCAAAATGTTATATACCCTTTGCCTTCCTCGATAAATGGACTATCCAACACAAAAATAATTTTTAATTCGAACCAAACAGGTCCTGAGATTAACGCGTACAACCAAACAAACAAACAAAAACTCTTAATTAAACTTTATTTTTTTATTCAAAATTTACTGAATTAATTATTGAATTTGTGACTGCAATCAAGAGCATAGCTAGGGATTATCCAAAAAAAATAACTGCGATATTTTAAATTTTCTGATCACATTGCCTAAGAGAGTCGACTAGGGAATCGATTTTCCTTATTTTCAAATATATCTCGATTATTTCTTAATCAAGTGACCAGAATTCTTTTCGTATTTTTTCCAGAGCTGGTATACCTAACCAAGCCTATCGCCTAAACACTGTCGGACCCGCGAGTTCAGGTTTTTTCCCCATAGGTACTAAGTATCAAGCATCTTATTCTATGTAGAATGTAGGTACATATTAGCAAAAAAAGTTTACAAAACCTACACTAACAGCAAGTGTATCTCACGACATTTATAATAACTAATTCCGGAAATATAATAACATGAAAAGGACACAAAGGGCGTATTAATTATGTTTTTTTTTTTAATATCTGACATATTATAAGCGGTCGGGTGGCATTTCTCGGTTTCTAATCCCATTGAAAATACAATGGAAGTTGGACGGCTGGGGACCATTTTTCATTCGAATGACAAATATTTAGAAAGTTATTTATCCGCATACGAGTCTGCACAGAGCTCAATAAAGAAGGCCGTACGAGCTCAGCTCGCGTCTCTCGCTTTGTCCACAGTACAACGGCCGGATGTTTATTTTGCAACCGCGATATCGATTCAGGTAGACTAAAGAATAAATCTATTATAGCAACAATGAGTTTTGTCCGCTGTCATATTCGAAATCCGTCAATCGCATCGTAATAACGTAATAAGAATTCAAAATGTAATTTTGTCACATTACGCCTAGACCGTCACAAAGGGGTTTCTGGAGCGTTTCAAATTTGCGTACAGACCTTCTGTCGGATGGCACCGTTGATGGCATCAATGGCACGCCCATATCTACTTTTTCACCGTCACCCTCCAAGCGAACTCGTTAAATCTTCATTTACAATCAACTATTTTGTATTTACTATATGCTAATGATGTTATTGTAATCACTCATCTGCTATAGTGATTCATCGCGTGAAATATTCATCATGATCGATTGAAACGACCACGTCAACATACCACACTTTTGTACTATGCACTGCGAATGCTACGCTTGCGTACGGGGGCCTCCATGTATGTGATGTTTGTGTCTGCAAATGCGAATGTGAAAACCCGCCATAAAGGCATTTCAAAATTTACAACTTACAGAGCACCATATCGACAGCCTCCAACAGTCCGCCGCCGACGCAGGCTGGGATGAGCGGAGCAGCTGGTGGCGGTAGTAGCGCGGCACGATCCAGTTCACCCACCGCATCCGCCCCGCGCTGCTGTGACACCGGCCGACCCATATTCCAAGACCCCATCACGGGGCAAACTGTTTGCTCGTGCCAATACGAGTTCCTCAACTACCCCAGGCTCGCCTCAGGCGTGCCGCTGTCTATGTACAGCGCGCCTTACACCGATGCTGCAGCCGCCACAGCCGCCGGGATGGCAGCGTACTTCCCGGCGCTCGCCGCTGACCAACCGCCTTTCTACACCAACGCTGTTAGTATAAGTATATTTCATTCATGGTACCTTTCACCGACAGTAAATAAAGGCTGCATTTGACCGGTCCTGTCAAAAATTTATGCGGGATGCCTATGTTCAGCAGTGGATGTCCTACGTCTGAGACGATGATGACCCGCATGATGCATAGCGTCCCTTTAATTTTACCCAATGCGGTGATCAACCTTTAATTTAAAGGCGATCTTACGAGGCTCTTTGCATCATGCGAGTAGGTAAAACGTATTGGACAAAATTGACATAATTTAATTACGAACATTTCAATGAAAAGTGTTGTGTCACAATATTGTCACAAATTAAAATATTCTCTGTACTTATCTCACGTTACAAATTTAATACCATCACGTCGTGTAATACAAATAATATGGAAGCGACTGCAAATATGGTGATTTATAATTATGAATCCATCGCAAAACTAATGTATTTTACTGACATGTGAGGTATAATCAGAACAAGTTTGGTGCAGGTTTCTGCGATATCTAGTCATTGCGAGCAGGCTATTAAGTAATGCGATATGTAGATGTCTCTTCAACGTTTTAATCACAAAATAAAAAAAAACTTCTATAACAACCTGGATCTAAAAATTTTTAGTACTATCATAAATAAAAATATTAACTTTATTTTTAATATTATTTTTAATATTATGTATATTAATTTCTATTAAAACACAGTGTATTACGTAGTCTTAAACTTAGTCTGACGTAGGATACAAAGTGCACATTATTCTATTCTACTATCCTTATCCTTTATCAAAGTCAACATTGCGCTTTCACTCTTCCGGTGTTAATAAGGCCACAGTAGCTACATTCCTTTCAACGAACAGTCAGCATGTCTGTCAGTCATCTCATAAAAAAATCATTTATATCAAAAGGCTTATTGGATACGGCAGGGCAGTCCCGACACGCCTTTTAAAAAGCAATACCTTAAAATAATTAGGATCCAATGTCAAAATAGTTTTTGAAAATAAGCTGTAAGCATCCGTCATCGTGTTAAGTAGGCTCCAATATAAGGTTTATGATAAAGTATAATGCACACACAGCTATAAATTTGAATCGTAATCCGTTGATATATGTTTTTTGTCCATCATCTCAAAAAAGTTTTTGAACACGGTTGGATTTAATAACTTAATATGTTTAACAATTTCTTTAAAGATTAAATAACACACATATATCATTTGATTGAACACAAAGGTTTGATACGTGCCCGTATAATGTTTTTGGACTCTATAACAATAGACACGTAGATCTTTTGTTTAATGTATTACCTATATTAAATTTTCAGATAACTAAGGTGAAAAATGCAACATAATGCAATTTTCATAGTAATATTTGCTATGAGTATTTGCAATTGCACATAATATATAAAAATTGCGCAATGGGCGAACCCGCGGGAGTCTCTAGTAAACAATAAAAATTTATCTCAAATCTGTCTTATGTCATCTATACATATTCATCTATACAATGATAATATTTCCCGTATATTAATTATATCCTGATATATCAGACAGGGTTGTTAAACATTCGGCAAACTTATAAATTCTATGTTCAATCGTGAACGAACTCCTAATTCCGCTTCTCGACTAACGTGTGTGGGTAGTGACTTTGAATGATAATGATCATAACACAACATAAAAATAGTCACGGTACGTAATATATGACGAGTAGTAAAACTTCTGGAGGAAGGTGTTAAAAGGTAGAGCCGTGAACGTGTCCCGGCAGATGATTCAATCACTCATGAAGATATCATAATATATCATCTGTGGCGAAAGTGTTAACTCGTACCGCCCTCGGCCGCTCGCTTCTTACCGACGGATTCCGCCTTTTAATTTTTTTCTCCTAAACTTTTATTTCGAATACACTTTGTTAAATTTCGACTAGTGGGTCGAATGCGTTTTTTATAACAACGTTTTTTATAATACCTAGGAGTTTTTAAAATCTTTGTTATTTCATTAAAACTTCTCACATTTTGATTAATATTAATTATATCAATCAAAATATTGATTGAAAACAAATTGCAGAGACCAGGTGTTTAAAAGTTATTTTGCATGTCTATGAAATCAGTTGAAGGGTAAAAACCGTCATCGTTTCATAAGTAAATAAGGTTGGTCATATGAACTTTAATAAGATTACAGTTAAGTTCCATTAACCTTATACAGAGATGATACCAATAAAGATTACGGGCGTACTCTTCATCTTTTAAGAAGACGTATTTCGATATACACGCACGTTGAAACTTATCGAATCCTCTGTGAGATACTAATGTTACTGTAATAAAAGGGATTTTATTTTACATGTACGACGTTGTTAAATGTATTGGATATACTTTGTAACGAGTAATGTTTGAAATTAAAATATTACAATTTTGCAAATTCTCTATAGTGTTATAGTTATAGTTTTTTTTAAATAATATTATGTCGAGAAATAATACGATAAATGTGGTCGATTGCTGAGTATATCGTCGTTGTCAAACCAAAAACTGTTAAGTGCTTATGAGCACTATTTGTCGAACTATGAATCTATGAATCTGCTTTGTGCAGAATCTAGAATCTGTTATGTGCAAAATTTATAAATAATTAATAAACTATTAAATTTTAAATGTTTAAAAAACAAAAAGTTACTGTATAACAACCCAAAGTTTTAAAAAAAATACTTTTTTTTTAAATAAACCTTCATGTAAAATTTTGCAGGAAGCTTTCCATATAGCAGATTTTTGATTAACAACGACAATATTATGCAAGTTATGCTAAAAAAAATTGTTGCGATGACCACTCGTTATCGTTTCACCAACAGTAACCTAAAGTTAGGGACACACAATCCTACGTGGAACGCCGGACTATCGTTAATGGAACGCCGTCTTAAATAGGTCTTAGGTGTTCCCTAAATTTAGGTGTCTTTTGGTAAAAACGTGCATTAGACATAATATATACTCAAGTAATAATAGAACTGTCAAAAGTTGAGTGTACCTATTAAAAATAACCAGTTAGACTCGCAGTAGCGATCGCGAAAAACATTAAGTATGGAACCGCATACTTGCGTCACACACACATACACGCATTAGTCCGATTATATTATTTGAAGTAACAGAAAACTGGAATTAAGTATATCAGAAAGGTCGAAGCAACAAAGAGCGACAGTGCGACTGGATTACGCTGTCGTAGTTGAGTAAAATTTATTATCGGATTTTCGTTTCGGCCACCAATGAAGTTGTTGGACAACAAAATCTTTTGATAGATTTATCCTGGCTGACCGCATTAAGACTCGCTCCTGAGTTATTTTAATGTGTCGCTATAAATTTGGGACCCTCTCTTGTTATTGATTCACGTACAAAACTTTTTTACTGATATCCCATAAAAATTGCTGATTTATACGAAAACATAATGGCAACACGCAACATGAAACATATTGCCAGTTGTTGGCTCATCTATATCCATACATATAATAAAATCTTAAACGAGCCTGTCTACATTAATTTATTTTTTCAAAAAATCGATTTGTACTTGTACTTTGATTTTGACAATTTCGTCTGTATGTCTATGCATTTAGGAAAGCTAATCTCAAAAGAGGCTTAACCGATTTGAATGCGATTTTCACTAATATATTGATTGATCCTGAAAAATTTTAGGTAGCTGTCGGATTTTTAAAAAACAAACTACTTACAGTGCGTCCGAAGTTTGGGGCATCAGCTAGTCTTGAAATAAATTTAATCAAATACAATAAAATTTATCAATAGTTAGCATGTTTTAAAGGGACGCATATAAATGTAATACGTTTATCTCGAGAACATAAAAGAAAGCAAAGCTCAACGTTTTCGAAGAATAAAAAAAGAGGCATTTGTCGAATGAAAGATGATTGATGCACTCGTCTCGTATCTTTGCCCATTAAATAATAATAGTTAAGACGCAACTTAAAACGATCGATCAAAAAATCAATCCAACGAGGATAATTTTCGTAATGGATTGCGTTAAAGCTACCGGAAACGTGAATGACGATATTATAACGATCTAGTTTGGGATTATTATAAAAGAGTTACTTACAAATATGTTAGTATGATACAAACCCATGTCAAATATATGTTTCTCGCGAGGGTAACAGATTAATTTTGATGGAGTAAAGTAGGTGTTTTAAATGAGGCGAGTATTTTTTTATGTTATAAAACCGCCGAAAAAACTGAAAAGCATAAAATAATCTTCTTATTTTATTTTACCTAAGTAAATTTGAGTCGCCGCCGCGCATCACTCTTTACGTAATTTTTGCTTGTTTGTCGCCGACTCAAAATTACTTAGGTAAAATAAAATAAGAAGATTATTTTATGCTTTTCGGTTTTTTCGGCGGTTTTATTTTTTGTTAAAAAGTTTTATTTTATATTTTTTTGTGGCTATTATCTAATATTTTCCATTTTCCCACCCTTAGGGTAGGATTTTTTTTTCCAAAATTATACGAGATCAACTTCAAGATATACCCTATCCATTAAAAAAAAGAATTATCAAAATCGGACTACTCTGTAAAAAGTTATGCGTGGTTATACGCTACAATCGGTGAGTGAACAATCAATCATCCCCTGTTTTCCTACCCTTAGGGTTGGAATTTTTTTCCAAATTAAAATGGGACCCCCTCGGGGGTGCACCCTTTCAAATAAAAAAAGAATTATCAAAATCGGACCACCCCGTCAAAAGTTATGCGTGATCATACATAAAATAAAAAAAATAAAAAATATACGCGTCGAATTGAGAACCTCCTCCGTTTTTGTTTTTTCGTATTCGTCGGTTGAAAACAGACAGGCTAACAGGAAAACCTTCCTGAGGAGTCACTCTGTTGATAGATGAAAGACGCATGAAAATCCTTCCAGACAGACAGATAGACAGACGCGACGGGAGAGTTAGTTTTATAATATGTAATGAAGGATTCAGTAAACCGCTTACATACACATTACACACAATTGTATTCTTTACACGTGAATAATAATTACACTATTACACACAAATATAATCTTTTAATCATGATAGTTTATATATAAGCTTTCTTATATAATACATGCTGTGATTTTTAAGTTTCTTTATGATTTTTAATTTATACTTTCCAAATATTTAGTATAAATAATATAATATTTTCAAATTATATTTTAGCATATTTTTTATGAAAAAATTCAAAATATTTATGAATTTATTTATTAACTATTCGTGAGGATATAATATATAGGAACAAAACCACAAGTTTTGTCGGACTTTGCGGCCATGGATGATATCCGAATATTTTTATAAATATCTTTATCACCTTAACACAAACCAAATTATAATGATGATAGTATCATCATAATAATGAAAGTGTTCACTTAATTTATAATATTCAATTCTTTGTTCAAACAGGCTGCAGGAATTGAGCTGAAAGAGAACCTTGCGGCTAGTGCAGCTAGTTGGCCTTATCCTACAGTTTATCATCCTTATGAAGCAGCATTTGGAGGCTACCCCTTCAATGGGTAAGTAGATATATTCACAATCACAACCATTATCGAAATAACATGAAGAAAATTATGACCATGTCCCATGGAACTGTGATTTGCCAAATGGTGGTAGAAAACTATGTAAGTAGATCAATTCGGGCCTTGAACACATTCTATCGTGACAAGAGTTACCTAAGGCGTTATTGAATTTAATTTTGACCAAACTTTCTATATTTATACTGTCACAACTTTTAACTAGTCCTAGTTGTTGTTGTCGTAGCAAAAGGGAATTATTTGTAGGTATTTAAAAAAATATTGGTTCACCACGTGCCAACGTAGAATAAGTCAAAAATCCCTTTTAAAGGTGATAACTTTTTTCAAAATTGTTTTATAGATAAAATTAAAACTCTTCAATACATACAAAACAAAAAAAGTCAGCCCACAATAAACGGAAACAAATGACAAAACATGTACAAAAATGTTTCCTCTTTATTTGTTTGTTTATATAATATATAGATTATCTATAATACAGGCTACCTTTTTCATTGCATAATTCAACAAGTATTTAAATGAGTAATTTTAGTTCCAAATTGAGCATAAAAACATGTGAAGACGTTTTCGAAATACAATTATGGTGCCTACCTACCTACATATAACCACAGTAATATCGAAATTCCCTACTTAAATTACCGCCTACGCAAACAGTCCAGTTTATCTAAAATTCATGTTCTAACCAAGATTCTCATCGCAAATTCGGAGTTTACTAAAAGCGCAGCATAATTAATTTTTGAACAAGCCGCTGTCGAATGTTTTACTAACTTTGATTAATTCGCACTAAAAAAATCATATAATTGTATAGCCGATAACATCTTTGATACCTATTCGACCACCAATGTTAATGTAGAGTGACTAATGCTACAAAGCTACAATGACTTTTATTGATAAACATTCTGTATTATATTTACATCTTTAATTTGTAAGTCTTAAAGTCGCTTTTCTTGTTCAATTAATTTTTTTGTAATTCGTAAGGTTTACCACGAATCCATATTGAAATGTTATCAATAACCAGTAGTGTTACAGCTTCAATAATCTGGTAACAAATAAGCTATTGATCATAAACATTGCCTAATTCTTTCTTAACTAAATATATTATATTATAAGTTAATTTTAAAAGGCCTTCTAAAAAGCATAAAATGATTTGTGAGACTAGGTTATAGGAAGATAGTTAGCCTCCATAAACAAAACACTATTTGGTTATTTTTTTTTAAATATTGAAGTTAGGTGATAAGAAAAATAAACTATGTATGTACCAAATGTTGTCTATAATAATTCCTTTTTTTTTCAAGCTTTTTGCTCTAACCATAAACGAGGAGTACCTATAGGCTAACAAAGTACTCATTTGACGGCACTAGGCGCCTTAAGTGAAAATCATTGGTGTGCTTACTATAAAGTGTGATTAAATTTTTCTCCTGACGTTAATTAAGTTTGCATCAGAAATGAAATAGGTGTTTAAATTCTAAAAATAAATTTTAAAGATATTATTGCGTATTAAATTTTGATGAAATCAATGCCAGTAGATAGGTAGATAGGTAAGCAGGAGTTTGATGTAGACAACGCGTTTATGTAATCATTTATGCTGATAGCGGTAAATTGTAAAGGTAACATAACATGAGTTTATTAGATATGAATGTTGTATCAGATTATCGACACTGTATCTCTATGTCGACGCAACGAACATGTTGAAAACACCAAGCCGCAACCTAATAGGTAATCACAGCCGATTTTATTCCACAAAATCAACCCGTTTACAAGCAATTATTTTGTTCAAAACACCTATATCTTGTACCTAAATGTCGATAGATGGTGACGGTGTTATCACTAACATTTACGAACCTACCATATCTGTCGATAAAAAGGATCTGATTAGGTACTATTAAAAAAAAACACAAGGACAAATTAAGCAAAATAGTGTTAATATGCATTTTGGCGTTCACGATTTATAAAAGATAAAAAAATCTTTAATTCCGATTTATAAATATCATTTTCTGTCAAACGTAAAATTGTTTAAGTGCCTCTTTCACAAACTACATGTAAAGTGTTGATTAGTTACTTTTAGAAATAAATTTCTGTCAAACGTAAAATTGTTTAAGGGCCTCTTTCACAAACTAAATGTAAAGTGTTGATTAGTTACTTTTAGAAATAATTTTCTGTTATATTGAATTATGCACTCTGTTTACTGCACCATTCGATATCCGAATTTTTACCGTACAAACAAAGGTATATCAGCTCCATTATCCCCGGTTACCGGTGACTTTAAATGACAGTTTGGCCTACTTGACGTTTGTGAAAGAGGCGCTAAGAGTAATTTATTATACCTACCTAGTATAAGTTCCTCCATAAACTTCAGAATATCTAGGTACCTACAATACATATAGTAGTACGAATACCTATTCATAATACATCATGTTTATTATTGGGTTCATCGAAGTTACTTTATTTATATAAAAAAGGAAGATCAATTAATGGTATATTTGCCGTTTTGTGCGATGACCTTTGGCCACTTGGCGATGAATGCCTCATTCGTAGAAGGCCCTGTCTTTATTGACGGAAAACTGAACAAGGTGCTGATTTATGACCTCATCTGAATTGAATGTCACACGACGCAGGGAGTTTTGAAGAGAGTGAAACAAGTGGAAATCTGACGGTGCAAGGTATGGGGGGCGAGGCGAGTATGCTGGGAGTATGACGGGTCGTGATGTTACACAACTCCTTTATTTACGACGATTTCACCCAGAATCGTTACTTTTTTATATAAAAAAGTAAAGTAATTATCACGATAATATTATTGAAAAACACTTAAATTATCAGCTTTCAAATGACATAACTATGTGAACACAGGTGCGAATGACTATAGTTTCAATGCACCAAATTGTAATCTGTTATAAAAAATATACAATGACTTTTTTTTACTCAATCTACTCAGCAAGGCAAGTGCTGGTCAAAGAGGTCATTTTAGCCACGTTACCTATTAGGCTACGGGCCTCTTTCACCGTCTGTCAAGTAGGATAGCTGTCATTTAAAGTCACCGGTCACCGGGGATAATGGAGCTGATATACCTTTGTTTGTACGGTAAAAGTCCAAAACTTTAAAAAGATAATAATAAAAAAATTCGCCTATCGTAAGATGCACTAGACCGAATGCATAATTTAATAAAGAATAAAATGATTTCTAAAAGTAACTAATCAACACTTTACTTGTAGTTGGTGAAAGAGGCCCTAGCAGTAGAAGCCTACTACTAAAAAAAATTATTATAAAAAATGATAATTAAAATGAAACACATCAATAAAGTGAAACATTAATTGTAATAAACGCCATGGGAGTTTTAAAATGGAACAATGTAAACGCTTGGCGAACCATGTCTTTCATTGCAATGATTCTATATGGACACGCTCATTGCATTCATGAACAACGTCAAAATGATACGGTACGCTAACGTAAACAGTCGCATTAATGATACTTAAGAGATCACTGAATAAACATTACTACTTACTTTTGCTATAATAGTAAACAATATGCCTACACGAATGATTAATTCCTTTATAATTGAATCTCTTTAGCGCGCCGCCTTATTTGCATCGATGTAAATGGATACCTCATTATTAGATGCCTCCGCATCTAATTAATACGGTGTTAGTGAATATTTAACAGATATGAAATATTATGTATTTCCGATAGACTGAGATGAATTTGTAGGGTCATATAAACTGGTAAAACAGTTTTGATTTATAGTAAAAATTGTAAAATTTGTTTTATTTTTATAAGCAACATGCTTTGGTCCGCGACTTAGTCCGCGCCGCTTTTTGTACTCGTTGATGAAACATTATGTTTTGTTCTTTTTTTTGCTAAATTTTCAGCTAGGAACTTTAGACGGGATAAAGAAAAACGGGGTTGATATTTTTTATGGCCATTTTTCGTTCTCACTTTTTCCTTCCATAAGAATTTTCCTTGATCTTCAACGAATATTTGATTTTTTTTATTTTATAGAATAGTTGGATAGATATAAAAATATCAATTCAAAAGTAAATAGATTTCTTTGTTCGTAAAATAAAAACAATATATTTGAATGTTTCCTTACTCTTTCTTTCAAAATCCTTAAACGGATTCTGATCTCATTTTGCAATACGTAAGTTCATGGATAAGACATTTATTAAAATTTAGGCGGACATAATCTATTTTTTATCAATGTTGAGAGAAAAAAAGACCACCACGCTGTCGGTTAGGTCAAATAATTGGTATAAATAAATTTTATCCCCTTCGGTGTTTATTTTTAACGTACATCCCCTTAGATCGGACAAAATATAATTTTAAACTTCTGGGCTATTTTTTATCTGGTAATTGGTAGGTGATTTATACATCGCCAAAACACATTTTATTTACGTTTTAAGTTTCTGAGAATAGCGCCGTGCACAGGACGCTCAATGGCTTAACGCATTTAGATGAAATTTGGCACACCTACCTAGATAGTTCAATACCTGGAATAACATATAGGATACTTTTATCTTAGAAAAATGTAAGGTTCCTGTGGGATTTTCAAAAAACCCACTACAGCTCGTACGAAGTCGCCGGCACCAGTAAGTAGGAGATGAATAATATTTTCGGACAGTTTGTTTAAAATTAAATGAATTATTCGAATAAGACAAAAATTGGCACTTAAGACAAAAATATACTTTTTTTTTGGGTGTCAGTCATTTATTGATTTTTTCAATAATTAACAATACTATATATATATCTCTGAATTTTAAATAATGTAATAAAACAAATTGGTTTAATTTGAAAAAGTCATTAAATCGTTAACCAACTGTTTCACAATATACTTACTTTATGAAGACAACAAGAAAAGGGAACAGAACTAACAACACTTATTATGTTAGACGCCAATTGAGTGGTAAAAAGCGATAAATTAACCACAGTGTCTGGAGAAACAACAACAAGCGTTAAATAACACAATTAAAACGTTGTAAAAATGTATGGGGCGTCCTGACTAATGACATGTTAATAGACGTTTTTCAATAATTTTAAAGCGAACGTTGTGAGGCAGGTGGCGAGCCAACGACCGGTGTCCCTACCCTATCCAAAGTGGACCTCACACCTTAATCACTCACGTCGGCAACAATCTGTAATGATATTTACTAAATAAACACGTAAACGAACCGCCATTAAGTTCAATTAACTGTTACTGAATTTATTAGACTAATCCATGCACACTTTATTAAGTTAGTTAAAGCATCAGCACAAAGTCAACCGTAAACTTGGATAAAATGTGGTCCCGTCAACCATACACCTTCGCATAAAATGTATTATGAGTATATATCGTTATCTATAATCCTTACATAGTATGTTGAAGCCTTCTGCATCTGTCTATCTGTATATCCGCTAATTCCTCCTAAAGCCTTCTAACGAATTTTGATACGATTTTACATTACGGAAGGTTTAGATATCAATACCTACTAATAATAAATCCGTAAGGGTTGGTTATGGAGTAAGTTACTTTGTTTTCAGAGATATCGTGTTTATAGGCTCTATACATAATGCTGAAACTAAATTGACGATGTTTACAATTTTTTTCTGTATGTATGTATGTGTGTATGTATGTATGTTTTTTCATAAACATTTAGACGTACAGGACACAGGATAACCTACTTTTTTTCTTTTTTACGCGGACGAAGTCGCGGACGCCAGGTAGTTATATAATAAAATCTGATTAAGTTTTAGTAGAAGTAGAAAAAAAAAAAATTTTGCAACCATAAATCACAGAAACTGTCCTGTCCACATCTGTCTGTTTTTCCGCTAACTGCTTCTGAACAACGGATTTTGACATAATTTTTACTAATGGAACCGGAAAAGTTTGTGTAGGTGTATAAAAAATGCATCAAAAATGCATAAAAAATTGCGAATTATCAAATAAAGTCGCTATAAGCCTGTGTCTGTTTCTCCGTTAAAGTCTACTAAACCACCCAACATATTTTGAAAGTGTTTTCAATAATGGAAAGAGCGATAAACGAGAAAGGTTTGTGTATACAATTTTCGGAAAAAAGGAGACCGGGTCGGATCATTAATTTTTTTTAACAGATCACACAGTCATTCACATGTCAAATAAAAATCGTCTATGTGAACAAACAAAATTTTATGTATTTTTATGAACAAAAAAAATGTATAAATATTCGTTTGTTCAGCGGTTGTTTTAGAATTGTGACACAACATTGCATTCGAATTCGGTAGGTGATAGTTTTGTGTAAAAATTGGTATAGTAACTTTGTTTGAAACATTATTTTTGTCGTATGCTATTAGGATGTAACTCCTGTTTGTGTCATTTTCGTATATATTTTTTTATATAACAAATGAACTTAACCGTTCTTTTTATTTTATAAACTAGCTACGCGCCCGCGGCTTCGTACGCGTATCGACTTCATTCAGATTAATAGCGTTTTATTAGGATTAGTATTTTTTTGTTTGTAAACCGATTGTAATGAAACAAACACAAAATTTTACGGGAAGTTTGCACACAACATACCTATATCAGTAAAAATAGCATTCAAATAAGTTTAGCTGTTTCAGAGATTAGCACTCACAAATTCGCAGACAGACAAAAATTCCAACAACTAAATTTTTCACCTCAGTAACATAAGTAAAAATATGTTTTTAAAAAAATGTGTTTGCACTTTACAGGTAAAATAATATTTTTGATTAATTATTTTGAAAATCCTTTGTGGAATCGTACATGATTGAGGTTGAGGTTGTATGTTTCATATTTTTAAGTAAATAAAAAAACATATAAAGTTTATATATCATTGTGTAGGTTATAAAAAAACCATAGGTACAAATACCTTTAATAAAAGTTTGTAAAGGTTACGACTTTGTATGATTTTTTTATATTTCCTCAAAAATATGAAAATCCTACATAATTGGCTCGTTGTTGAGCACACGCCACAATTCTAAAAATTCACAAATCTTTCTCACTTATAACAATAACAAAGCGCTTGTCAGAAAATTCTCACTAGCATTATTAGGCCGGGGGCAGGCTTGTCCGAGAATGAAGACTGACAAGAGGCCTTTTTGGGAGTGACTCGTTACAAATAAACCCTCTTTGCGCTATAGATCCCTCGCTCTCCCGGTCACTCACTTAGCGACGGTTTAGAAAACTCACTGGATGGGATATGGTTAAATTATTCACTTAACGCCTAACATAAACCTTTATTACCCTAGTAAAAACAAGAAGTAAACGTATTATTAACAAAATGGGGACAGCCATGTTGTTTATGTACTCGATAATATTGCAACTACATATTAGAAATCTAATTCTGAAATATATTTTCGTTTTGAAATATTATCTAGTTATTTTTTTTAATTTAATAACATAATTTGAATAGATAAGATGGAAAATGGTTTCGATAATATTCACAACATTTCGATGATATTTCGTTGTCCAGAAAATTCTGTCCAGCATACTTATTTATTATTTAATTTTTATCAAAAAATTTTGTATCTACCTAATGAATACACATTTAATCTGTGCATTATTTTAAAATATCAATAAGAGTTGGCATAATATAATAGAAATATAAGTTTATTTTATTTATTAGGTACTAGCAACCCACTTCGCACGGGTTGTAATTTTTTCTGAAAATTAAATATATAAACCTTTCTAATTTAACGCTCTTTGCACTAGTTTAAACCGCATTAAAATCAGTTGCGTTGTTTAAAAGATCTAAGCGTACATACAGAGTGATAGACTGAGCGACGAAAGCGATTTTATTTCATACTAATACTCGTATATAAAGAGATTTAATTTCTGTTATTTAGTTATTACCTATTATTGTAATCGATCACTGCTCCGGTTACTTAGAGAAACCAAAATACATATATTTCCACAAAAGGAGGCATAGTAAGTAGTCTAAAATATTTAATTAAATTTTATTTAAAACCCCATGATCAAATTTTTTTCAAAAGAGAAATTAAGCATAGCCGTTGTCGATGACTCATGCAGTTCAATCATAATTAAGAGAGGTAACAAGAGGTAAAAGGATAAATATTTGGAACGCAAATGTTACCTAGTCTTTCCAAGCGAAAGACTTAAAAACTGATATTTCCTTAATTGTACAAAAAAAAAAAACTAATAAATTAGAGCCAGAAAAAAAACCCTAAAATATGATAATACAGCAACGGTTAGTAATTTGACAAAAATAAATATTTAAGCATTCGAATACAGATAAAAATTGTTGTTAAAATTAAGTGATATTTAAAATAGAATTATTTAAAAAGTAGATAAATTTCTGATATCCAATGAATTTAATAGACATTTTATTAAATGGTCAAAAGGTTTTTAACTAACTATTAGCTACGCAAAAATAATAACAAATGTTGCGTCAATTTTAATTCCACAAACAAATTGGAGTTTTCGTAACATTATTCCAATATTGTCATGAGAATAGTCCACCCAAAATCCTCCGGGAGATGGTCGCGCCGTGGGCCATAGGTGGCGTTAGTCCGTTATATGAATCGTCGGTCGTCAACCGTTCGCGTCGTGACCGGTGTTTCAACCACGTCGCCGACACTTCCGCTCCTCTATATAATTACAAACGGAAAATTCAAGTACACCATAAGCTCGGACGAATTTCGTCGAAAAGTGATAATGAATGAGAGAGGCGGCCCATCAGGACGCAATGCACGTATCAATCTATTTGGCCCCCACCCGATATTGTGCGCACAAAGTAACCATTACTCATGCCCACCGAACTTTATTTACGACAGGAAGAAATTGCGATTGTATTCTCTTAATGGTTATAACTTCCCAATATGATGGTGACTGTCCGTTTTGTTTGTGCAAACATTTTGACAAACAGATGGACGTGTACAGTAATTTTAAATACGATTGCTGTTTAAAATATATTTTGTGGTGCGCAATTAAATGACCCTAGATGCTTCGTGATAGCCGTTTTTGTAACAATATAGAAATAATGTCTTGTTGCTTTGTTTTAATTAAAATAATAACTAATTTTGTATAATCAAAGGGTGGGCTGATTATATACGTATAGAAAAAGAAATGATCAAACTAAGATCTAAAACTATTATAATGAACTTAAATTTTTATGTATTATAGATAAATTAAATAATTTTTAACTTGCTTTATAAACAAGTAGCCTCTCAGATAATCACCCAAAATAAAAACACTCCCCTATTGTTCCCACGTCTCTTCTTATTTTTTCCATCAGGGTCGAATGTTTCATATGTTAATTTTTGTTAATGTTAATGTTAAGACTGCCACCATTAAGAAGATCATCCAGCTCGCTTGCCGCTCCGTAACATAAAACAATAAAAAAGCATTTCTAAAGTTACTAAACAGTGTTGTAAAGTTGTTATAAAATAATCTTAAATGTGAAACCTACAATTTTTCTGTACGTAAATTATATAGTATGATTTAACTAAAGTAGATAAACGGGGTAGTGAGTTTATAATTATAACAAAATGACTTCTAGACAAAAATGCACTTAGAATGTGATGCAATTCTCTTAAAGAAATATAGTTTTCAATTATCAAAGGCTTAGAGTCAAAACGAGCATTGAGGTTGACAAAAAGGGAGACCATTCAAATATTCGTTGTTTATTAATTTTGACCCTTTTAAATCATTAGACAATAGATGAAAACAATGCGATATACTCTCGGGCATTATAGGTTTCTTTATAGGTTCACTTAGACTAGTGATGCGTCATCCAGTGATCCTGGTGATTCACGTGATGGTGGCACGTAACAATAATAGTAACCATTGAAACACGTGTCCTCAGGTTTTCTGTGTGGCCATTTCACTCCGGATATGATGTCATCGTCCACACTTGCGCAGGCGGCTTGTACTGACACAGAGCTCACTTCGACTATGGCTGTATCACACAGTTAATCGAGAGTACGTGTATAGACAACGATTTACAGCACAAAGTGTCAGTCCTCCCGTGTATTACCAATCTATGGAACAATAAAGGGTACGCGCGATGGCATATAAATGAGCGGTGGCGTATGCAGGGAACGCCGCTCGTGCCATTAGTAAGCCACACTCGGCTTGGAGTAATTGACCGGCCGACGGGCTAATTTCATTCTAAGCGCATTGGTAGCTTCCTCTTTCCTTTTTCCTATCGGTCAGCAGTGGACACGGGCAGGCTCGTGTCGAGAACACACTGTTATAACTTTTCATGTGAAACCTTATGACTAAGAGGCCTTAATTGTAATTCAAATATTTGATCATAAATACCTACATATTATTTATTTTTAGGAAAATTAACAGTTGAATTATAATCATAATAATATCGACATGTAGTTAAATAGAAAAACATATAGATACCTTATAACAAAATTCCACTTATAACATTAAAGTTGAACAAAACATATATGAAAATAAGTAAAATTAATAATTAAAAACAAAATAATTTACACAAGCAGTTTTCTTCTATTTGTAGACGATTCCTCGGGAACCTAATATTTTTCCAGGAAAAGAAGTAGACATATCCTATATGTTAATTCAATAAAATATGTGTTCTAAATTTTATCAAAATTCGCATTTATAATATAAGTAGGATTCAAATTGCAACAATAATACTGATATTTATTTTCGAGATCCATCATTCGAGATTAATTTCAATTGAGATGATATTACTTAAAATCTAATTTTCATTAACTTACTTTATGCAATGCAAATGTAAAAGGCCCGTTTTTAATAGAGGTATGTCTATTAAAAACTGGCTTTTACATTCAGGGGTTGAAGTGAGATTGGCCCAGACAAATTTTAAATAAAACCTTGACTAAACAATTTATTTTAGGCTCGACATAACGGGGCCACATTGAAAATCTCTTTCCTCTTTTTGTAGGTATGGTCTATTATTTATATTATAATACATTCTTTGATATTATAAAACATTTCTACTTAAGTTATATTAGAAGTGTATTTTGGCCTTCGGATGAATGGTTAGGGTGCATGCCTTAACGCTCTTTTTCGGGATTCTTGAGTTCGATTCCCGACAGTGTCAACTTTGATAATGAACTTTTCAAATTGACTCTGCTCTGCATCTCGTTAGTAGTGGCAGGACATCCCCTGAGAGAAGACCACCGTAAATTAACAGTCCTACGTGTTATTATCTACTACTATTACTACTATACTATAATGGATACTAGACTCCCATAAAATAGCGCATGTAAGTATGCGACTTTCACTATCATGAAAGTATGTATGTGGACGCTTAAGGTTTGTAAACATTGATTGCGTCCGCGTCGTCTTCTGCGACGAAACCTCCTACATATGTGTGAATGTCACCGGCTGTTGAATTATTTTGAATTACTTATATGACATGGCCCTTGGAAAGAAGACACCAACCAAGCTGACTATAGGGAGAATCGTTGACCAGCTGCTCTGTCTGTAGTCCTGATTTACCTATGATAGTAAATATCGTGGTAGATACCAGCATACGGTATTTACCATGATGTTATAAGTTTCCATTAAACTTTCACCAGCGAGCAGATCGTAGGACGCAGAAAGTTTAACAAATTTCTAAAAGATAAGTAAAAAAGACTTCCTATAATTGTCTTTTTCACGAAAAATCTGGGTAGTAAAAAATTTAACCGATTATAGTTAGAACATCGCATATTATACGTTTTCAATTGTATCTAATTTAAGAACAGATTGTTAAGGCCGGCAGACATGCTGACTGTCCACTTGTTGGTAGGTGGCTACCGTCGCCAATAACACTAGCAACCTTTAGGAAGACCTTGGGGACCTTACCTTTGGGAAGAATTAAACGTTTGAAATTCTATAAATACCTACGAGATTTCCATAATGTACATTTTTTTTAAATTAGGTCATCAAATTAACTTCCTAGATTCCTTTTAGTTAAAGGAAGGTGAATATTAATAATAGTAGTAAGTATTATTATTATTGAAAGTCTCACACTTATTCTAGGGTGGTGAAACAGATATACGACTTTCAAACTTCAATTCTAAAGCTAGCTACTGGTAGCGGGTATAGATTCATCGAAATACCTACTCATCAAAACAAACCTATTGAAGAAGTTCAACGATATATTGCAATAATTAATGGACAAAACAATATGTTATTGATATCATATAATATTTTCTCATAAAAGATATTTCAAGACCAATTATAGGGCGTAAATGCTTGATTTTTCATTTCCACACTATCTACAACTTTCTTGTATACGGAGAATTTACTTCGTAGTAAATTGTCTGCTGATAAAGACATTCCTACCTAATTACTTTTACTTAATTAATATAAAGCTCAAAGTATGAATATATAATCACAAAAAGCAAGTTGCTCAACCCCGCCGTTTTTAAGTGCATTGTGAAACAATGGCTCTCTCTACAGCATCAATTTCAATGTTCTCATCGATATTAATAATATGTCAGTAATAAAATGAGACGTGACCCCAGATAGCTAGTGAACCGTGGTCGCGACACTTAATTTTCACTACTTTATTCGTTCTACATAAGTCGACTTGTGAGGTCCGCGACTATCGTTTGCTCCGTGGCGCCAACTAGCTACACAGCTAACATACTGCACTCCTCTCTTGACTGACAACTGATAAATGGCATCTGTTGACATCCCAAGTGAGAGTTGAACTTTAGTCGCTGGTAGGCCGTAAACAAATTCGTTCCAATCTGTGTACAATTATTTATTGTAAGAGTGCTCTTTGTTTTCAAATTTTATATTATACTTATAAAACTTTAATTATTTATAGGAACAGTTAATCTTATTTCCTGCTAATATTATAAACTAGCAGTTGCACGCGACTTTATATTATACTAGCTGGCGCCCGCGACTTCGTCCGCGTTGAAAAAGAAAAAGTAGCCCTGTGTCCCGTACGTCTAAATGTGTATCTACCAAGTTTCATGAAAATCAGTTAATTCGTTTAAGAGTTATGTTACATACATACATACATACATACATACATACATACATACATACATACATACATACATACATACATACATACATACATACATACATACATACATACATACATACATACATACATACATACATACATACATACATACATACATACATACATACATACATACATACATACATACATACATACATACATACATACATACATACATACATACATACATACATACATACATACATACATACATACATACATACATACATACATACATATATAATGAAAAAAAAAGAATTCTAAAAAATCGTCAATTTAGTTTTAGTATCATGTATAGAGCCCATAAACACGATATCTCTGAAAACAAAGTAAATTACTCCATGACCGACCCTTATAGATTTATTATTAGTATTGATACGAGTTTGTGACGATAGATGGGTAATGTTTGTTAATCTTTCAAACAAAAACTGCTAAACGGGTTTGGGTGAAATTTGGCACACATATGGTTTATTACCTGTATGGTATACTTTTTATTCTGGAAAAATGTTAAGTTACAGATGGATCGTCTAAATATATAAAAAGTTAGAAGCCACTGTCGTCACAGCGATAAAGATGTCAGGCGTTATAATATTCTTTTTAAACGCGGACGAAGTCACGGGTACCAGGTAGTTTAATAGTTTCTGATCAATATCTACACAATTCATGATTAAATTGATTTAAAATAACAATAAAACAATAAAATAATAAAATTTAAACTTTAATTTCACAGTAATGTATGTATTCCATTAAAAACTAGGTATTACAATCATGTTGCTACATGGTACACGCAGCAGGAGAATGAAATAAAATATTAAATTTAAATAGAAATAAAATCGATTCAATAAAACAAGAGCATTTTGATTTTAAATTAAAATTGCTTTTAGATCTATATTTATATTATCATTGTATGTAGGTGATTAGATACCTATGCACTTATCTACTGAAATACAATATGGCATATTATGTCATTGTGATTTTCTGTAAGAGGTTGGTTACTGTAATGGGTTACCTAGTTATGACTGCCAAAAGCAGTATTTCCAACTGCCACTACTAGAACATATGAAAAATGATGAAAAAAATTGAAAGAAATAATAGGAGAAGCGAAGATTTAGATATGAATTGGGCGAATTGAAGTTACACAAACTATACCTATTATCATTGTGCAGGTTACGCTAAGATAAAAAAGTATGAAGGTATTTTAAAATACTTTGAAACAATGCAGCTAAGTACACTACACAAACGTTCATGATATCTTGACGCAAATTCACTAATTGATCAAATTAATAAGGCTTAATCGATCACTCTTATCATTTACTTAGATTACAATAGCGGATCAAAATCACTGGGAACTATTCCTGTACCAATCAACATATAGATAAGCAATATAACACTTTTTTAATCCCTGTGAATGAGAAAATATGAGACAATAATTTTAATGAGATTAGAATAATAATTTAAAATTTTTGTATATATTTAACGAATATATTTGTGTAGAATTTATGTACAGTCGGGTTATGAAAACCTTCGTCAGTTTTCAACACTGATTGTACTTTTACAACGTTATTTTATACTAGCTGTTGCACGTGATTTCGTCCGCGTAATTTTATAAAATGTAGCCTATGTTACTCGCTGATAATATGCGAGTAGCATCCCAACAGTGAAAGAATTTTTCATACCGTAACTTCGGAGCCTATTCAATGCCAACAAACAAACAAACTAATCTTTCCTATTATAAATGTAATGTAACCTTTTTAAACTGGTTAAATAAACATTAAATTTTAAATTTATAAGTTATAAGTTATAAGCAGGTTCATAATATTTATAATTATATGACCAGGACTATCAAAACATAGAGATCTTAGCGAAGTAAAGGACATCGTTCAAAACCAAGCCATTGATTTTTTTAACTTATTACTTGGAAAATTTGGCAATAAGTCTTTTTTGATAGGTAGCAGTAATTTCGTGTGAATATGTCAGATTTAGTAGATGGGGATAACATACGAAAATTAAAAATATTTTTTTATACTTTCATACTTTTTTAATAATTTCAAACTAAAATATCTATGAAATTCCATTACCAAGTACCTAACTCGTTATTTTCCCATTAAAATCTATAAATTCTTCTTGTCTAATGGTACAAGTTTCAACAGTTGTTGATTTTCTTTTTTAACTGATCTCCATATGTTTCGTTACGTGGCCTTTCTTCATCCCGATTTTGGTAAGTACCTACATTGAAAAGTTAATTTCTACTAAATTATAAATCAACTTACAATGTTATTAATGACTTTTTCGAATGTAGGCCGACCATCTTAGGTACTAAATTGTGTATAACCTATTCTAACCTTTATTCTAGATACCAATCACTTCGATTCTATTTCCTCTTCTCTTAGGCCGATATAATTAATCAAAAGGAAAATTTTGTACAATTTTGATAAAAAAAATAGCGATAATTTCATTAATGAAAATTGCTCATAACTTCAGAAAAGTTTTTTATCAAGTTTTTACAATACAAAGTCAAGCGACAAAAATAACAATTTTCTGCCAAGTCCTCTCCTTAAATACTTAAATAAACCCTGCAGGATCTCGTCTATACATTGATATAACAAGGATTGAGAACATTCATTCTTATACTTGAAACAAATTATCTTACCGATTGCATTCTCTATACATAGCATATGTATGTAGAATGCTTTGTATATCACAGGAATAAACATTCGAGGTCATGCCACAAGTTAACAGAAAAATAATTAGCAACAGATATAATGGCAACGATTTATATTATCTTGTTTTCGTTTCTGTCTTGTGTAAAAGATTGACGTAAATTTTTAAAACAACGCCAGCATTCATTCTGCCACTATCTTTTAAAGCTTAAATTGCAATAACGATCGCTGCTCATTCTAAGATGTGAGACAAAATAATGAGCTGCTTATCTCTGGGAAAAGAATTGAGAGTGATTAAAAAATAAAAGACTACTGTAATTAAGCTACCCCTTGTATAAAAAAAAAACAAAGATGGCGCAGTGGTGGTGAGTCTACGCTTCGTTAGTTAAGTGACATGCGCCGCCCAAGCCTCTAGGTTACACGCCCTTAAACCTCCTAACTAACATAATGATTGGCCCTTCATTTTATACACGTCCAGTGCAGCGGACATTTATTTACACGCGTTCAAAGTTAAAAATATATCAAGTCGTCCGATTGTTGGCAGTGGTGCTTTCGTATGGGGTTTGGGTGGCTGTCGTTGTGGCCGCATTTGTTGGGGTTTTTATGCATGGAGGTGACCAATTAGCCAGTGGATAGCATGTTCGGGTGGCAGGCTATCGGCAAACATAGACGCGTGTGGTTGGCCTTAATAGCGCGTTGCCGGCTCGTAATGTCTTTTTGGCGTGCCGCGCCCCAACCATATCTACCCACCAATATTTAGGGCCTGTACGTACCTTTCCAAACTGCGTCCATAACCTGAGATTGGTTGCGTGCTTCCATTTCTATATTACGACGACGAATAATTAGTTTTATCTGATACCATTTTTATACGAACATGGTAATTTACTTGTAGCATGAAAGGCGATGTTTATGTTGCATTTGTAATTTTTTTTTCGTGTTTGTTTGTCTGTTTGTTTAAATAAAATACAACTTTATAAGAACGAGTGATGCAGAATAAATCACTTATACTTTTCGAATGGAAAGCATGTAATAAGATCCGTATGAGGCACACATCATCGTTCCAATAGACTATAGCTTCACGCAAATCTGTCAGAATGGATTACGTTGTGATAATAAACTCGTTGGTGTAACAAAAAAGTGCACCTATATCTATTGAATCTCAAAATATAGCACCATGTAACACTATATTGGTGTGGAAGATGTCATTGGTGAGGTCTATGGAAGTAATATTATACTTTGAATCCAGTTTTCTTTTCTCTACCTACCTCAAACCATCAGGCGGCACATCTCTCATAATAAAAAGTGAAGATATAGTTACACTGGCTTGTACGTTTCTGTTTCGCTTATGTCAATTCCTGTTCGATTCCATATCGAAGATAATCGTTGTGCTCAGTACAAACAGGATATTTTTAATCGCGTTTCCACTCGATTTCATTTACGCTGAAATCGATATACTCTCTGTATACGTAACATTTAGTAGTGTGGGTTACATGTGAGCAACGGTATCATGTAGTATGAACATCGTCATTAAGTAACAAATTCGGCTTATATTTCGGTTATTTTTTGATAACTGCTTCAAATGACAATAGCCTATTGGGATTTAGTTATTAACACTTACAATCATTATATTTTTTTTATAATAAAAAAAAATCGTACTGTATTTCAAATTATTGGTGTATATGTCTATGTATGTAGTTTCCACAATTCCTCTCGCAAGAGTACTCTTGTGAATTGTGGAAACTATAGATGAAAAAAGTTTTTTGTTCTTTATTGTTTGTGTTTGTATTGTCTCTATTTAGAATGTTTTTATTTTTTTAAATATTACTCTGACTGACAGAGGTGATCGGCTTTCATGGCTGAAAACGTTTACATTCTTTTGTATAGTTTTTGTATCATGTTTTTTCTGTTTTCAGTGCCTTTTCTTATTTTAATTCTAACAATTTTTAAATAAGGTTTTTTAAAATGGTTAATATGACAAGATTAACTTACCTTACAATTAACTCATACAAGTAAATGTGTGATCGATTATTAGCTTTGAGAATTACAAAAACCATTCCATAGCATATGATGAATTAAGGCTTTGTTTCTATGAGGACATTCATTTCGATACCTTAATTCGCAAACCAAATAACTCCTCTGAGCCAAACTTTACAGGGGAGACTAAAAACGTTATAATTTTTTTTTGTATGATACGAGAAAAGAAAAAAGACAATTTTACATTGCAAATTATATGGCTCGTATTAACCGATAGACCTTTTAAAAATTAAATTCTAATTGTCATTAAGTTTCTCCCCTATCAAAAAGTCATTTTCTATCAAACGTGGAGTTATTCGTTTTGCGAATTAAGGTATCGATTTGTAAACACTTTATAGTAATCTTCAGATTACATTAGCACCTGTGGAAGCCTTTTTATTACCACATGAAAGATGGTTTTTGGATTGGTATATACGAAAACCATAAGTACACATATTAAACCACATCTACTTTCATTATTTCCCATTTAAATATTAATTAATTTTTGATCTAACCGCTGCACAACTAACCACAAAGGTTTTAGTTAAAACATAATGCGTGTTGACCATAATCCGCTTCCATTAGAGAAATTGGTTTATGTAATTGCTAAAGCATAACGTTTGTTACAGGATTATTGAATACCACTAACACTCATATAATATATTTATAAAAAGTTCATAGCTTTCTTGTTTATCGCTCTTTGCCATTAGTGAAAACGGTAGGAACGGTCGCTTAGAAGAATTTAAAAAAGAATTATTAATTTCGGAAGTAGTCGCAGCTAGGTCACGCAGAATTTCTAAGTCTACCCACTTCCAGAAGACCCCCGTGAAATAATAGCATGTGTGCTGTTATGTTTCGGTGAGTAAGTAAGGGATGCCATTTCCCTAATCTTCAAATCCACTATGATCGAATCACTTGCAGCACCTGTGGTGGTGACGACAGTAGCCACCTACCATTTAATCTATAAAACCATATGAAATATTAACTGGTTTTTTAACTTCATCTGCGCTAAAAATGAAAATTTTATTTTAAAAACTAATAAATTTATAAAAATAAATTTAAAATTAAAATGCACATTGTCAATCAAGATAGGCAAAACCTATACTGGAAACAGAAATTAGATTGCACGTTCTAAATTTGCTTGCAACATCAAAGTCCCAATTCAGGTTAAATTTCATGCAGGCATCCACGGCAACTAGGGCAGAGGTCAATTTGAACTTTATTCGTGGAGAGTTAAGTGGTATGTAAGTAAATGTTGGACTATGAAATTGGATAAGTAGGTAATTCTAGCCGTGGCAAAAACCAGCAGGTGTTTTTCCGTTGCAACGATTCACCTGAATTTATTATTGTCCGCAACCAACAAACTCCCCTGACCGCTGCGGATTATATTTTTACCTTTATTTCATTATTATGACACTCAATTCGAAACCGCCCAACACCGCCCGGTTTTATTGCACAACCTGCCCTCTGTACTGTACGCAATCGCGATCATTCCACCCCTTAGGAAATAGACGAAGCGTCGATACTTAATTATATTCATTAAAGGAGCATCACGATTTGTGAATTCGTACATCAAACGATCATTTGAACGGTTGAATTAACCGCCCCAGCAACGGCTTACTTTAATAACAACGGCAGTGGGTACGAGCAATATTTTTGTGTTTATCTCATTTTTATGGGTTTAAGTAGGAAGCATGAGGTGGCGCGCGAGATAGGGATTTAATTGAAGGCGAGGCGGTAGGGATGAGAGGGGTGTGTAGCCGCAGCCTGCTGGGGGCGCGACTACAACGCGGGGGAAGCGAAATAATAAAAAAATGAAGCTTCGCAGAGCTATCCCCCGCGAGCTCGGATGCTATGAAAGTGGCACGCCGTGGATAAATGAGGCTTTTTTGTTTGTGGAATACGCCTAAGCTTGGCATCGCTCCACTTTCGTATTGTCGCTTCAATTCTATGGATGTTAGTTCATTCATGACGCTCGCTCCAACTCAACACTCATTAAAATGTTCATACAGTGTTTCTCTTAAAATTATCATATAGTCTACAACCGTTTAATTTACAAACTGTGAACTTTTAATTTATTAAATATGTTCCTATTTATACTATGTAATTTTTAAATTATAATATCTGGTATTATTGATCAAATTTTAGGCATTTACAACATTCACAATAAAGAAATAATGAAATGGAGATTGTAAAGTGTTTCGAAATTTCATTAAATAATGTATTTCTTTTTCGTCGTGCGACATTTACTTAAAAATATATCTTTTAAAAGGCGTCTAGACTTTTCTATTAAAATGGACAGATGAAATCAAATCCTAAATAGAAATTAAAAATGAATTTAATGAGTGAAAGAATCAGATCAACATTCGGAGAGAACACAGTTCCTGGTTTTACGAAAAGTATTCTTATTACGTACATATTACGATAGAAAATTGATTGCTACAATTTGTTATTGGGGGCTCGCCTTCACTTGTGAGATTTAAGTGACAGTTTTATTAATTTCCCATACAACTCATCCCTATTTTCCACCCTACTCCATTTCCGCCTGAGCTACATTGGCGATTGGCAGCATATGGAACCGGCAGTGTTTGTTCCACACTCCACAATCTAAAAGTTATAAAATTTCAAACAACGTTCGACTATAATAGCTGTTTATTAAATTAAGCAATTTATACGCTCGAAATGTATATTACATTTTCGTGCTCAATTTGAAAAAATTCCGCTATTTGAAGTATATTTTTAGACAAGCTATTCCAAACTGTCGTAATTTAAGTAGTGGCAAGGCACACTGCGTTTTGCAGTCATTTGCGCAGCCATGCGGTAGTAACTACCCCGTTTTGAAACACAACCGTGAATTATCAGCACTTTTGCTTGTTGTATTTAAGTATGCCAGAGCTCATTTCCCTATCCTTAGCCTTAATCCTACTGTAGTCGGCAGCGCATATTGCAGCACCTGTGGCGTTGCTTGTGTTATAGGTGACGGTGTATGTATTTAGTCACCTACCATTAAGTGGACCGTCAGACTGTCTGCCTACCTTAACTTAAAAAATAATGAGCATTAAGTTCGATTTATTGATTAAATTATTGAAACTTTATGCAGGTAATACTGACAATAAAGATAGGACAATACAAACAACGAATGCTTGGTCTGCCAACTAATGCGTGCGTAGCTGTTCACGATAAGCTATAGCTTAACGTTGGCGCAGCAGTCGATGGCTTATCTCGATTTCAATTATCATGCTGGCGCTTTCATTGGCTATGTGAAGCAATCGCGCGAGCGGGCGTCAGGGATTGGGGCGGTCTCGATCTGCGTTATCTCAAATCTTGCCCAAATCAGACTTTACCATTTACGCTTGATTGTGCCTTTCAAATGTTGAGCGTTTCAGCAATACATTTGCTGCTCAAAAAATACTGTCTCTGAACATAGATATATCATAATTAATATAAATTTCATGCAAGAGAACACAGGTATAAATCTATTTGCATACGTATGTAGTTTTGTTTGAAAGTTGTATATAATTTTTACAATGTATATAATTATATTTTTGTACCACAATTTTTACAAACGTAGGTGACGTACACTCGGGGTAAGAAAAGGTGGGTCACCTTACAGTCGTCCTTTGCTTGCACTTTTATCAGTCACGACAAAATTTACACCTGTCAGTTTTCTGCTTTACTGCTGCAGTTAGTTTCAAATAGTTCTCAAATTTACGACTTAATAAAGGTTGATAAAAGAATTGAATAATGAATTCGAAATCTGACGAATGTTTTCATAACCGACTGTATTTCATCAGAGACGTTATTCATTTATTCTAATTACAATATTTATCAACAGATATGGAATGGACTTAAACGGAGCGAGGAGAAAAAATGCCACCAGAGAAACAACGAGTACGTTAAAAGCGTGGCTCAATGAACACAAGAAGAATCCGTACCCCACGAAAGGCGAGAAGATAATGCTCGCTATCATAACGAAAATGACGCTGACGCAAGTGTCGACATGGTTCGCGAACGCTCGCAGACGCCTCAAGAAGGAGAACAAGATGACGTGGGAGCCGAGAAACAGGGTTGATGACGATGACAATAATAATGACGACGATGATCACAAAAGTAACGATGGAAAAGATGCGTTGGGTATGTTAAAGTTGTATATTTATTCTTAATCCTAATCGTGAATCCTGCGACATTGTTGAAAATATTATTTTTTTGTAATAAAGGATCTCTTTAGTTGGCTACCTAAATTGTTTTTAGTGGAGCATGAGTTTTGACAACAACTTGGTTTAAGAAATATCAACTCAATTTCATATAGTGACAGTAGTTGTTGACATTTTGTTATGAAAATATTATAGCTCATCAGATATTTAGCTGACGAGGTGTCACTTTGAGTCATGTTGATGAAACTGTAATTTGCTTACAGAAGTTTTATTGTTGAAATTTTGTTTTAGACGGTAAAGATTCCGGAACGGGGTCCAGTGAAGACGGCGACAGACCTCAGCAAAGGTTAGATTTATTGGGACAAAGAACGGAATCAGAATGGTCAGAGTCGAGAGCTGACAGCGGTCCCGAATCCCCTGAGCCTTATGAAAGACCTATTCATCCGGCTTACCAACATTCTCGTTCAGCCACTGGAAGCACGCCTGCACTAGCCAAACCGAGAATATGGTCCCTAGCGGATATGGCGAGCAAAGACGGGGAAGCACCAGCACCACCGCCTTCTGCATCCGCCTTCTACCATACTGCAGCCGCTGCAGCCGCTGCTCGCCTTGCACACCCGTACGGAAGGCCTGAACTATACCGGGGTCTCTACCCGCCTACAGCACCTGCTGACGTGGCCCTATTAGAGTATTCTCGGTCCTTAGCATTGGCAGCGCCTGCACCACCTGCACCATCCCCATCCTCATCCTCGACTTCATCGTTGGCCGAACCTCCCCCTCCACCCCGGGCCTGACCACCCGCCCCCCGCCCACCGCTGGCACATCGACAATAATCGCTACGACGAGTGCCACCAGGGCCTTCTCAATTGTAAATAAAACGACTCCTAGGCTAAATATTATAAATATGTATACATACGTACATATAATTATATACATGATAATAATTGATTATGCACCGGTAGAGAAGCTTAGATTGTGATAGTGAAACACATGTAGCGGTGTCGCTCACCGCGAGGTTGACAACTCGCAAATGATGTTGGCGCTGCGTACGCGCCGACTGACCGACAATACTAGGTGCTATACAAGTTGGACCTTGCGACATGTTACTCTAGTTATTACTAGACGACGAGAATGTTTAAACGAAGTGATTTCATTTAAATTAGATATTGAATATGTGTTACTTTTTCTAACTAGACACAACTGTTTTAGACGATTATTATTTGTAGAGTGTAAATTGTTTTAAAAATATCCTCTTTGTATTTAGTGCCTATGATTACGTCCACGTTATGTATATTTTTAATAGTTTCTCAAACTATTATTATAACATTCGATTTTAATATTTATTGATATGAGGTCAGTAGTTTTAACGAACGTGTAATATTAAGTTATTGATCTACAAAATACAATACCAGATTTGGTGATGACATTGAGAAATCTGTGTAATTCATTTCTAGTCACAAGACTATGATTGTCTTCTTAACATTTAATTATTAAAGTTGCATGACTTAACCATGTCTCCATTTCGCATATCACATTATATATTATTTTATATTAATATTTTAGTTTTTTTATTATATACTTAGAAATGAAAGAGCTAGCACGATCCTGAGATGATCAATATTTTCAAAACTCACAAGCCTAACAGGTTTTTCAGTGAATTTTGTACATTGTTATTACTTAATTTAAAAAAATAGCATCAAATTGCAATAACAAAATAGAATGTTGTTTTTTGAACTTTTTCAACATATTGATAAATAAAATTATTACTTTTTATCTAAGTTATTCTCCTAATAAATAGTTTATAAATTTATGTTAATATTTCACATTAAAACAAGTCATGATCGTTCTAGCTCTAAAAGAGTAAATAATTTACAAATATAAATATTTTAAATTTATAATTTTTCATTAAAAAAAATAGACTAAAAACGCATCTAAATTGCCTTTTACATTATAATAACTGAAGATTGTACAGTTATAAAATGATTTTTTGCAATTTTGTTTCGTCAATATTGTAGAGACTGAAAGTCCAAAATTGAGTCTAGTTTTGTACATAAATCACTGTTGTAAGTATATTATACATATTATAGGAGAATCAACGTGAATATATAAGAAATAGACGCAATAATATTTTTTTCTGTATTAGCAGTCCCTTTGGTGTAAATAAAAAGAATATTATTATTTTAGTGGACTCAAATTTAAATGTAGTTACAACGAAATTCATCATAAGTGGTACAACGTGATGTATGAGATTAACTGTCATTGTTTCAGTTACACCGCCGAACTTTGTATGTCAGTTTATATTGATGTCAATAGTTGAGCTTCATTCTTCAAGCTTCATTTCTACACTTGTAGTTATATGTTTTTTTATTTTTTATTAAAGCTATACTAAATACGAATTTCAAATCAGAGTATGCACTATCGAAGTTTATATCACGTTTAATTTAACATCACCTTGTTTACTTTACGTATTTTCGGGTTTATGTTGATTTCTTTATAAAATCATTAAAAAAATCATAGTATCTAAAATCTGTGAGTAAACTGTGTCAGAATGCATAGACCTGTAAAGTTGTATAGTAATAGTTTATATATTTTTTGTATTATTTTGTTACTTTTAAAACGTTTTCGAACCGTTCCCCAGGAAGGTGTGTGAATAGATGCAATAAAATTTAATACAGAAACAATACTTTTGCCTTTTATTTCCCTTGTTGTGCAGTCAAAAATGAATAAATTTAACATGAAGTACTTTTATTGTATTGTAAATTGTTTGGTATGCAACTAAAGAGATATATTTTGTTATTTTATGAATGTAGTTTTTTCATCCCTTGCAAAATTGCATATTTTTCTTTATAATTATGACGGTTCACGTTTTGATGTTTGGTGGCTACCGTCTCCTATAACACAAGCAACGCCACAGCTGCTGCAAGTTCGCTGCCGATCATAATATTGAGGAGAGATTCTCCTTTATTATATTATTGCCTTCAAAATAAGCAATAGATAATACGTTTATTTCATGTAGATATAGATGAACATATGAAAAAATGAACTTCATGTAGATATTAGATGAACATTGTCTGTTTTTTAATTATTATTTTTTTACTTAAATATACAGAGAGAAATTAAATAGAAATATAAAAAAATAAGTTTGATTTGGTGGTTTGGCGTTCTTTGCAATAAGATACTGGAATAGGAATAGTAAATCGACAAGTTTGTAAATTTACAGATATTATAGAATATAATGAGCATTCGGGAAAATCCCAGATTCGTCAAGTAAGTACATACTTAGCTGTCGCCATCATTTTTCAAAGACCTTAGTAAAGTAAGTAAAGAAGAGTTGGATCATGAGTCGGACATGTAAAAAAGTTTACTTACCTAAGGAACAGGTAAGTAAGCTTACTGTACTTTACTTGCGTACTAATTTAGAAATATGTTAAAAAAAATCGAAATTTCAGAAATAAAGTTTACAGCATACCTACAGAAATTTTACAAGCAGAAGCCAATTAAGGTGGGCTTTTGTGTTCGTCAATTTATAATTTGAGAAAGTGTTTAAATGTAAGGCAGTTATTTAAATCGTTAATTTCATTAGTATCAGATATGTTTTATTAAATTTGCAACAAATAATAAAAATAAAGTACAAAGCGCGCCTAAAGAAGTTATCACTTCAAAAATCAAGCTGTTTGTGAAATGACACGTCTTCTTACTAACAAGGCAAGGCAAATAAAAATTTACTATTCTTGTTCGTGCACGCAAATAGACATCAAAGTAAAACAGGGCTTATTTAATTTGTCGTTAGCCGCTAATGGGGTATGAAATACCCAGGATACCGGGATAAGCAAGCGGCGAGATCCCGCGTACAATTTACGAAATTAATCCCACTCGTGAATTGAGCTTGGTGATTTGCTGTATCGAGGGTAAACTATGTTTATAATTGTTAAGATGAATTTGGTATTCGAACACACTGATGACAAATACTCCTCATTACTTCCATTTAGTTCAATCAGATACAACGTATCTCCGTGCATACAAAGGGATACATCTTCATATTGACACTTCATACTGACACTTTCGCCTCATCATTAGTTTAATATTTAAAAATGCCCAGCTTTCATCGCCGCAATTGAACTAAAGTGTGACAAAATAAGTATAAATCATTTATGAAGCTCCCTTTGATGTGACCGTGTCCGGCGTGACGTCAGCACACTGCCTGTGATATGTCGTACATTCATTATTTGCTCACGTAGACTAGATGAAAGGAACATAAATAAATAAATTGTGCGAAACACAGCCTATAACTACATCGTAGAGACATTTGATGGGATTATATTTAAATTAGTTATAACTAAGTACTTAATTATATTCATCCTGTTTTTATTTCATTTTTATTTTTATTTTTATTAAAAATTTTATAGCGACCAAGGTTGACGTGAGGTTTCAGGAATAGCCTGACCAATATTTTTTGGGAATAACTACCAAGCAATATCTTCAAATTTAATAAGAGAATATCGATATTTTCCCTTACTGTGCTATTATATTCCGAAAAGATTTATTTATAATTTTACTTTAGTATGTTACGAAATGCCATGAGGATTTTTTATAACTCGCACTTATGGACGAAATACACGATCAATCATTTGACGTGACTCCAAACGACTTTAAATCAAATGGAGCGACGCCAAACATTGTGTCCACTCACGGTCAGTCCAATTTTCTGTCATTTATGCGTTTGACCGGGTCGAGTGACGTTGACATGAGCTCTGATTCGAAAGTGCGGCATGATGCCACGGCGTAGTTTTTCTACCAAAGAGGATAGAAATTTATTCTATCCTCCTTGGTTTCTACACTAACGATCAGTTGGCGCGATGAACTGACGTGACGCAACGGCGTGGTTTGAAATCCAGTGTTTGACATCAAGCCATCAGATTTTACCATTCACGATCAAATTTTGGCTTCACGTCTGTCCATTTGACGCGATGGACTAATTGTGTGTTTCGTCCATAGGTTAGGATCACATATTAAAGTCATTAAATATTTTGCTTTTTATGCTGACATGTATCATGTTATATCACTTTGGTATATGAAGGTGAGATTGGTGAGATTAGGTTTAGATTAATATTATATGAAATTTTCTATAGGTATTGCTTCCTGATCTGAGCTGACGATAAAGATTTTGGTTTAGATAAAATATAACATTTTTAGCATATTTTTGGGTTAGATGTCAAACAAAAAAAAACGGATCAAAATAGCTATCCATTTGGGAGACACAGATACACAGTTAAGCAGATACACTGAAACATAGGTCAAACTTATAACAGCCCTCTTTTGCTTCAGGCCAAGGTCTTAAAAGACATGGATATAAATTTAAATATAGATATTAATTTAGGAAAGAAAATTGAAAATGTAAACTTTTAAAAAATAGTTAATTAGATTTTGACTTTATTGCTATATACACAGTCTTTAGAGCACTGTCATAACTTTGAGAGGCACGGTTTGCGCTTCAAAGGAATTGGTAAAATTTGTCGAGAGAAATTGTGTAAACGAATTGAAATTTTTAAATATTCTTTTTCCTAGGAATAATAAACCAGTCATATGCTCCCGGCTCCGCACGGGTGAATTTTATTTTAGAAAAATAATAGAATATTTAACGTATAAACGCTCTTTTATACAAAGATTTTAATCCGTTGCATACTTAGTTGAAAAGATCTAAGTAAATACATTCATACAGAGGGACAGACGTGTGTTTCATCAATAAATTTCTAAAGCGTCCAAAGGAATTTGATAAGGTTTTCACTGACAGAAAAAGAAATTAACGAGAAGCCGAGGGCGGTTCGCTAGTATATAACTAATAAAAAATATTAGAATTGTTGCGTTTGATCCTATAGATCTAGTGTGCTTTTAGATTCGCGCACACAGAAGCTTTCAGTGTTTCACTAATTTTCACTAATACCTAAGTTCTTACTTTTCAAACCGGAAATAATTTTTATAGTTCTTCCCAAATTATATTACTACTTATTTTTCCCAACTTAAATACTTTTCGATATGCCACAAATTTTTTTTCGAGCTGTCGAGCTTAACAAAAAAAATACGTAGGTACCACGTTGGTTCCCATTACATGGATAGGTACTTAAACATCCTGTAGTATATAGAATGTTAATTTTCTATTACCATTCTTACAGTTGTCGAATCTCTGATTCTGTAAGGTCCCAATGAACTTAAACATTTTATCAATCAATACCAATGAGCTTGGACGATATGACTGGTGAATTCAAAGCTGGCTCAAATTAGCTTTGCAATACAACGAGGACCCTACCTAAGGAACCAAAGTTTAGTACGATACGAGCTGTTTGTAAATAATTAAGATTATGAATTATAATTTTTCAGACAGATTAACAATAAACATTTTCTATAAAAAAAAAATCCGAAAAGCTAATCAAGAGTTTTACACAATGACTCACCAACTAGCGAGTTTTTATTTCAATTACAATCTCTCACGAGGCAATCACGAGTCATTGTCACCTCAGGCCGTACTCTTTGTTACATCTTTACCCGGTCTATATCGCTGTCATTCAATTCATCATACATAATAAAGCTATCGAATCGGTTCATATATTTAAAAGCAAATTCTAACGTCACATCGCACTAAGTGACTTGGGTATTTTATTCAAAGTCGTGAGACCGATATACACGTTGACCGACAGGAATGAACGGAAAAAAGGTCTTCAGTTATTTTTACAAAGGCACTCTGAGAGCAACGTGTTGTGTAAATAGTCCAACATGTTTCAATAACAAAGAAATCTTAATAGCCGATGACGGGCAAAAGTCAACACAACAATCTATGAGCTGATTGCTCATAACTCTGTCCACACTTCGATGGAACACACTTGTAATAAAGTCAGAAAACTCTCGGTTAAAGAACTAACTTCTCGGTCCACATTAAATTTGTAGCATTCGGTAGGTATGTCTTTAGGATTAGAATAAACATGATCATAAATGGTCACTAAAACGTTGTTCCGACAGCTCGATACACTCTCACTGTACTGTCGTCGTTTTTGTTGTACTATAGTTGCAAAGTAATGAGGACTCAAATAGAGTAGATATACAGATCTTTTTCCTTGCACTTTTATAGAGAATCCTTGAAGCAAGAATTCCGATTTCGTAGCGGCGAATGCTATGCCATCTAAAATATTGGACATCTCCATCTTGCTTGCTGTTTTGCTTTTTCTTTGGGAACAAACAATGAGACGGGATCGTCAAGGGAATGTATGAATACTTTAAAATATGTTGAGAACTTCTCCCACGTGGTCGTATGTACCTATAATAGCTTATTTTAGTTATAACATTTAGAAAATCAATTATTTTACCAATTAAATGTAAACTAAACCACAACAATATTATGGATAAAATATAATATAATATTATTATTGATCTATTAAAGTATATTATATTTTTAAATTTAAATATTTTTGTTTAGTCTTCAATGACAAAAAATATTTCAGTTATTTCACTATTCAGTAAAGACCAGAAAGAATTACAATAAATAAAATGTTTATGTTATAATGTTTATAAAATTGTGTAGTTTATAATGTTTATAAAATTGTGTAGTTATTTTTGTTGTATTATTTTAATTTTCTTGTTCCAATATTGATACAATAGACAAATAAATTGAAACAAAAGCCCTTATATTAAAATTTAGTATGAAAATTATTTGCTTGTGCCCAAGTCGTGAGACTCGTGATACCGAACCTAAGGATGGCAAAAATTTTAAACAGCCTATCAATAAAATAGGTTCACTCTATTTATATATTTGGTTAAAATTCTACATTTATTGTATACTATCCATGCCCGTGACTTCGTACGTGTTGAAAAAAGAAAATATATCAGTTATAACGTCTAACTGTGACGACGATGGCGCCATTTTTTTAAATTTTTAGACGATCTCTCGGAAACCTTATAATTTTTTCTTCTGTGTGTCAAATTTCATCTAAATGCGTTTAGCCGTTTTTGCTTTATTGAGAAACAAACATTCAAATATTACCTTTACCTTACGAATTCATAATATGAATTATTTATTATTATAACCTATTCTATTTTTATCAATATTGTTAAGGTTTTGTGTAAATTGATTGAAATATGATGATGATTGTTGAAGATGTCAGAAAAATTTAATCCATCTGAGAGCTTTCATTTATACATTATAAATCCCTTACACCATACAAAAAAACTAATATCTGAGTTATCGTAAATTAAAAACTATGAGCGAGAAAATAAATTCAAGCTGTCTCGCAGCAACGCGATGCAACGACGGGACTCGCTTGATGCTGTCAGCCCAGCCCGCGTTCCACCACCCAATGTCACACGTGCGAAGCCGGGAGCGGGTCGCTAGTAATATAATAATAACAATTCAACAAGAAGTTGTTTCAAATAATTAAATTAACATTATATTTCAACTACATTAAGTAATGATACAATTACACCTGTCACTATTACCTGTCCGCTGTAGCTGTGAAAATGCCATGACGTGTGAATTAGAGAGATTTGTTCCCGTGATGTTTAAAGAATACCCATCAAATGGTGAAATATAATGTTTCACGCACTAACTATTTCACTACAGCCCTGTGAGGGAACGGTGCTCCCACCCAATACTACAGGGCATCTGAATGATGGCTTGTATTCTTTTTTGCAGGCATACCATGTCATCGGAACGATTGTAGTCGGTTCCCTATGATTTATCGTTGTCCATATTACAAATACGACACAACATTATACGATTCTTTATTTCTTCTTTAAGCCATATTAGTATTCCGCCAACAAGCCTGTCCAGCGTTGGTTTTGTCATACCGACTAAATGTTATTTAGTTGGAATTTCAAATAAACAATTGTTGATTTTTTTTAACATGATAAATTTATAAGATAATTAATGCGAAACTTCAATCAGAGCTGATGATGTCGTTTGGCTTATTTAGAAAGCTCATGAATTAATACAGAAAGATTATAAGTTTTCTTTGTCGTTTATACAACTTAATTTGAGAACAAATATTAAAACAAGTGGGCACGACGACCCGCGGACCGCGGCGGTCTCGCGACAGCTAAGAGTGCTCATAAGTAGTTTTTGTTTCATCATTGTATCACTGATGCTTACGGTTGGTGAATGAAACTTGTACGGCGATAAACCACTTTGTGGGAAGTTTAAAGACAATCGATCAATAGGCTTTTAAAGAAAATCCATACGGCCACCTTGTAATAAATCTTTTCGAGCACGTCTGGGAATTAATTGCTCGGTGACACTTTGCAGCGTAGTCTTGTGTGGTCAAGCGGTGATTCGATACAGTTCGTCGTTTGCGAATAACCGACATTTCCTGCAACCAAGCACTCTCTTTTATTAAACCATTTATTTCATTGTTGTATACATTGTTCTGAATCTATTCTATCCACCACTTCTGGTATTTTTACTTTCTGCAATATTGCCAACATCCTTGAAATATACAAATATTTTGATTATTCTATACTAGCTTGCCCAAAAGGTGTAGAAAATGCTCATTTATTTTTATAAGGCTTTGATTTTTTAATTTTTTTTTTTACAAGATCCCTCCGAAACTTTATTTATTTGTATGAAAAAAGTAATTTTCGGTAACCCCTGACAACGTGTTTGAAACATTTTCATTATCATCGATTGAGTACGTAGTTAAGGCATGAAAGCGTAACAAACAAACTTTCAGGTTTATTAAATTATCTATGAATAATAGCTACAAATATTCAGATGTTCACTATCATACATCTCCACTTTCTACCCAACAAAAATTTCTAAAACGATAGTGTCGAAGATTAAATAATTCAAAAGAAAAGTTTTTTCTAATTTTCATAATAAGGTAATATACATTTATAAGAAACAAACGAGAATTAAGTAAATTACCTTTAACTTAGTTCGTTAGGCGCATTTTTTGGGTGCCGAAATTTTACGCATACTTAGTCATATGTTAATGAATGTATCAGTCGTGATAAACAGTCGTGATAGCACAGTGGGTTTTCTCGTTATTATGATAAATTGGGTACACAGGTATTCATAGAAACGGGTCGAGAAGTTTCAATTTCCATTAAGCGTACCTGCTTCTCGTTATTTGAGTGTGATCCTAAATTCCCGCGTCCACTGTGCAGATAACTCTTAATTTACATATTAACGAGAAACTTTGCCTCGGCAATACCGAAAAATTCCCGAGGTCGGGTGTGAACGGACAGGTGGCCTGCGACTAATTCCTGAATATTTCTCAAATCCCCTCCCGAATATTGCTCCACGAGATGACCCAGTAGAGACGCCACTGGTTTAGTTATTAAACAAAATTTAGATACTTTTTATAGGTTGATTTTAGTAAGCAATGTTAAGGTTTAGACTAATTGACTATATTAGCTAGAAAATCTTCTAGAAGGGCAGAGTCCAAGACATCAGTGCTACTTTAGAAGAAGCAGTGTAAGATAGGGACAGGGAACAATCAGTTGGGCAGACCACCCCTTATAGTAAACCACTTCTCAAACAATACAGAACCGTGGCACATTATTGTTTCGACTCGCAAAAGACAAGGAGAGTAATGGAGAATAGAGAGACACAAAAGAAAGAAGAAAAAAGCTCAACGTCGCTCGAGCTATGGAGAGGAGGAATGAGGAGATCCGTAGACTTACGAAAGTTACCGAAATAAACGGATCAGTAAGTTGAAGTGGCAATGAACAGGACACTTAGTATGGAGATCCAATGACCACTGGGGCCTTAAGGTTGTCGACTGGAGCGCAGCGTAGGACATCCACCCACAAGGTGGACTGACGACCTGATAAGGGCTGCGGTCGACGGTGGATCCTGGCTGCATCTGATCGGTCCTATTGGAAAATTATTGGGCGGGCTACGTTATGTAATATATGTACAATATGTTAGTATTTCTTTACATATAAATAAATATTAGTATATTGGTATTTAGATGCAAAGTGTTGTATGTGCATTTTAAGCGCCTATCCCTTAAGTGTTTAAAGTGCGTCGTCAACGCTCGGGCGGGGCGTGTGGATAGTAATTACGTGAACAAACACAGTCCCAACGAGAACTACCATCACACGATATTAGAAACGGCTCATTAGGTTTTTAAGTAGAAATGACAGCTCTATAAATAGTAGACAGGAGTCGTCTAAGTTTATAAATTTTTTTGTTTATTTTAAGCCACGAATGAAACCGTTTGTATCGAGAAGGTGGCGCGTTGACAAAACATCTGTTCAGTGTGTGGCAGGCTTCAAGCGCTATTTCGACTAAATCGCTTACCGCGTCCGCGACACCCCGTAAATGAGCTTAATGTGATCGCCGATGACAAATATAATCTTTGCTCTAAGGCGTGTTGACTTGACACTGTTGTTATTCCGAGAAACGGAAAGATTTATTTTTACTCAAAGAGCTAAAATATTCAGGTGAAAGATTTCTGTGAGGGCGTTGTTTGGCCGGCTCGTTAAATCTGTCGACGGGATCCTGTCTTCTGTGTAATCGCGCCAACGATACCGAAAAATCTGCCCAGATTTCATTGCTGCTTTGATATTCACTTTCAAAGAAGGAATAACACACGCTCGCCGTATGTATATTTCATATAAATACATATTTGAACCGGACGGATGCACGTTACGAATTCGTGCGAACAAAACGGACAACCTGTATGTTTAGTACCCACTAACGCCTTATGAAAAAAAGTGCTCAAACTGATTAAAAAAAATTTCACATCAGCATTAATCGTCACTGAGGGTGTCGCTCACTGAGCGTGACGAGAGTATTTTTCCTCTTCCCAAAAGTGCACAAGGCGCCTAAAGAAATTTTCACTTCAAAATAATAAAATAATAATTAGAATTCGTGAATATAATAATTAATTATTATATTAATCACTAAAAGTGTACAGTCTAGTACCGATTAGATAAAAATTTAAATTATAAACTAACCTCCGACTTTCTATTAAGTTCAAACTCATATTAATATTATTATTGATTGAATTCACTGATTCATACTTACAGAAGTCTTCTTATACTTATACTTTACAGAAGTCCTACAATTCGTTCGGCTACATTTTTAGAAAAATTCTATTTCCTTACTATTACTTATTAACTTGATTCTTGTCTGTTTTTAAGATGTCTTTTTTAAGAGTGTGTAAGATAACTTTTTCGTAGAATGCACTTTTCAGAAGTTATATGCGAAAAATTAAAAAAAGTCTGAAAATTTCGAGCATTATATATAACATCTCAAAAAATCAAGACTGCAACTTTTGCGACCTAAGATATCTTCAGTGAATGGCCTAAGGTGGTTTCTCCGTACCACAGGTTTATATGGCCTAGGCCTGTCTTTTCCTTTAAAAAGTAGAGCCCCTTGAGAGGGTGGTGAGATTGTCGTTCCTTCAAGGGCTTTATCACTAACATGAGATTTTAGTGTCCGGTAGGCCGGTGGGGCCACTAAAATCGCATTTTGATTTTACAAAACAAAATCCTGTATAAAAAAAATAGTTTCCTTGTGATAATGTCATATTGCTAAATCTGGAGCTCCGTAACTCTGGAACCGTTCACTTTAGCAAGATAATGTGATTAATAAAATATGTGCAAAAATTAAAACAATTACATAGTTTAATATCAGACATATGAAGTCATACCGTTAAAAAAGTTAATATAATTTAAATTTGTACAAGTGCAAATTTGTTGCGATTTTTTTTTGCAAATTTAATCACACGCCTAACAGGTGTTTAATTAAAAGTGCGTATGAGCATCGTCGGAATGTGTGTTATGCCAAAAAGACAAAACTTCTCAAAGTCCAAAGATATTTATTTGTGTGAATAAGTATAGTGTTGGTACCAGTTAAGCCGAAATACAACAAGACGTCCCACGGCGAGTTAGCTGTATTTCATATACGTTAACAGCTGCTGTAAAGCAATTAATACAGCGCTCACTCACTTAATTGTACACATAAAGAAATCTCTATTTTTATTATAACGATCTTGCTTACATTACTTCCTTATTATCACGTTTTAGACATTATACTTAATACACACCGCTAATTACGAAATATTTATTATAAAGAGGCCTTTAAGAAAATATATGGAAGGTCGCCAGCTATTGTAGTCTTTTTTTGTTTGTAATTCAATTGTCGTCATTAGGGACTAACTTCAGAAAGCAATTAATTAATATTTTAGAATACTAGGCTATTAACTACAGCTTCGCACACGTGGGTGTTTTTCAGGTATCATGGCCTTTCTGGAAAATTATAGGTACTCAACACCTGAGATATATTTTTTACATCTTTATTGATGTGACGACGCCAAGGTGATAGTAGCGCCCATTTTTTTTTATTTTTACTTGGATAAAAGTATCCAAGTAGGATAAGTTAATATATGTGATAAACTATCTGTGTACCATATTCGTTAAGCCGTTTATGATTGAAAGAGTAGCAAATACTCATGCATTTTCGCATTTATAATATAAGTAGGATTTTTTTAAATTAAATCTAGCAGACTACACGTCTCTAGGTTCCAGATAAAAGTCATTACAAAAGTGCGTCAAAATTGGTTTGACTTATTGCTCAGATGCAATAAAGAGGCAAAAAGAGAAACAATCTCATTGATTATTACTACACTAGCTGCAGCTTTGTTTCTGTTTTCATGAGGCAAGCTGACGATCTAATTGATGAGTGCTACTGCCTCCGGTCAAGAAAGTTCGACTGCTGTCAAAGCAAGTGACGTTCATGTCTCGGTCTGCTCAGAGTCTTTATTATTGTCCTAGCTGTCGAGCCCGTGACTTCTTACGCGCTGTAGTTTGTTTTTGAACATCTCATAGGAACTTAACACTTTTTCACAACAAAAAGTCCTAACCTATCTATCTGTGTGCCAAATTTCATCAAAATGCGTTTAGAGATTTTCGCATGATTGATTAACTAACATCGAGACATACAAATTTCCCAATATATAATATTGGGATGTATGATCCTCATCATTTACTCAAACTATCTGCCTGCAAAATTTATTATAAAAATTCGCAGAGTTCCCAGAGTTATTTGTTCTAGACATGAATTATTTAACAAAATAGCGGAACTTTTATATGAAACATACCTGAGCAAGTCTCGAAAAAATTCTGACATTATAACTAGTGTACATGTCTAATTACAATTAAATGCCGGTTGGAGCTGTTCGGCCTCTTATAACGACATAAACTTAATATATTCCGGCAGCCTAAACAATACGAGCATTATTAAAATGCGTATTAAAACATATCTCGGAGTCGAGCGGAGGTCGTTCACACTCGCTCAATTCTTAAAAAAGTAGTGTGCGACCGTAAACACTCACGTTTCCTCAATAGAAAAAAAAACAAGAAAATTTAAAGCCGCTTTGTTAATGACTGATTAAATATACGCTAATATTGACTGAACGCCCTGAAAGCTCTCTTGCTTTGTTATGTTACACGGCAGACAATTTCAAATGGCCATCTCTCAATGCGACGACATTAACCATATAACGGCGCGTCACAGTAAAAAATGTCTCCGCAAGTAGGTAGTTAAAAATCCGTTGTACCATTTATTTACAAGAGTGAATCCGTCTTAGAAAAACTAGCGTTCAAAATTATTAATGGTTTGTTTGAATGGTGCGTCACGCGGCTCATTGTTGGCGCACACACTGTCCGGATGCGTTCGCTGACACTAATTATTCCCATAGTGTTCGAATGATAGATTGCTCTGGACAAATCACTTCTAGCTTCACTGCGTCGACTAATAAAAAGTCGTGTGATTAGTTTTTTTGGCGGCCCACTGATTGCCACGGAACGTGGGTTGTGTTGTACCGTTTGTCTAAAAGGTAATATGTTTCTGTAAAGAGTGGAGATGTCCGCGATGGTATCTACTTTAGACTTGTGTCAGATTAGTGAGGCTAATCCCATTCAAAATTATACGAAGAGAACTGAGTACTTACATCTCTAAAAACTTCCAACAAAGAACATATATTTTTTGATAAATTGTTACCTACATAATTCATAGATAAATTTTATTAGTTTAGTGCAAGGGTCACCTTGTGTAATTTGATTTATGTCACTTTTAAAATTACTTTGCTACTCTTGTTCAGAATCATAGCTACGCGAATAGAATATAGTAATAATATATGTGTTGTCCAGCCATACCTTTTTTGCGTGAGAAAATATGCGAACCAGATCCCCACCGACCCCATGGACATCTGTGGGGTAGGTATCCACTAAAAACCCGCGGTGTTTCCTCGCGTCGTCTATGGGCGGGGATTGAGGATCGTTAAGACACGCGACATTTTCCCCTCGCCAGACGAAGCCCACAAACTTGCGGGTTTTACCACGATTAGGCGCGAAGTTTGACGTCCAAGCCCTGAAGAGACGTGCCGGAAACACACAGCACGTCTCCCATCGTTGCCCTTTGTTGTAATGGCGGTGGACGACCCTATGTCCGCCACCTCCGGGTGAAGCTGCATAAACCACCCATACTCAGATACTCACCTCTCACAGTGGGCAATCAGCGAGGGGCTTCACTCCTGAAGCACCCCATAACCTCTTCTCTGCGGGACAACCTAGCGCAGAGTTGGAGCCTGCTTCCACTTGAACCAAAGACCAAAGTGTTATTTCTAATTTATACTTTATTTCCAAGACGCAGGATCGCAGTAATCTGCGACATATTGGCAGATACTCGTACATTATTTTTAGATTACAACGTTTCCTAAAACAATATTTCTGTAATGTCAGGGCGTGAGGAGTGGACGCAAAAAAAATTCTCTAGCGTTTTTTTTTTCAAATTCATCTATTTGAAATGATATGCTAACATTTCATAACTGATAACATAACATATATCTCAGGATATCATTGTTAGCATATTATATCATCATTAGTGTGATTATATCCGTACTAATATCATAAATGCGAAAGTTTGTATGGATGTTTGTTACTCTTTCCCGCAAAAACTACTGAACCGATCACCATGAAATTTTGCATACACGTTGTCTGGGAGACCAGAAAGGACATAGATAAGGACATCGTACAACGCGGACGAAGTCACGGTCACCAGCTAGTTTTACTATATATATTGTCCTCCGTAATACAGATGAGTTGATAAGAGCAGAATGCAATATACCCTGCAAACAACGATCTATAATAAGCACTCATATCTTGAACAAGAGCAATGCTTATTATATGTAGTTCGATGCCTGCCACTCATATCACTGGATGCCTACCTCTCAATCCTTACTAATATTATAAATGTGAACGTGAGTTTGTTTGTTACGCTTTCACGCAAAACACACCGAACCGATCACCATGAAATTTTGCATAGACGTTGTCTGATACCCCAGAAAGGACAAAGGGTACCTTTCATCGTTCAACGCGGACGAAGTCGCGGGCACCAGCTAGTTTAATATATTAATTTTTGGAAACGATTTTAAATTAATAGTCTAGCTAGATTTATGAAATATACATTTAATAAACGCAAACATTATTTTCCAGAAAATAAATAAGAGTAGTTAAATTAGTTAACGAAGTCTACCGATTCTGTTAAATATGTGCATACATTTCCATGCGTTGAATGTCACCTATTGTCTTTGGCATCCAACATTTAAATACAAGTATAGATTGGTTGAATGATATAGCTTAACGTTGACCTATCAACCTCAAATAAAGTAACGGAGATAACATAACAAATCGCTTCGGTAACTGCGATACTAACTGAAAGGACGTCGCGCGTCGCTCGGCCGCGCTCTTGCCGAGACCGAACCGCGCCCAATGAAATATTATCTTCTACGTGACTTACGAGTACTGGCCTCTCGACTGAGCATAATGACATTTTAGTATTACAACACTTTATCTACACGAGACGAAAAGTCCCAAGATAAGTTAAACGCCAACTGGTATATTGTTTCAGAAAGTTGACAGCCGATGTAATTTGTTAATGTCAAGCGGCGTTTGCCGCGGCCGGCGACACAGTGGCGTATCTGCGCCCGCGCCGACCGATCTCTCCTAACCTAAAAATACACGCGACTGACTCCTCCTCTCCTTACCTTACCTATCTGTCGTACTGATTTAAATAATGAGATTTATCATTTCTATGCACAAACGCATAAACTGATTATCTACAATCGTTCTATTACTTACATTATTTGATACGGCTACCGACTAATGTAGCGATAATAATTCACCTGTTTTCTTATTGTGTTCTAAGGCCCATTTTGTATGAGGAATTACCATTATATTTACCTAAAACTTTGAATGAAACATTAATAATAGATATAAGTGATAAACATCGACTTGAAACCACTCGACCGCCTACTTGCTTTGCTGCCTACTTATGCCCCGCGGTTTTACCCGTTGATTGAATTAAATTCACACAGGCACGTCTCGGCTTTTCGTTTAAAGTACTTTCTGACTGTTTCTTATTATTCAGCTCTAGAGTCGTAACGTAATGTAAATTGTAGGTACTATCAAGTGCAAAAATAATGCACATGTAGTTCTTTCTAGAGATGCGCGCGTTCAAATAAAAAATATATTGCTGGATGTCTGGCAGATGAGATAAATCGAAAAAACTAAGTTTAAAAAATCTTAATTTAAAAATACATACCTATATTGCCAGTGTTGGTCAAAGTTTGGACAAAGAGTAACCAAATGTTGGCGTCACCTCGCTAAAAGCCGGACTCACCTGCCGCAAAAGACCTTTCACATCAAAACCTTCTCAGCTTTTATATACTACTAGCTGGTGCCCGCGACTTCGTCCGCGTTTAAATGTTTATCTACCAAGTTTCATGAAAATCAGTTAATTCATTTAAGAGTTATGGAGGAACATAACATACACATACAGAAAAAAATTCTAAAAATCGTCAATTTAGTTTCAGTATCATGTATAGAGCCTATAAACACGATAACTCTGAAAGCAAAGTAACTTACTTCATGACCAACCCTTACAGATTTATTATTAGTATTGATAGACTTTTCTTTTTCTTCCGTAACGATACTAATAATCGATATTATGCTAATATGAAATGTATTGGTTGGCGCGTATGTGTTTTGTAAAAAAATTTGTTCACAATGAAAGGCCGTATTGTAATAGCGATATGAATGGTGAGGTACACGTAGCGCTGTATACACTCGCGTTAATTAAGTGATCCACTAATCGCCAACGCGCCGCATGTCACTTAACGTCGAGGAGGCATAAAGTCAGGGCTCTTCATATCATGATTTATTCGTGAAAAGATTATCCTGATCATCCTCTAGGCCCTAATTCCCGGGGGCTCGGCCCAGATAACCCTGTATCGCGGCCGCTCTCGTTTTCAAATAAGTAAATTAACGTGAAATTGAATTAAGTTTCGTCCCGTACCGAGATTATAGCGATTTGGAGAGATTATCTGAATGTGTTAAACGTCGCTGTTGGGTTGTAATGAAAGGGCTTCTCGGTCTGACCCATTGTTTAATTATAGATAGTGCAATGTAATAAAGCCACGAAAAAACAGCTCGTTTACGAATAATTGTTTTTTAAGAACACTGTAGGAATAATATCTAACTAAGGCGTAGTCTTTTTAAAAGTAACTAACCGTTTAAAACAGACTACAACCTGCACACAGGCAAAAGAATTTTCAAAATCGGTGTAGTAGATTTTGAGTTTGTTCATTACAAACAAAAATAGAAATATTTTTTCTTTATAATATTAGTATAGATAGCGAATGTGTTTTTTAAAAGCAAAAAACTGGAAATGCAAAGTGCAGGTTCAATCCATCCAGCGACAGACTTATTTATCACGAAGCTATCAATTAAAATAATACTTAAAAAAATTGATCATGTACTAAAAGTTACTGAGAACAATATTTTTAAATTGCTTTTAATTATATCGTTCTTGGTTTACAACTTTAATAATAACTATCAATAAAAATGCTTACATATTATAAAACAGTTTTCTGTCGCTGTCTGTCTGTCTGTCTGTTCTGGATTAATGTATCTTTGTATGTTAGCGATGATCTTAAAAACGGATTTTATGTCGTTTTCATTTTGTGTAAATTGATTGAAATATCAAGATTGTTGAAGATGTCGGCAAAATTAAGCCGTCTAGAAATTGTCATCAAATCCGTTTTGAGATATAACAAAACATTGTATGGTGGAATTATTTCCCCTTTTATAGTTCCACAAAAAAGTTCGCTGTGGCATATGTCTATCTTTTAAAGATAGCTTACTATACCCATTCTAACTTTTTTAGGAAACTTTTTAGAAAAATTTAGAAAAACTATTTAGACGGATACATTATTACTCATTATCTAATTAAATTAGTCAGTTACACATTATATCACACAATTTAAATGAATATTTTAGTTATCGTAAATTAAAAACTACGCGCGAGAAAACAAATTCAATCCGTCTCGCACCACAGCGATGCAACGACGGGACTCACTTGATGCTGCCAGCCCAGCCCGCGTTCCACCACCCGATGTCACACGTGCGAAGCCGGGAGCGGGTCCCTAGTATACAATAATTTTGATACAAAAACTTAATAGGAACTTCGATGAGAATTTTATGTCATGCTTACCAGACATGGATTACGGTATACGAGTACGTTTATTGAACACGAGTGCAACCGTATCATTTAATTAAAAGAGTGCACGCTTCATTAAGCTAAAAGAAACGGCTTGTAGGAAATCTTGTAGGTACATATTGTGCAAATAAAACTATGTACATAGTTATTAACAACGTAATGAGTGCATTTTTATCTTAAAACCCTTAATTAATTTTAAGCCGTCTAGGCACAGTTTTAACTGGTTGAGTTTTTATTATCAGTTTTTTTAAACAATTGTTATTTATATTCGACTATATAGTTAAGGCTACAGGATTAATGATGTATATGAACTCAACATAAATATGTAAATGTTATACATTATGTGCATTTCTCTATTTTAAAGGGATCAATGCATTAGGATCGTGGGATATCGAAATGCCAGGATCCCGCAACGAGAGTGCGGGACTAATCCTGCCCCCTATTTCATTAATCGGATCCCGTGGATATTTGAATTTAGAATTACAAAATTTTGGAGAGGCGATGTTATAATTTTAAAACTTGACAGTTAAGACTCGGCACATATCTGACGAGGCGATGTCCCTGTGAAGTATGTACCTACTAATTATTTTTAAGATCAATGTTAGTTTTATTATTTATCGATATTAAAATTCCGCAAATACACCGATTCTGCGGTTTTTATAGTTTCTCACTAGTTCTTACATACAGATATTCCCTTATATTTATGCTTTACTAGCTGGTGCCCGCGACTTCGTCCGCGTTCTGGATGAAAGGTACCCTATGTCCTTTCTGGTGTCCCAGACAACGTGTATGCAAGATTTCATGGTGATCGGTTCAGTAGTTTTTGCGTGATTAGTAAGGATAATTAAGAAAACAATTTACAAAATCGCATTCACTATTCAGTAGGAACTCAAAATATAAAAATTAACACATGCACTTTCCACAGTCAGTTACAAATTCAACTCAATATTATCGATTAAACATTACTAACTCTATTGCTATTATATAGAGATGGGGAGAACCTCGACCGGGAATGCTCGTAAGAACAAACTTAGCGTGTTATAATACCCCTAACTTAAAATTGGTTCATATTCGAAAACACATAAATATGATGTCTTTGTTCAATATGATGTCTTTCTTGCGAGTTCACATTTACTATACTTTTTTATCATGTAAGTAATTTTTAATTATTTAATTTTTCATTACATACTAGCAAACTTCCCCCGGATTTGCACGGATGTAATTTACACAGTTACATATTCTCTTCGTAATTTTCCACGGACGAATAAGTATTTGAAAACTAGCTATAATTAATCTCCTGCAGCTGATCATGCAGGGGAAAATACAAGGTAGACGCAAGCCGGGCAGACGACGTACTTCCTGGCTCAAGAATCTCCGCGAATGGTATGGCCAGAGTACCAGATCGCTGTTTCGAGCCGCCGCCTCGAGGGTTAGGATAGCCATGATGATAGCCAACCTCCGATAGGAGATGGCACTGCAAGAAGAAGAAGCTATAATTAAAATTATAAATTAACCCCCGACTTTCTATCAAGCCAGTAACACCCCGTTTTTTCGTATTTGCGTCGGGCGTTATAAAATAGCAGAATTGGCCAAACCGTTCTCAAGTTTTGGGCTTCGCAACAAATTTAGCGATGAATAAATTAATAGTGATTATATAAATTTATCACATTTTTCATTTTATTTTTTATTTAATTTATTGTGATTTTTTTAAAGCCATTAAGTTAATAATATTCTGTACCTTTTAGCTCACAAGTAAAGTTAATGCGAATGAATTAATTTCAATTGTATCCTTTTCAATGGTGCGGTATAATGTAGCTACGTATAAATGAGGTATAGAATATCGATTGTTCGATTGAAACAGAAGGACACAGCCTAAGTTTCAGGGAGTTTTTTTTTTACTTTTTTTACACAGTTTCGAGGCCTGGCGTGTTGAGACTCGGTAGCTATCGTAAAGCCGCGTAGAGATCGACGCCGATAATTGAAAAAACGCTACGACTGCTGAATCTTAACACCGATTTAAAACTGAGACGGATAAATTAAAAGAATCCCACCCTGATTTTTATTTCTTTCCAATTCTCTGCCTCCGATTTTGCAGATAAGCTTGTTGTGAGCGAACTTTATGTTCTGATCGTACTTGTGTACTTGTGTAGGTGGCGCTGTTTTAAATGTTACCGCTTTAATTAAAAATAAAACATACTCTTGTTTTTCGTTTCATTCATTTACCACACTGGCAGGCGGAGCAGCCAAATCGATTAGGTTTAAAATATTTGACAAAAAATCTTGCACTCCGTAAACACTTTTTATCAACTTGCTATTGCCCCATATTAATTTACGACCGACAATTTAGTTCATGAAACAATTCCATCCAATGAATAAATAATTTATATTACATAAAATTTAATCAAAGCAGTCGGTGGATAGAGGAATAATAAAAAATTGGTTTACATTTTTTTAATTTTTTATTTTAAGGTCGTCAGATAGGTTGATGGTCCACTTCATAATAGGTGGCTTACCGTCGCAATGCCATAGGTGCTGCAAGTGCGCTGGCGACCATAGAAGGATTAAGGGATGGGAAAGGATGGTGTAATGGGAACTGGCACCTAAAACAACTGCACTTATGCTATTATAGCTGGCGCTCGCGACTTCGTAAGCTTTGAAAAAGAAAAAAGTAGCCTATCCTGTGTCCTGTACGTCTAAATGTTTATCTACCGAGTTTTATGAAAATCAGTTAATTCGTTTAAGAGTTATGGAGGAACATACATACATACAATACCTACACTTACAGATTTATTATTAGTATAGATTTAGGCCTCTATTCACATACTCCACATGTGCTGTTAGGCTAGCAGTTAGAACCACCCTTTTACAGGAAGGCACCGAAAACGACAGCATAGGTACTTACCTATGTGCTGTTTGTGTTTCGATAAGTAAGTAAAGGATCTCAGAAGCCAGTTCCTATCTTTATCCTGACCGTTATCTTTTATCTTTGCAACCCTATGGCGTTCCTTGTGTCTATATGCTACTCCATCTATTTATTATCATGTAGCTATTTGTTTCTATACTGACTATTATAGTGAAAAAATAATAAGAAAGAAAACATAAATAAATTACAGTTATTAAGTTTATCAAGTGTAAAGAACATAACAAGAATTTAGAAACACACGTTCATAGCATAAATTAATATGTTCCGAGATAACAGAAGTAAATGTGTGTTAGTAATATAAATAAGTAGAGTAAATTATTAATTTATTGTCGATGTCATATTTGTCCATTCAATTAAAAACAGGTCCAGATAACAAAGGTCTGCTCGAAAATGTCACCGTATCATTGGAGATGGCGACATTTCGGGACATTTTTTCGATTAGTCGTAGAAGCTATCACTAACAAGTTTAATTACAAGTTGGGTTGACAAATATTTAGTTGCTTCATTCTCAACTTTATGAGGCGTACATTAATCAACTTAGTATTTCACAGAAACTTGAAATTTTTCCAGGATAAATAGTGTCCTATAAGTAAATCCAGGTAATAAATTTTCTTTCTTTTTTTCGTTTTTCTTGTGATTGAGTAATAGGTATACAAACATACAAACGTTCTCAATTATAATAATATCTATTACCATGACTAAAATATTAAACAACAAATTGATTCTAGAAATACTCGAATGATATTTGACATCGAGACCAATGTTCGTACCACGAAAATTTAATTATTTCATGCAAATAAAAGGCTAAAAATTGCGGCCCGGGACAATAATTCACGAAAAGTATGTGCAGTTAATGTTCTCCGACGCCTGAGAGCGACATAATCATCTCCGAAACTAAATTTAATGCTAATAGCACTTTTTAAAATAAAACCTCGGCAGGGTTGGGCGCTTAGTGGCATTATTTAAAGTGATTTTAATTATGTTGAAAGCAGATGACACCCGGTAACCTCCTCTTCTTTGTCCTAACCCGCCGCACTGCCAAAACCACCTACTATTGAACCTTGTTCACATTTTTACCTTATTATATCTGAAAGGGGCTTCTTCTGACCTTATTTAACGCTTGTAACGAGGTCATCTTTTGTAACACCTCTGTTTGTTTGAATTGTTTCATGAATAAGATTAATCAAAGCTTGTTTTTATGATGTGGACGGTTGGCTGTTCTCAGTGCAATTCAAATTATGTACCTTGATTCAGAAGAATCAATTCACTTGGTATATTAGTTGGGATAGTCTCATATGGTTTAAAACGCAGATAGTATATGGTAGCAACTCGTCTAAAAATCATTTAGTTTGTTTAATGTTGTTTTTATCAAGACGCCTTAATTATAATTTGTGACACATCTTGTCACTAGTCTGTTATTAAATTTATTTTCACTAGTTAGTTAAATATTTATTTTCACTAGCTAATAAAACTAAATCATCTATTTTCTTTCCTGAAAACAATAAATTAAAATTAGACAAACTATTAAAACTAAACTTATGCACTATCTATGCTAATATTATAAAGAGGTAAAGTTTGGAAGAGTGTTTGTTTGTGTGTAGGAGGATCTTCGGGTCTACTCATCCTGTTTAAACAAAATCTTTCACCAAAAGTTAGAACAGAATTTCAGGATGGACATAAGCTAAATATTCCACCAGGCACCAGCTATATATTATTATTATTTTTTTCTATTATTATTTTCTTTTCCTTATTATTATTTTCTTTTCCTTTCTTTCATGTTGTATATCTTATTACTGTTAGTTATAGTTATATATATATATTATAATTAAATGTATAAATAAAAATGTAAAAATATGGGTCTAGTTGCCTGTAAATAAATGAATTTGAATTTGAATTTGAATTTGAATATAAAAATAAAGCTGCCACTACTAAAAATAATATTAAATATTTAAAAAAATATATTAATATTTGCATCATTTTGTGAAATATTTTTCAATATATATTATTTTGGGAATTAACTTCACTATAACAAGTAAATGAGATTGGCATCGTATTTTGCATGACTTCTGCACTACCTACCTATCTGTATGTTAGGTAAGACTAAGCGCAATGGAAGCCATTCATTCACATATCGATTTGTGGGTGTTGCTGACGCGAATCACTACAAATCGAATTGTAGGTATTCCTAGAGTGCATAATGGACGTCTGATTAACAAATCTCTTCGAGTAACTGATCCAATATTGCGTGGATGAGGGGAACTCGAGTAGCCAACAAGTAACGCAACACCGCTAGCTACCCTGCCAATGCGTGTCTTTAAATCCAACGAAGCCAATATATCACACGAAGGTAAACATAACAAGGGCCTTTCAACCAAACTGTTACCAATACTGCGTTTGTTCTGTACATTGCCTACAATTGTTGTGCAAAATTTTACGAAACAAATATGATTTATATGCATAGAACTAACTTTGTTTATCTAAACGCAATTTTAAATAATAGTAACACCAATTTAGGTTTTGAAATACCTAGGACCTAAATAAAATATAATGTTTTTATGAAGCGAGATAGGCAGGTGATGAATTACGAAAATGGAAAAAATTGTTCTTGTTTAATAATTAGTTATAATTGCCAATTAAAACAACACATAATGTGCAACACTTGGAAGGGCACAAGTGTTTAAGCCTATCACAGACACTGATAGGCTTAAGAATACGTACTATTATTAAGTTACATAGGTCATTTCACATTTCATAAACATAACACCTGACTTCGGTAACCATCTCCTTACAAATCGCTGTGAAATTACAGCATATGTGCGTGTTCCTGTTATGCATGAGTATAGGATGTCAAATATCATTTCCCTTTTCTCAATTTTTACAAATATTGCGATGCATTTGTTGCATGGCGTTGTTTTATTTATAGGCATAGAAATAATATATCTTGTTATAGGCTACTATAGACTCGGTGTAGGTACCATCAGTCTGCTATTACATAAAACTATTAGATAGGTACATATATAAGGAATAAACCAATCAATTTTTAAATTATACAAAGAATACAATAACTTGTATCGGAAATGAAAAATTATGAATTAAAATAAAGGTAACTCAATCCATAACTGATAGTTCCTATTTTTGAGTCGCGAAATAATTTCTATGTGCTGAGCCTTTTGGCTAAATTGTATCAGTCATAGCTCAATCGTCCTTATCAGTCGTAGTAGATACCTACATAATTCGATACCAAAACAAACACAAGAGACGTGATCGCACTAGACATGTCATTCGAACTTTTGAAAAGAAATACTGACAATGTTTATCGAGTTTGTTTGTTGAGGGGATGACCTTAGCATTTGTGGCGGTACTGATCCGCGGGCGTTGATAAATCACACGAATGCAAACACCAGAGGGTCGTTTGTCCTGTAAGCCCACTCGGTACCCCGGATACATCTAAAAACGTGCCGCACACTAGCTCTCCTGTCATTTGCGTCACTCTCAAAGCCATGACGTGACATCTTTTTACTTAAAAAATAACAAGATGTTACATTTTTGATTGCTTATTCTCTCGCATAAGTCTGTTTATATCTTAATATACATGTTATTTATTCAAACAGCTTCAACAGACCCTGTAATATGGTTTATGTAAATGAAATAAACAAGCCTTTATTTCTGTTTACAGAATTAAAACAATCTAGTCCTGTGAGGAAGTTCGCGTATGAAATTTTTTTTCAGGAAAGTTTTAGTAGGAGTCTTAATAAATATTTTAGGTTAGGGTGGATAGCCGCCACCTGACATATTTTCCAGTTATGATGTCATTAATTTTTGTATGAAAAAAATAATTATATTGTTCCTAATTTCATCCAAATCCGTTCAACCATTTTTGAATTATTGAGTCACAAAATCTAAACATACAAATTTTTGCATTTAATAATATCATCATTGGTTAAAATATTCGTTGGCTATATATTTTCTTTGTCAACGCGGACATAGTCGCGGACACCACAGTTCATCATCATCATCTCCTGCCGCAGGACGTCCACTGCTGGACATAGGCCTCCCCCAAAATTTTCCAATTGGACCGGTCAGAAGAAGCCTAGATCCACCGTTGACCCGTGGCCTTTATTAGGTCATCTGTCCACCTTGTGGGTGGACGTCCTACGCTGCGCTTGCTGGTCCGTGGCCTCCACCCGAGAACCTTCCGGCCCCAGCGGCCGTCGGCTCTTCGTACTATATGCCCTGCCCACTGCCACTTCAACTTACTGATCGACTTATGTCGGTAACTTTCGTACATCTACGGATCTCCTCATTTCTGATTCGATCTCGTAGTGTAACCCCCGAGCATAGCCCTTTCCATAGCTCGTTTAGCGACATTGAGCTTTCTTACGAGGCCCATAGTTAGTGACCACGTTTCAGCGCCATATGTCATCACTGGCAAATCACATCGGTCGAAAACTTTTGTCTTCAGACACTGAAGAATTTTGGACGAGAAGATGTCTCAGAGCTTCCCGAACGCTGTTTAGTCAATCATAATTCGATAGTGTGAGTATCGTACCGTAACCTAGACTAATTAATCGATCGATCCTTAATGAAATATCAAAATGAGCACCTGATATTCGTAAAAGTTCCTCGTTTTCATTTCTGTTATGAACCAACTGACGTGATACATAATTTGTGCATTGAAATGTCTGTTTATAAAAAATCAAAGTAGCTAAGTGTTAATTCGCTTAGCAGACATTTTGTAAAGTTTTCATTCATTAATAAGTTGCGGATAACTTTTACATTATTTTCTGCTTTTCTACAGATAAGAGTTGAAATTTTTTTTCACCTACAACTATGATAAAAAAACGTACCTATCGTATTATTACGTCGCGAACTTTATAGTCGGTTATGACATAGAATTCTGAACTTTTTAGGCCACTTAAGAACACTTATTTAGTTCGTTTTATTTTAGTTAATGAAGTTCGTTGAGTTAATGTCATAGTTTTGGTTAGTAATGTATGGAGCAGCCTTATTATCTAAATGCCGTCTGCTAAGCTACAGACGAAAAGTCTGTGTCAAATTATCGCAGTTTTTTGGTATCACGTAACTCATAACAGTGTGTTAAAGTAAATAAAAGTGCATCATATCTTCCTCGATCGAAGAAAATTGGTATTACGTAAGAGTTTTGACAGCTCGCGACGGCCGTCAATTGTGCTATATTACCCCGCGACAAACTTTACTTATTGCAAACTGATTGTAATTGATGACGGAACAATTCGAAAATCTATTTTGTTTTTTTACAATATAAAATTTTGTTCTTTTAGTGCAATCATCATCATCAGGCGCAATTAAGGTCTGGATACAAACAAAATCGACCAGCAGAACGCACCAGACCGTCGTTCATCTGGCTTGTGGGGGATTAAATATCGTAGAGTAACTCAAAGCATGTCAGAGTAGCTGATGGAACAACGTTGAGCTTTCTTACGAGGCCCTGGTTAGACACTAAGTGATCACTTCACGAACGCTGCCCTGAATCCAATAATTACAATTTAATGCATCGCGTCTCGTTCAATATATTAAAAAGAGCATATAGGTATAAAAATATGCAAGTAAACTTTACCTTAACAAAGGTTATTCGGTAAAAATGTGCTATGTCGAAGCGCAGCGCCATCGGGATGTCATTAGCGCACTTGGCCTTTCTAATACCTAACTGCTCGCCGCCCCCTATTGTCGACGTGACAATGAGCAAATAACGATTAAGCCTGCATTCAATCTACGAAAAAGAAAGCGGTTTTTAAATTTTCATAACGACTAACCTTCATTAGTGATTATTCCACTTTTATAATGTCTTTCCACTTTTATAAATACTTTTTAAGATGAACGGTGGCAGACAGGCTGACGGTCTAATTCATGGTAGGTATATGACTTATCAAAGTCGAACACTCTTATTAGAGTGGTCGTTGTCGTTCGAATGATGTACACGGAGGATGATCGTATTGCCATTTCCTGCCATTGTTTTGGTGCGCACCACAGCTCCTGCAATGATTCTCAACTTTTGACGGTTGGTAAGCGTCACGAGCACACTGTACCACAATATCATGAGTCTTCTGTGAAGGGTGGTACTTACCAATAGAATAAAAATTATCTTTTAATCAATAAACATGTGGATACCAAAATAGTTTAGGAAATTTTCGGATAGTTTAGACAAGAGACATAAAAATTTAAAAAGTTTACTCGTATATAGTTTTTAAGTACTTAAATAAACTTTGTATCCTAAGACTATGCGACATGAAGGGAAAGTACCTTAAATATCGCAGATAAGATATTTTGCTGAAAGACGACCTTTATGTAATTTTTAAAAGTTAGTAGTTAATTCTGCATTCAAAGATTTTCTAAAAATTAGGTCGTCGTCGGCAATAAATAATATTCTTGTTTGAATATTATTTATTGAATATTATCATTTAACGTATTCCTTTCTTTTAAGATATTATGTTACTTAAGAAGAATTATTTTTTTTGTCCATTCTTTCGATTGGCATCATGAAAATACGGGTGTTTTTTTTTTTCACATTTAAGTCGGTTCGATTCCCAGACAAAGCAAGTATTTTTTAGAAATTTTTCGAATGCTGTATTTTTGTATTACTAACTTTTAAAAATAACATTAAGTATTCTATCTACGATATTTAAGGTATTATCCCTTCATGTCGCATAGACTTGAGGCGCCCTATATAAATTAGGGTCTAATACGTGTAGTTCTCCTAGTTTTAGTGTTGTACCGTAAAATTAAATATTCTTCGTACCATCTACTGTATTGATATTAATATTGATTAGATAAGAAACTTAAACTTTGTCTACCTTTACGACATTCCCTGCTTAAATAAATGAATATTGAAACCAAAAAATGTTATCAAAAAAATATAAAACATGTTGAGGAATAAATTACATACCAGTTACTGAGAAGTTAAACTCAACATTAGAATGAACAATCTAATAGGTACTCAATCGTCTCTTAAAAGGTTAGAGCTTCCCAAAAAATTCAACCACATTAATGGTATGAGTGAATTTTATTTCATGTTTGAATATTCGGCCGTTAGATAACTACTGAATATTAAATTGAAAAAATAATTTAGTAGTAAGAGTACACACTGCGTTTCGCAGTCATTTGGTCACCCCAATTAAAGAAGAACCTTTTGAAGAAGAATGAAGAAGCCGACTCTATATATTTAGTAATTTAGTTAAACGATTGAAACATTTACATTTAAAGTAGTTTTAGTGACAGATCAAGCAAGTGTCGATACTTGTGGCGTTCGAAAGCTCAGTGAAGATTGAAAAGATCTCGTTGAAAAATTTCAATCAGGTACTAGGTAATGTGATAATGTAGTACGTACATAGATAGATAGATACTTACCCTGGATTTTGTACGCGCTGTATTTCGTTATTTGAAAATCCCACAGGAACCTAACTATTCTAGGATAAAAAGTTAACCTATGAGTTAATCCAGGTAATAAACTATGTGTTTGCCAAATTTTATCAAAATCCGATCAGCCGTTTTTGCGTGATGGATTAACAAACAAACATACATACTTTATTAAAGAAAATTGTCAAATATACAAATTATTAAATTTGTGAATATGAAACTAATTCGTTGATTTTCTGATGAAATAAGCCGTCGCTTGTGCACGATATTTTCAGTACAAGCCAAACGGGTAGCTGCAGTTCGGCGACAGACATTGTTCACGGGTTGGATGGAACGACCGTGCGCGCCATCTATCGACGTTTACGTGCATTAACGATGCATTATCTCCAAAACATATCGCACCGGTGGGACGTGTTAAATGCAACGGCCGACAAACCGCCTCGCGTCAATATTGACACAAAATCCCATAATTTCGACCGCCGTGCACACAATAGATTTATAAGATAAACACAGAGTAAAATGTCTGTAAATAGGATTGACAACATTTTAATATATGGTCTTGTGTTTACTTTGGGTTGGTTCGCCTTTCTGTTATGCCTACATGCGTTAATGCTGTACCGTGAAATCATTGTTTTTTGTCGTCGCTCAGGAGATTAAATATGAATAAAAGGACAAAGCGTTGTGAACATTTTTTTTTCAGCTGAGTTTACACGGTAAGCCATTGGGGGTTTTAGCGTATACTAACGCGGCGTATGGTACGAAGTGCCGTGCTTCATTATAATTTTAGGTCGTGGGAAATGACGCTCAGGTGACTTTATTGTTGCGTAACATTTTCTCGGTGACCTGGTCGAAACAAAGAAGTGACGACCCCTTAATTAACGACACATCTATACATGACTAGGTATATTAAACACATGCTATGATCTTGTACAATGTACATCACACAACTAAGATTAGTTACCTATTTGAAATTCCGGACTTCGCGTGTGAAGTTAATGAAATTTCTGTTATAATTCTTTGGAGAACTAATAATGCCTATAACTTCAAAATATCGACTACCTACTTAAGTGTCATGGTGATCAGATTAATATTATAAATACGAAATTTTGTGAAGATGGATGTTGGATTTCTTACTCTTGAGATTTGGTTGAAATTTGGATTGGATGAATATAACTTTAAAATATCGACTACCTACTTGTTTAAAATTGTTTAATATTTGTATGTACCTCTATATAATTAATATAATCACTAAGTTATGCCTAGTGGACGAATTCAGTTATCAATATTAGGGCCTCTTCCACCAACTACAAGTAAAGTGTTGATTTAATAAAACATAAAATTATTTTTAGAAATAATTTTGTGTTTTATTAAATTATGCACTCGGTTTAGTGTATCCTTCGATAGGCGATTTTATTATTATTATCATTATTTTATTTCTGGGACTTTTACCGTACAAACAAAGGTATATCATCTAAATTATTTCCGGTGACAGGTGACTTTAAATGACGGTTAGCTTACTTGACAGATAGTGAAAGAGGCTCAATACCAACTCGAAGGTTAATCAATTAAAAGAAACTACATAAAAGGAGGAATTTGGAGAAGACATGTCAGAACCAATTTGCAAAATGTCCGATCTATTTTAGCATGTCAGTCACACAAAGAGTGTAAAAGAATAACTCGAGAGGTTTATTATGAGCGGTACACCTGAACAAACTCGACCAATGCCGTCAAAGAGCGGATTTTGACAGTTTATGTTTGCGGATTAAGCTATTGACAAACAATTCAAAGCAGGTAATTCTGAGCGAACCATCACTGTCATTTAGTTTCGTCATATTCACAAAATTTGAATTGAGTGGGATCAATTAAATGGACGTGTATTGTAGATTCATTTCTTCAGTGGTATGTCTGGTTTGATGGATTTTATACATATGCAATTATGTCGCTAATCCATGATTCAGAAACAGTCACATTGCATTTGATATAAAGGCACACGCTTATTCGTTACAACAGTCGGAAGTGCACTTATTAATAATGTTTTAATTTCTAGTATCAATTCATAATAATCATTGTAGGTAATATCGTCGTTATCAAACCAACCATGTGCAAAAAGTATATTTTCGATATGTTTACAAAAAATATTCCTGAAAAATTATACATGAAGGTTTCTTTAAAAAAAAAGTGTTTTTCAAAGTTTCTTATCTTATTTGTCTTTCGAACATGGATATTTAAGTTTATTTATTATATTGATAATAGAGCAAAATGTGTCCATAACAGATTCTAGTTGCTACGCAATGCACAATACCTAGGATATTTTAGTGACAAATAGTGCTCATAAGCACTTAGCAGTTTTTTATAGGATAGAAACTGTTCACTGAGTAGCATATTTTCGTTTGACAACGACGATATGTAGAGTTATATGAATGTAGCATTGAAAAAATGAAAACATAGCATATTAGATATAAACCTACCCGTATAGAAGCTATATTAAACGAATCTGAGAAAACGTTTCATTGAGGCATTAATAACAGTTAGTGGGCGCATTGAGAACATACTCTGTTACTGATTAATGAGTATCACACAAAAAGAACCAGTTACAATAATTCATGTCACTATGTTTGTACACGACTGCGTACAACAATGCACAGCGGCGGCAAAGGGGTGATATTAAACTCAAAATCAATGCCAACTCCATTGTATGCACTCCACGTCTGCCTCGGAAGGGGAAGTTATGTCTTTTGCTTATACTAATAACGCCACCCCTTTAAGGGTGGTTCCTTCCTAGCAGGGAGCATCTAAACTTTGTATGTTAATATAAACACTCGTGTAGGCTTCGTTGCGAACATCGCATCAATTCAATGTAGTAAAAGGATATTATTACATAAGCGACCCTACGAACTTGCTATTATTTGTAAAGGCCTGTCGAAACACTCGTAATTGAAGACTGGTTTGTTACCAAAATTAATTCAGTTTCAAATGTTATTTTATTTATTAAACTAGCTGGCGCGTTGAAAAAGAAAAAAGTAGACTATCCTGTGTCCTGTACGTCTAAATGTTTATCTAGCAAGTTTCATGAAAATCAGTTAATTCGTTTAAGAGTTATGGAGGAACATACATACATACAATACCTACACTTACATTTTTTATTAGTATTGATGATCACAATTACGAATACATACTCTTTATGATACTAAACAGAGTGTATGTATCTCTGTGTGTGTTTTTAAGATTCTCATTTAAAAAAATTATATCGTCCAAATTTACTTACAAGTGCATACTTAGTCATACCTAAAACAAAGGAAAATAAACACAGTGCGTCAGATAGGCTGATTACAGTTGATGGTAGGTGGGTACGGACGCTACGGATATATTGCAACGGCACAGGTTTGTTCATTGAACCTGTACACATTCGTAGAAATAAAAAAAAATACAACCAAATGTTTCTACTGTTTACTAAATAAAATTTACAAGTAAAACTACCTATACATATACTTAATATAGTTAGTTCCAAAAAAATCAAGTCAAATATAAAAAGCAAAAAAATATCTTTATACATCATGTAAATATTGAGCGGAACAAAGGCAGAACGACACCGAATTCGTAGGAAAGTGTAGCGAGCAAGCGTCAGCGCTCAATTACATGTGTCCGGGGTGCGGGAAACGACGGGGTAGAGAGGAGAATGTGCCAAGTACGGCGTAGATAAGGCACAGTATGGAACTTAGCTCACTCCACAGAGAACACAGCTAAGAACAACACTGTCATAAACGGCTTGGCGCTGTCAATGCTTAGTATCATGACCTTAGGGTCGTAGTCGTGTCTGGCAATTAGTAATTTCAATTACGTTTTAGGCAAATGGGGAAAACAAGGCATAGGATACGCGTGCGGTATACGGGAAAAATCGTTACAGGATCCCCGTACTATTTAGGTACAACTAGGAGTCGGTTGCGTGTTAAATATCTTGTACAAATTATGTGACATTTTCTATTAAAGATCTTCAGACAGGCTGACGGTCCACTAGGTGACGGTCAACACCACAGTTACTGTATTTAGTTAGTACTAAGTTAGACTTAGTACATTTTAGGATAAGCGATTACGATGATAGGGAAATGGATTCTGGCATCCCTTACTCACTCACCGAAACACAGCAGTAAAAACGTGCTGTTATTTCAGGGTGGTCTCCTGTAAGGGACTGTAGAGGATGGTTACTGCCGCGAGACGGGCTATGCAAAAGATTGCTAAACGTTTTTAAATACGTTTCCAAAAATGATTTCGTACTTAAGGGTTCCCCATATTGGACGGGACGAACGGCATTGCAATTCGAGAACTTAATGTGTGTGTGAGTGTCCATAAGGGTAGATAAGGTCTTATGAAAGGCTCAATGATGCCATGGAAAGAGCTAATGCTCGGAGTTTCCATAGACTTCGCAAGTTGGTCCGTCTACGCAGCAAAAGTTGCGAGAAAATATTGAATGTAGTTTGCGGCTGGTTGGGTGTTTTGGTGGTATTTTTAGGGTCCGCACTGTCCTCCCTTATAATAGCGGGATGGTGAAAAGATCGATCCTTTAAAAAGCGGTATTGAAAGATGATCTGACAGGATTGCATTCTCTAGTTATATACCTATATTGTGTATGGAGAGGTGAGGGGCGGGCGTCGCGACGCAGGGCGGACACATGTCGTAGCCTCCTCCTCTCATCGCGAGGAGCTGTCCTCGTCAGTGTCTCGTCTACTTCGGCGCCCATTCACATTTGTATGCACATTATACATGAGGCGAGGTGTAGAGTCGACTTATCATCTTTATATTGCTGCTACTCCAACAGACATCTCTGTAAACACTGCTAAGCTGCACAACCGATTTGACGTAACATCCACTTTGTGGATAGGTAAACATATAATTTTTACTATTTCAAGAAATATCATTAATACATATGTACATTTATTATCACCTAATATCAATAAACGTTTAACTTTTTTCACTATTAAGGTGTAGGTATACTTAGTTAGAAGTTATGCTATGTTTGTATAAATAGGCATCTAAGCCCTCTCGAAGCGTTTACCATTACCGATTCGCGGCTCATTGAATCCAAATTGGGCTCGGCTTTGTAAAATCCCTATTCCTCCCTTTTTCATTTTTACGAGTGTTGCTTTGGCGCCTGGCCACTAATGAACGTCCCTAACCCTCCCCATTTCATTAAATCTATTCTCTTATCAAATATTGTAGCCGTGGTTGTAGTCAATTGTTTTTTTTTTGTAAACCACATATTAGTAGGCATAATGCAAATATTTTTTCATGTTTGTTTTATTATACTCAAGATTTATACTCAAAGTAAAAAAAAAACTTATTATAATTCTTGATACATTTAAATTGATAGAAATAGAATATGTTCATTTATGAGCAAATTAATTCAATCTGTTTTTACTGAGCAGTGTTAGGCCAAATTGTCGAACAACTGAAAAAACGGTTAGGCGCAAGTGGAAATCTCGGTTAGGCCTATAGGCTCTAAATGCTTTTGATAACACTTTTGCATAACATAGATACGAGTACGAAACGAGTAGGTATAATCAATATAATAGGCCTTACGTATGAAAAAATTTTTTTCTGTTTTTTATTTTTATTTTTTTATTTCTATTCATCAAAATAATCATCCAATAATCAATGCATCTTTGCCAACGCAGTGGTAGTTTATCAATGCCCTTTTTTGAAGAAATCTGCTGGAGATAATGTCGAACGTCGAAGCTTTTTTGTTTTGCCTCTCGGGTACTGACTTTTTTCGCCAACAAGTTGTCCATATTTTTGAAAAAGTACAAGTCTGGTGAGTATGGCGGATGACGCAGAGCTTCCAACTCTTGTAGCTTGAAGACCATTTGTTGTTCAGTATGGGTTCTCACGTTGTCGTAAAGGAGCAGTTGTGAAACGAGCGATTGACCAAAACGAGTATATGCAAGATTCTCCATCATTGTATTCAGTTCTTTACAGTGCACATCTGCAGAAACTGCAGTAAAATTTCTATTCTGCTACTTGTTAGTTAATTATTGTTGTTTAATTAATTATTCTTTAATATATGAGAACATTGCGTAGAGTATTTTCGTAGTACGATTATGAGAAAGCGTCGCGTGACGAATGACTTCGTGTAGAGGACACATTTTTAAAGCAAGGGGAACTTTTAATATTTTGCAGTCTGTTTCTAATTGCATCGACAACACTTTCTAGTCATTTACAGCCACCCGTGATGTATACGCAAAATTATTACAATCGTTTTTAATTTAAATTTAGAAAGGGTGGCTTTTGGTCATGTAATTTTTTTTCTATTCGTTTTTCCAATCTATACTAATACTAAGCTACACTCTCCCGGTTTCGCCCGGGTTCAAAATAAAAACTATTCTATCTTTTAAGTTGGACCAAATTACACATAGTCGAAGTTTTATTAAAATCGGTTCAGTAGTTTAGGAGTTCATTGGCGTTAAACAACGTGACACGACTTTTTATATATATTTTATAGAGATTATAAAGAACTAAAGTGTGTATATATGTGTTTGTATGTAGGAGGTAATCTTCGAAACTAGGTACTTGTTTTATTTTAATAGTTAGGTAGTTATTTAATTAGAACGAATTATTTGTTTAAAACTTAAATATTTGTGAAAACCTATTACCAAATTACACTATATTTTTCCAGTAATATCTGTAATTTCTTCTTACCAAATGATGCAAGTTTCAACCGTTAAACCAAAAATTTATTCTTATTCATCACGGAGGAAACATAAGTAGGGGGTCAATTTTGATTGACGCGAAACCAGCGACAGAAAGCTGTTTTAATTATTAGTTATTTTGACAAAACCCATGAGGTAAACCAACAACCGCTAGCTTGCTAATGGAATATGATAATGCAGCGATCGCGCACGTTCGACGCACTGTATCTGTGTACACTCGCCTTTAATGTCGTATGATTAAACATGAACCGAGGACTTTATCAAATTTTGGCACGCGTGTGTTCACCGTGATGGGGTGGTTGGTGTTTGCAGACCGAGTATGCAATGGTTGCTGCTAGATAGAGCCGTCAATATGTCTACACAGTGACGCTCCTGACTGATTGCTCGACAAATACACTTGTCATTGTATCCACTGGGACATATTTTATATCATCTACTCCTAATAATATTTTCAGCATCTCTTTACTCTTGACTTGGGCACAATCTATACTAAAATAATAAATGTGAAAATAACTGTCTCTCAGTGTGTTATTGTTAATATTTTTGAGTATGGCACAAATATTGTTTCATAGTAAAAGAGCGATTTCTGGAGAGTTTCTTGTCTCACCTATATACTAGTAACTAGTTTTACGACTTCAAAAGTTATCTATGTTTGAGAAATAAACGATTGGGTTTGATTTTTTACCTTTTCACACAACAGAACATAATGAAATTTTTCATACACGTAGTCAGGGATACAGAAAATGAAATGGGGCAAAGGATCATAGTCATCATCTAGAAAAAAGTACCAACAACACCTGGCAAAAGTGCAATTAATAGGAACTGTTGGTGAGTACGTCAACGCTCATGAAAACACGTCAGGCATTATATTGCTCATATATTATTTTGTCAAGCGTTATAGTTTTTTATTTTTCACGTGAATTAATTCTCTTGTACCACTTTATTTAATAAAGTGACAATTATATTTAACTGTTTTATTACATAACAAATCTCACGAGTTCATACGTTTGTAGGTATAGGTACATAAAACACTAATAAACAAGCAAGTAAATTAAAAGCTTACGTTATCAGAAATGTTCTCGTAGGAAAATAGATTGGCAAAAGGATTTATTATATTTTATGACGATACGCAGACGAAGTCGCGCGTAAGAGCTAGTACTTATGTTATACTTTTTATACTTGGCGGATCAATTCTGACAGTCTATAAACAAGCACACGTGTTGTTATTTCACGTTAATGGTCTTCTATAACTATTACTGCCCAAAGGCAGTGTATATATTTTAACTTTATTATGCAGACGTTAGCCGTATACTTGTATAAATACGAGTAACGTATCGTGATACATATTTTACCATAACTTCATTGGGTACAACAATTTATATCTGTTGCTAGGTAATATGTAATTCTGGTTACCTACATACAGATTGGCAAGCGTAGCAGTGCCAGTGATGTGTTGGTATCAAGTTAGTCTCTATTTGCCACTTGGACAGCAGGCGGTTAGAATAGAACTGTAAATTGAGGAAACACACTTCGCTGTGAGAAACAAATGGATGTGGTATAATAAATATACTCTGTAAATATAGACTGCGATGCGAAGTAATTTAGATAATACAGAATTTTTTCAATTGTGTCTCAATATCAATATCAACAATAATCAATAATACTAGCTGTTGCCCGCGACTTCGCCCGCGTAACTTAGAAAATTATATACTAAAAACTTTCTTGAGAACCACTCTATCCATTGGTGAAAGCAATGACAGACAACAAGACAGACGCGGTGGAGGACTTTGTTTTATAAATAACTAGCTGGTGCCTGCGACTTCGTCCGCGTTTAAAAAGGAAAAGTAGCCTATCCTGTGTCCCGTACGTCTCAATGTTTATCTACCGAGTTTCATGAAAATCAGTTGATTCGTTTAAGAGTTATGGAGGAACATACATACATACAGAAAAAAAATCTAAAAATGGTCAATTTAGTTTCAGTATCATGTATAGAGCCTATAAACACGATATCTCTGAAAACAAAATAACTTACTCCATGACCAACCCTTACATATTTATTATTAGTATTGATGATGATTGATGTAATAAGGATACTTAAAATAAGAATATCTATACTTAAAATGTATAACAAAATACATATTAATTTAACGAATCAGTTGAAAGTCATTGCGAATCGTCGTTACGTTTAGGTAGATGGGGCGCGCAAGATGCGACGAGCGTCGTTCTTCGCCATCCGTCAGCCTGTCTCATCCCGCTGCCACTACACGGCTCTGCACTTAGCTTACCGCCAACCATACATGTGTCTATGCCGATGAGGGGCTAACTTGCCACTTGTTAATAGTTATGAAGGGGCCGTGAGTGGTCATCCCACAACACCATACAATTATGAATAACACTATGACATTTAGTAGTGGCTACTGTAACTTGCCAGCTATAATAGCAAATTAGTTTAGGGATCAATCTGTTGAGACTAATAAATAATGATAAAACATATGTAAAATGTAGCTAAATAATAGTAATTTCATGAATTCATATTAATAGTTTGTTAATGTATTGAAAATTTTCTATTAGGATCATATCATTTCTTTTTTGTTTTCTAAATTAGCCTAAGATTAAATGAGATGTTGGAGGAGCGGGGGTCTGCTGATTCAAATATTTTTATACTTAATAGGAGGTCCTATACACCCGTTTTGTACCTACGCTTAAGTTTATTAATAAATTATTTTGTATATCAGGGGCATATATCAGGGTCTACCGTGAGACAAACGCTAGATCAGTCATTTCAAGTCCTGCAGACATTTCTCGTTGTGCTTAACCATCGTTTGATAAGTTATATCGTTCAACATTCTACGTTAATAAAAGATTTGGCGAACCATGTTGACACATTTCAAATTTTGTTCTAATGGTAGGGGATTTTGGGATTTACTCGAACGCGTCAGATATTGCCAATGTATATTCTCCACATATCTCCGATAACGCATATGTATCAATCTGACGGTTTCTTTGGTGGGGTTGGTGGGGGTTGGGGTAAAATTTTAAATACAACTCGAGCGCGTCAGATTTTCAGAGGGGATGTTAAGTGAACCTAAACTAAGCTCACAATTAAAATTCAGACGATTCGGATATAACGCAAGCTCGTGGCAGCTTTTTGAAAATGCAAAAAAGAATTTTGACGATTGCCATTTTGTAATTACTCGAGGGCGTCAGATTTTCATACAGATGGTTCAGCCTGAATTCCTCATCGTGCTGATTTTTAATTTGACGATTATATGGATAATGCTGGATAAACCAACTTAAGGGCGGTATTTTTATATTTAAATTTTAGAACCAATTTTCCTTTTTTTTGTTCAATACCTATTGCTATTTATGTAATCACCTTCGATTTGTTTGTGGACGAAAATTGTGAACACCAGCTGGCAATATTCAACAACGTATGTGCCTACCTCATGCAGCAGTTTTGAATATCTGTTAAATGGTGTGGCAGCACACATTAAAGTGGACAATAAATATTAAGAATTGGTGCGTTCATTGGACAATCAATATAATAATTAACAGCAATAAACATTAAGCGAGTAAAAGGCAATTAATTTTGACGTAGTATGCAGTCCACATAGTTGCAGCTATCATACTGAACGATCAAATGTAGACAGGAAATTCGGTTGTGTCACCTAAAGATTGACTCAAATACTAACCGGGCACGGCTGCCTCGGTAAGTATCTGAATCAAATCGGGCGGGAAAGGACGGCACGATGCCAACATTGCGCTTCTGATTGGGACTCCGCCCTGCATACGCTGGAGGACTGGACTGCTTGGGCGTCCGAGCGTCGAGTTCTGGTCGATCAGATCGGGCGTGATCTGTCCCCAGCAATAGTCGCGGCTATGCTGGTCAGTGAGGATAGCTGGAGGACCGCGGTCTTCTTCTGTGAGACAGTAATGCTCCAGAAGGAGGCCGCCGAGCGGGATCGAGATGGCCGATCCCGCTCGGAGGAGGCGGCGCCGAGGTGTCGGCAATAGACATTAAGTTTTCAGACCTTATTTTAGCCTGAAATTGCATGCCTAACTTTGAAAATGACGGGTTTCCTTACAACCATTCATTTTATGGTAATAACTCTTTTATTTATCCCCTTTCAAAAAATTCTTCTTCATGATGATCACATCATGAAATGTATCAAAATCAACTGCCAACTGCCAAAATTTTAATTTTTTAACTCTTGTGGTTTAAGCTCTGTGTCGATGAAACACTCGGGACAAACTAATCCTTATTAATATTATTGTTACGAGCAGGGTAAGTTAAAATGCCGTTTAGGGGTATAACGTAAAATTATAAATGTGAATGTGAGTTTGTTTGTTTGTTACGCTTTTACGCAAAACTACTGTACCGGATCACCATGAAATTTTGCATACACGTCTGGGACAGCATAAAGGACATAGGGTACCTTTCATCCAGAACTCGGACGAAGTTGTGGGCACCAGCTAGTATATTATAAGTATAGAAGATAGATAGACAACGGGGATTGGTACTCGGGACTAGGTAAGTATTTCATTAAAACAAAAGATTGTTCTATTTAGTTATTATTTTATTAAAAATATAAATAACAGTGGACTGCAGCCAAATAAACCATTTTATGACATTAAATTAATAATATCCAAACATTCGGCCATCCAAGAACATACATTTTTTACATAGCAACAACATATTATCAGTTTTTTACACAGCACAAGTAAATAGATTATGAGGCCACAATAAACTCGTTGAAAAAAATTTACTTACTAGTGTTGAAATCAGTGAAATTAATAATAATTATGTAGGTACCTATTCTGTTTAAAAAAGCTATTTAAAAAAACCTATTTTGTATTGATTATTTAAATACTTTCATTTAAAACAAATTTTTTTAAATAACTTCATTATATTTTGAATTAATTATAAATAAAGTATTCTTTTACAATTATATGTACGAAAAAAGAGCATGGTTTTACAAGCTTTGTTAAAGATATACTTAGCGTAGCACATACAATACAAATAAAACAAATTTGACTTATTCAATTCAAGTAATAAAATGTCAAGGTGGGTTACTAATGGCTAGAGTTGTACCGTTGCTTATGTTGCAAAGTATCTTTCAACTTAACTAAACTAGTGGGTAGATACATAATATAATCCTCCATAAACATAAAATCTTTATATAGTTTTCCACCTCTCCCCATCTATAACCGCGCAGTCTTACGTACCTACATTTCTTATGCAAGTTTCAGAAGAATTTCTCTATTTTCTCCTAAACCACGTAACGGATTTTCAAAGATTTTGTAGAAAAAATGAGAAAAAAAAACCGGGCTGCTAGTTGGTAATATAACTTAATGTGAACCTAGATACAAACATTCAATCTAAAGAAATCTTCATGCAGTCCACTTAGTAATATTAATTCGTTGTAAAATAATTGCTAATATTTATTATATAATAAATTCTTCGCCATATATTTGAAAGTTCGTATAACATCCATTAAAAACAAGAAATAGTAAATAAAACGAATGATAACAACCCTTGACCATCTATTTTATTTTTAACCCATCTATTTTAAAACTATTTAGAAACGAGAAATAATGTAAATAAAAAAAAACGAGAAAAAAATATATCAACCCTTGACCATCTAATTTTAAACTATTTATGTCTTTTGTAATGAGAATGTAATTTTACAACTCGCCCGCACAAACTTTTTGTTTATAACTCTTTTTTACAAAAAAAAAAACTACCGAATTGAGAACCTCCTCCTTTTTTTGGAAGTCCGTTGAAAATCTATTCAAGGCCAGGCTAATCTTGTCACTGAAGCATATATTTTTTAACAATTTTAAGAAAGATTTGAGAGTAAAAATTATATTTTTTAATTCTTTACTGTAGCGTACGTATGAAGGACACTGGCTCGGTAATTCACTATGGAATACTCCCCAGTGTTGCCACCATCGGTGTTGTCATCATACAGTGAACGCGAGACAGTGTATATAACTATGATTTCGTTATATCTATGCACAAACACTATATTTACAATTTCTCAATTTTTTTTTGTGGCCTGAAAAAAGGTTTTGTGTTTTTAAGGATGTATTTTTCTCATAGTTAGGTGCACGCATCAATAATTAGTAGTATACGGTAAATTTCAGTACATTTTTTGGAGCGTGATTACTTATTTTTATACTCGAATTTGTGAAATGAGAGAGTTACGAGTTGAATGTGCGAACGTTCAAGGTACTTTTTTTTTATAAAATCAAGGCAGCGCTTGGCCGCGATCTCACTTGATCTCACGAAGGTAGTGATCTCACTTGATTTAGTAAGTGCCCATTTACCTTTGATTTTCTTATTCTTATAAACTGGTTTGGCTAAATTTGTTCCCAACCAAGGGACCTCTCGACGGCCATTTTCCATTGTTTGTAGCGCATATCTCTTTCGTCTTCGTTTATACGCGGTTCGTAAGTCTCACCGTCTGTCACCGGTATCGGTACACCCTGTTTACTGACTTCCACTCCCCAGTAGGCCACCATAGCGGCTCCTAGCGCTGTGCTCTCGGCGAATCCAGCTCTTATAACGTTGATACCTATCAAATCGGCTTGCATCTGCATCACCAGTGCATTCGACGACATACCGCCATCTACCTGAAATTTAATTTACAATATTCATTTAATTTAGTACAGTCAAGTGCATTCATGTATGGACAGTATGCACTATTGGAATAATGAAATATTTTTCTCATCATTAATACGTCTGACCAAATGTTAATTACTACAAGATAACAAGTTTGGAATAGGAGGAAGTTTTTTCTTTTCTTAATAATATTTTAATTTAATCCCATAGTGCAAATTATATCATTGCCTATCTAACGTAGGTATTAAAACGTATTCTTGTTATTGAAAAAAAAATGTATGTGCACAACTTTTTTAAAACATATTTATGAAACGATTCTTTCGATACAAATATTCATGCACTCGACACTACATACATGATATAAATATGACTAACGCCATCTATGCGACAAAATAAGATACTGAAGTAAACTAGTATTTAGCGCCATCTGTTAAATCTATAACGAATTGTGAATATTTCCTCTTTTTATCTACAGATGACGTCAACGTCAACTACTTTAAAAGTGCGGTAAGCCAATGATATTTAAAAACCCTTTTATTTAACCCTATCCTTGCGGGTCCTTATTACTATAAAAAAACTACGATGCTAACTAAATTCAATTACAAAGTCCTTTTTAGGGTTTAGGTGGCACTCGTGCTCCGCTGTCCCCACATTCATTATATCAACGGTAGGACGTCCATAATTGTATAGGACAGGTTGACACTTGGCTCTTATCAAGTCGTCTGTCCAACTTGTGGATGGACATCCTACGCTGCGCTTGCGGGTCCATCCGCAGACCTTAATCGTACTGTAGCTGACGACAGTACAGTACGATACAGTACGATTAAGGATAAGTTAGTCACCTACCATCAAGTGACCGCCCACTTGATGGTAGCTGACTAATGACGCCACTCCACAGGTGCTGCAGGTTGCATTTGCACTGCCGACCATAGTAGGATTAGATAGGGATAGGGCAATTAATGGGCTCTAGCTTCCCTTAACTTTGCATTGAAACACAACAGCACACGTGCTGTTATTTCACGGTGGCCTTCTGTAACGCCAGACGCCAAACTACTTTGTTGACGTCTACTTTATTGTAGGTATTTATAACATGTGTGTATTTAAAACTCAAAATACCTTTAGCAACTGTAGAGGTATACCGCAATCCTCATTCATTGCATCGAGAATATCTCGCACCTGGTAACACACAGCTTCAAGGGCCGCCTTCACAATATGATTCGAGTTCGTGTCTTCAGTTATGCCGCAGATTACTCTAAAATTTATAAGAAATTTAAATAAAACTTGACCAATGTTTTAAAAGCTATTCAATAATATAATGTTACGACTAGGGTATGGAACATTCTCGATAGCTAGAGCGTAAGCTCTGAGCGATAGCTAGCCCCCACAATGAATAGATGGTGACCACGTTCCTTTTGTAAGTGTTAAAGCAAACTGTTCCTTATTGTAGCGACATAAGGTTTACATTCCATTAACAGGAATAGCTTCCAGAAAGTTTAATAAATTTGTTTACGACTTTTAAGATTCTAGTAATTTCCAAAACTATCTTGCACTGGCACATGCTCTAGAAGTAGAAGCTGTACGGCGTGACACAAGGCCATTCAAGGTCAGGGAGCTGGTAGCCGAAGTGCGAAAGCCTCGCTATTGTCCGACCTGCTATGGCTGCGGTGAAAAGGGCCACATAAGGGTGGACTGCCCAAAGAAGAAAAGAAAGAGGGTCTCAAGATGGAGATCCAAGTTGACGAGGGGCAGTTAAAACTAAGCGTCACCAGGGTCGCGGGGAAGGCACTGGCTGGGAGAAAGAAATCCATTACTATCAGACAATCTTCTAACGGAAACAGTTTAGTCATCGCGGGTACGCTGAACGGGAAAATGTGCAGGAAACAAGAGTCTCAGGAATCAGTAAAAATTATCCGTACCCAAGGATTAGACGACGACTGGTGTGAAGAAAATATGAGGAAAGCACAAGAGGAAGATGACGACCTGCGATTGATCTTAGATTGGATGAAAAAAGGAAGTCAGAACGACTATTGGCAAGTTTTGCGGTTTAATTGGAGAAGCTTTGTAATAGTGGAAGTCATCTTGATCTGCGAAAATAAATCGTTTTCTTATACCCCTAAACGGCATTTTAACTTTCCCTGCGCGTAACAATAACTTCTTGTGGTTATGGTAAGTGAAAATTAAAAACAAAATATTTATGAAACTAATAAAATATAATTATTTTATTACTTTTATACTATGTACTTGTGTTATATTACAACACATTATAACACAAGTACTGATTACATCCTTACTTTCAAAAGATCTTAGATTTACTTTGTAATTATTTCAATGAATATATTATACTTGTCAATTTGATATTTCTAATTAAATGCGATAACATTAGTCAATACATAAATGAATTTAACTCACCCTCTTGCGTCTTGTCGCCAATACGGTGCATACAAGCCGCTGAAAGCAGGAACAAAAACCACACTTCCGTTCTCAGTTGACATTTCAGCAACAGCTTGCGAACACTTTGCATCATCCAATAGTCCAATGTTATCTTTTAACCAACCTAATGCAGCTCCTGCAATCGCCACCTAACCAAATATTACAAATATTATTTATACATAATAAGTCGAGGCAAAGAGTTTTTTCGTATTTTACAAGAAATTCTTTGGTTTTACTGTTTATATCTGGCTATACCATTAAATAGATGATATTTTGAAAATTGAAAAGTAAACAGTAAAAACGCATTCCCGTCATTTTTCTACGTCTTTCCCGTAATTTAATACATTTGGAAGTTTAATTACGAAAAAGGGAAAAATGCAACACAAGCCGCGAAATTTTTTTGTGACCTCAGTGAACAAAATACCACCTACTAAAAAAATTATTTAGCAATATAAAACTATTTTAAAATAGAATTTGGGGGAGTTAAAACTAATGGACGTTGGTAACATTTTGTCGCACGACGGCTGCGCCGCTTCTAAAAGACTTCTTTTATGGTAAAAGGCGCCTCCTAAATTTCATGTTGGAGTGATCCTATCAAAAGTTTGAATTGATTTAAGTATGAATTTGACATTCATCTAACTAAACATTATTCAAATTAAATGAACAGAATACTCACAGATCCTTCTAGAGCATAGCAAGGTGGATTATTGGAGCCCAGTTGGTATGCTACGGTTGTCAGCAAACCTCTTTTAGAATCCACTCTAATATCACCAGTGTTGTATAGGACAAAACAACCCGTTCCGTACGTAGCTTTCGCTTCTCCCTTCTGCATGCACATTTGTCCCACTAGGGCAGCTTGCTGGTCGCCAAGACAACCGGCTATTGGAATACCTTTGAGTGGGCCTTCGGCTATGTAACCATATATCTGAAAACGACAATTTATTATTATACATTTTATTACCATTTTTTTTTCACAAACTGTCATTTTAAAAAACAGTCTAAATAGAGCAAGCAGGTCTACCGCATTGAGGGTTATGAACAAATTTATATAACTAATAATTTTGTTAGCCAAATTTTATTCTAATCTGTTGGAGGTTTCATATTGTAAAGTAATCAGGCGTCCTGGCCGCTAACAATTCGATATAAATTATCTCACTCAACAGATAGGAAGTAACTGGTCTAACAAAGAAATATGAAAAATATTAACTAATCACTTATCCTTAATACTACTAGCAAGCGTGACATTAGATATGACAGCGCACTTCATAAATGTCTATGTTTTATATTGTGTTTTAAAGTGAAAAACGCAAATTAAAAACAGTTAAACAGAAAATGAAAAGAATTCAAAAGAAATCTTCACCTCTGAACTTGACTTGATCTCGGGCAACACCGATTTAGGCACCTCGAAGAACTTTAACAATAATGGATCCCATTTTAAACTTTCAATATTCATCAACATTGTCCTTGAGGCATTTGATACGTCAGTCACATGTTTACCACCATTTGGCCCACCTGAAAAAATATGACCATAAAATTAAAAAAGGTTATAAGTAATTAAAATTATAAACTAATCCCCGACTTTCTATTGAGGCCAAGCACGCTAAATCTGCTCTAAGTTGCTGAGGAGTTAGGTGTCCCGCAGACTACTTGATGTTGCAGCATCGGGTCAAGGTTACCGTCGCATGGAATACCGCCCAAGTAACAGTATACCATATTTTATTTTACATTAATTGAAGATGTGGAAGTTAGTCAAATCCCTTCGTTGGCTAGGAAATGAACAGATGGTCTTCAAACGCCTTTAAACATATCTTCATAAATCTTCATATATCGCTTTTGTTGATAAATCCTCGAAATAAAAACACCCATTGTGCAATCTGCCCATAAATTTCACAAATTTAAAATAGTTTTATAATTATAAATCTTAATGGATGGGCTTTTAATGTTATTTGTTACAATATTAAATGGTCCAAAAAATAGATGTTAGGTACTACTACTGTTCCTAAGTGCAGAACGAAACAAAGATATATGATGAAATAATTTCCTCACCTGTCAATTTCCATATGATCCATGTGTCAACGGTTCCAAAACAGCAAGTCCCGTTTTTCATAGCAATCTTAACAGCATCCACGTTGTCACTGAGCCATCTTAACTTGACTGCACTGAAGTAAGGTGACAATGGCAAACCACATAGAGGCTGTGAAATATTTTAAAAATATTTATTACTTTAAATTATGTGCATGTCAACGATATTAAAAAATAAAATATATAAATATATACATATAATCTTTCATAAAGGATACATTAGATTCAGGGTCTCGAACAAAATCACTGTGAAAAGTGTCCATTGGATTTTTTTATACATGCTATCACTTTCTCTCGTTAATTTCTGATAAAAAGATGAAAAATGTAATAATGGTTCAAATCGTAACACGTGTTCTCCTTAAGGACAACTTTGTGCAACTAATTTTAAACATCACACCAAGCTGTGGTGATATTCTACTAGGTATGCCACTTTTAGTGAAGCAACGCAGAATCTAGTGTATCCTTGATCAAAGCATATAAATACACTAAAATATAAAATATCGTTGATGTATACAGCATTAAGTGAGGGCTACCATGTCATGGGAATACCGAAGTAACAGTATACAAAACATGTTAGTGAAATAGCTTCGTTACAGCAGCATCCTCTTACAGCATGAAAGAATTTGTGTGCATTGTGAAGTTGGCTAGTTTTAAAACATATACAATATAGCTGATTTTACACGATCAGTCCTCAGCAAAAGATGCACCAAAAGAAGTCAAAAACACGAGAAATTGTGTATATGTATATGAAATAATTGGTATAGGTCGAGCATTATATTAAGGTCAGAAGGCGAAACTAGTGGGGGCAAACGGCGCATGTGTACAATTGCGCACAAAATTGCTAAGGGAAATGTTTTTTTTTATTTCGTATTTTTTGCACCTTACTTAACTTAAAATTACAGGCAGTGTTCCTTCCATTAATATTCCTTCCATTAAATAATCGTGAGATGTCGAAGAAGAAGGTTTTTATATGCTACTAATATGATGATATTATTACTAATATGATAAAACAATCTGTACGCAACAGTACCTAAGAGACCATAGACGCGCGAACGCAGTGCGGGAGAGGAAGAGCGACTGGTCTACCAATAACGTGTCGGCGCCGACTCGCTTCCACCCCCTTCGCTCCTCCACTCGCCAAACAGATCTAAAAATTGAATACTGCGCATACCCCCTCTACTTTTGCGCGAACTATAAATACCTTTAAATAGTTTTGATTTCTCGTTTTATTGGGAACTGTATCTAATAATTTATCAATTGTAGAGGATGTTCTCATATCGAGCCAAACTATTGCATTGTGTAGAGGTCTGCCTGTGACACTATCCCACACTATTGTAGTCTCTCTTTGGTTCGTCACTCCAACAGCAATTATATCCTGTGGGCCACACCAAATTACTCAATGAAATAACTCGTGCAAACATTATGGTCTTGGATCCAAAGAGAGGTCGCTATATAGCAGATAGTTTTATAAAGCTGAAGAGTTTGTTTGTTTGGTTGAACGCGCTAATCTAACGAACTATATTAGTTGGATAGTCCATTAATCGAGGAAGGCTTTAGGCTTTAAATATAACATTTTGAACGCGGACAGTTGTAGGCACCAGCTAGTTAAGAATATTTCTAAGTATATTTAGATAATACAATTGCAATTTATTTTTTTATAGATAACAATTGATAAAATATACTTTTGAACTCTCTTTGGATTTTGTAGTATTAGATCCGATAAAAAAACTTTAATTAACTACTAACCTTCACAGTTCCACCAATTGCCTCCAAATTTTCCACAGCTTTTTGTATGCATGTTGTAACAACTTCCAAAATGGCATCCGGATCCTGTTCCACCCAACCTTCTTGAGGAAAATGTTTACCTAGTTCTTTTTGGTGTTGAGCGACAACCTCTGCAGAATTAGCTTTGAATATTATAAATCTAGCACTAGAGGTGCCTTCATCAATCGCACCAACGAGAGGTCCAAACTTTCCAAATTCACTCATGTTTACTGAGTTACAGCTATGTAATAGAAATTATTATCTTAGTGCACTTTGAACAACTTTATCTTTATAGGTCAATAAATAAATACAGTAATCTACAGGAAGAGATTACAACAGTTGGCTCAACCAGCCAGTGTAAATGAAAACCCCTGTTCACAGCAACTTAGTAGAGAAGGTAGTATCTATCTCGGCAACAAACATTGGGTATATAATATAGGTATTTACTTGAGAAACGTAACTTATATTGTAAGTATGTATGGGCAATTTTCTTATCGTGAATCACGTTTGATACATATACTGCAACGCAACAACTGACTTATAGTATTATATCACTGTTTAATTAAACACCAAGTTCTTAAACTGTATCACGAAATGAAATTCACTATTGTAAACTAACATAACAACGTATTTTAAAAGTGATTTTTCCTTCTTTTTATCTATTGGAAATCGTCGCTAAACATTTATCCAGAGTCGAGTATATAGATATTCAATTTAAAATAACCAATTTTGTATATTTTAAAACAAAAATTACATCACGTTCATTTAGATACATTGGCAAATTGATTTGGTGACGCTAACGAAGTAACGAATGATAATTAGATAATCAAAATAAAAATAATGTGAAATTGTGAATGAAATAGTTTATTTTATTTAATGGCAATAGTCCGCAAATAGCTTATAGTCTCAGATAGTATTATTTATAAACATTCAATTAATTTTTTTAATGTCATTGTCACCTTATGTCATGTCTTCTGTCAGTCAGTCGGTCCCACAGAACGCTATATGATGAGAGGTAAGAAGGCCAAACTCTATACATGAGAAAGTGTCCGTCGAATACGCTCAATAAGGCGGCGCTGTCGCTGTAGTAGCATGGCGTAGCCAGGATTGTATACAAGGGGGGGCAGACAAAGAAAATCCTAGATTACTTATATTGTATTCATCGTTGTTTTTAATAGTATTGTGTTGGGTAAGATTTTTTAAAGCTATATAGGGTAAGATTTTTTTTTAATAGCTTAGTTTCATATTCTTGTAAAAAATTCTATTGTTTAGTCAATTGTGATTTTAAAAAATGCGATTTTCGCTATCATTTATAGTTTTTGAGTTATCATCAAAAATCTAAATGGCTTTTTTGTTTTTTGCAATTTTTATTGGCAGAAAAAATCCTAAAAGCGCCTTTCTCTGAATTGCTTTCCGCGTAGAATGAGCTATCGCTCATATTGCTCGAAAACTTCTATTTTTCGCAGAAAACCTACTTCTTGCCTAGACTTGGAGATCACATCCCACATCCCGTATTGTTGGATTTCACAAGCCAGCCTTCAAGCCTGTTAGTTTCTTTTCTTAGGTCTTATAAGAAGCGTCGCAAGCTATGAAGCTCGTAAAAATTACAGTTTAACAGAACAGCCGCTCTACTAGGGGGGGGCAGCTGCCCCCCCTTGCCCGTACCTCGCTACGCCCATGTTGGGTGGTGTGACGCACTAAATTTATAGAGTAGCATTTTATTTGCGTTAATTCATGAACTACGCAACCAACCAATCATATCAAACACCAATGCTACACTAGCGTCATTCTGGTCAATTTATGAACCACTACACTATTGTCACTATTTAACAATCGAAACGTAAGCCAAACGTGATAGTTCCTCTCGCTTACATTAGAGGGCGCAAAATCATTCTATTTAAAGACTCGATAGAATTGCTCATTAAATTCGCTAGATGGCGATGCTAGTAGCGAATGGTCTTTATGAATACAATGTGATAACTAACAGAGCCGAATTTTCTACGTTACAGGTACAGACGGCCGCATAAGTCGATTAACACATTCAAAAGTGCAAAACAACTGAACACTCAACTTACTTACTCACTTACTTACTTACTTACTGAAGCTTTTTACGATCGTTTGTACGTGAAGTTTATTTTGTTCTCTAGTCGTGACAACGAATTGTAGCGCGTTGAGTGTTCAGTTGTTTTGCACTTTTGAATGTGTTAATCGACTTTTGCGGCTGACTGTACACCAACACACAAAAAAAAAATGATGCGTTCATAATTTAACATTTAATAATTTAGGGTTATAATTGACAACATAGGTAGGTGTAATATTTATTATGCTAATATTAATTATTGTTTTACATTTATTTTAGTAGAAAATATTAAAGTTTGTAATTAATAAATATAATTCTTAATTTTTTTATTAAGTTTAATTTTATTAGTAGAATTTATTCTAAATAAAACATTTTTAATTCTTTTAAATATATGGCAAGAATTTGCCATATATTTTTTATATAGAGACACTGTACGTTTTGCTTGTATTACCCACCACGTGCATTCCAAATTTTAACAGTGCAGTGAAAACAATAATGATTAACATTATCCACCCGCGCCAATTGGAAAACCCTTTTATATAATTTTTAAAGTTATGCGGGCGAAGTCGCAGGACCAGCTAGTATAATATAAAGATAATTTTATTTAGGCTTTTAAGTATATAAAAAAATAACATTTGAATAAAATTTTTTGAAATGTTAATTTCAAAAAATATTCCGAAAAGAAAATCGTGTCCTTCAAGAATAGAGTTCAAGAATAGAGAGAAAGAACTTCAAAAATAGAGTTTTTACAGATAAATGCATGCGACGCTCCCAACCGGTCAAGCCTTCTGAAATTTCTGACGTTTCTCTCTCTCCTAGTTTTATTCCGATTGAATAATCTTGACATATTGTACCTTTTTTTTAACGTTGGGAAATCCTCTTGGATACCCGGAAGTGTAGGGGACACTGCGGAGTTATGCCGGATTTCTACCGGCTAAAACCCAACGACTTTCTATCTGTGATAAGCGGGGTCGCGGGGACGTTGTTACACGACTTCGGTGCTCCGCCACGGCTATCCAACGCGGGAAGACCTTTTTTTTTTACAACTCACCGGCCTGGGGACTAAACCCTTGGCCTCCTCCGACTAAACCCTAAACCGACTAAACCCCTTGGCCTCCTCCGCGTCCGCTATAAGGCGAAGTTGCGAGGTCGGACGAACACCCTTCCGCAACTCCACCGTGGGGGTCCGTAACCGACGGCGCACCCAAACTGCCAAAGTACGCCGTGCCTCTCAGGATGAAGCGGGCGGTAGAGTCCCTATCTACCGCCCTAGTCCTTACAGGGATCCAGGTGGCGAGCGCACGCCAGCCGCCTTGTGAATATTGTGACTAATATGAAATATTAACTGAAAGTAGTTGTACCAAACACGTCTTCATTGTAACAAAACATTTCATCAAAAAATTGTTAAATTCTAATGGGAAAATTATTAATCTTATGGTATTGTTCAGGGTTATGGGAACTTCAATAATAATAAGACCCTTATTACCTCCAAAGTATTATAGACGTTGTCTCAAAATACTTCGTAATTCTAAAGGTGCATACATTGATATTGCAAATAGAACTTATAATATGAGGAGCTTTTTTATTCATCGTAAACATATTACAAAGTAACAAAAATGCAATACTTTCTTAGAAAATACTTTCTTTAAAAACAACTAGGCAAATAATGAATTTAAATCAATTTTTTTTATTAGAGATGGGTTTGCTCTTGGCCAACAACCAAGTCTGAACTTACTGAACAAAAAATATTTTCCTCAAAATGTTTTCTTTAAGAAATAATTAGAATTAATTAATTAGAAGAATAAGAATAAGAAATAATTAGAATAAAGGCACTGCTGCAGTACTGCGATAAACAAGATAAATGAAATTAAGCTTAGTTTAATTCAGTTAAACTACCTAAGCTATTAAATTATTACCCTTAACATAAATTATAAAAACGACTTCTGTGCTTAAATAAAATTATAATCAATAGTATCACTTCAAGTAATTACTTCAATGGCACAATCTTAATAATGTAAATCAATGTTGTAAACTATTCTTTAATATAATAAATCCAAAAAAGCTGCCTTATTAAAAATATGTTTTCTTCTGTCTTCCTCTGATCCCACTTTATCCATAATTTTTTATAAAAATTGTGATTGTTCGCAGAGGGAAATCAAATCATGGGTCAAAAAAGTTGGTGCGCCCGATTTAATATTCAAATTAAACTTAGTGCACACGTTGTTTCTTCTATCGCTATCAACATACATTTGCGGGCCAGTTGAACCTACTAATTCGGGCGAGTGGGGAAAATTAGTTAACAATTTAATATTCGGGCGAATGGGACATACTTTTTCGGGCCAGTTGGGAAAAAAATAATTCGGGCGAATTTTGCGGGCCAATGGGGCCGAAATCAATCGGAGAGCGCCATTCTGGCTTGGACTGTCAACGAGAAAGGCTTGGAGAATAGTTAGTAAGTCAGAAATAGTTAGAGGAGTTAACTGTACTTGTAACGGTCATACATAAATAATAATATAAAAAGCCTTTATTTGACCAAGCTACTAGCTACATTTTCAACTTAGTTTCTAAATTACTTACTACCTAATTCCTAGGTAAACAAACTTAAATTTATCTTTCATTTAATACTATTAATCCTAATTACAGTTTATTAAGCTAGGCCCCCCAGGTTGGGTAAAGGCCTCCTCCAAAGTATGCTGCGCTATTTGCTGTATCCTAGCTTTTTTGATCTCAGCGTTCGTAACATTGTACGTTGCTGTGTTCCCGTGAAAGTAAAATAAATGTGTTATAAACAAAATCCAGCGACCCTCATTACAAGCACCTATCTTTCGAGACCGGCATCCTACAAAGAAGTACCATTTCGTTATGTGATCCCAGTTCAGTTAACAATGAGTCATCAGCCATCGCATTGAACAAGTGAACAAATAAGAGTCAATTAATCATCACCTTCCATGAACGATTCAATGAATACTCGACTTATATAGCGCAACATTAATTGTAAACGGTTTTATTCGTCACTTATACACCGTTCCGAACGTCTACAGATGTTACATTGACGAGACGATGTCTCTACTCTAGTTTTTTAGTTATTTTTGATTTCATGTCGTTGACCGGTTGAGTTATATGATCGAATAGATAATATTTTTTTGCGAATAACTGTTCGCTCGAGTTACATAATGTCAAACGAATGACAATGAAACGACAAGTGCGACATAAAGAGTGGTACCAGGAAATGGAAAAAAATATCGCGTTTACAGTCTATTGTAGCCCAGTGGGTACCAATGTACAGACTACAGTCGGTGTCTGCGTGTCGGTTAGAGTAGCACGCCGTCTTAAATAAACTCTTGCGCAGTCTCGGTTTTAATGTGCGAAAATGATTACAGCAATTCTAACTTTGACACTGTTTTTAATAATCATCACTGGATACGCTCTCAAAACTACTCGTAAACCTCAAAAATATCCCCCAGGTAGGTTTATTTCGTATTTCTAAGAAGGTAACATTAACCTAAAATTAATATTTATCCTTTATATCATTGATAATTTTTGGCCTTTGTACCTAATTACTTATTGTATTTTGAGATATATTATAATATTTCTTTTGCATAAACATGCATGTGCGAAATTCTTTACTTTTAATACATATTTTGTTCATAATAAAAGATGTGTGTTGTGTTTAAATGCTGACCTAATGTGTTTTATACCAAATTATGTAATAATTGAAGACGTGAGTGGATGAAGGTGATATGTCGCATAATTCCTATTTTGAATAAATCGAGGTTAAAGTTTTACTTTTAATTTTTGAGTAACGGAACTGATTTTTGTACTAAATTATGATGCAAAGTTGTGTAAACAACCTAAAATATTAATGGTATGATAGCAAGTAAACACTTCTGTTATTTGATTAAAAAAAAAGTGAACATAGCTCCCTCTTCAGTTAACAAAAGTAAACTTTTCTGCACTCTTTGCTTTTTAAAATTATCTGTACATAACACCTTTTTCAACTTTTTATTTTCCAAAAATGTCTTAAATCGACGATCTTAAGGTCTGTTAATCATTCATATGGACTATTACCTTCATCAATGCAAAAAAAACGAAAATACCCAAAAATGCGACATAACACCTTCATTCACTCACGTCTTGAATTATCACCATACATTTGCTATTTTTAAATTGTTGATTTTTTTTGCTGCGAATTTAAATTTGAAACAATTTTATTACAAATATACGTATTACTATTGCAACTATTTTAAGTACTCTTCAATGGATATTAAAAAAACCTACCGTAAAGTTTAATTTTACATTAACACATTGCTTTACTCCATACACATTTCCTATAAGCAGTGGATATCACAATTTTTTATCTAATGCTATAGGAAGTGGTGGGTGCTAATGAACTCTTCTAAAACTAATATACTTATACGTTACTTATTTACGCCAAATATAAATATGTCAAGTAAATTTATTATAATTCTAGGTCCAAAATGGTACCCTTTTATTGGATGTAGCAGCACCGTACAAAATATGAGCAAAAAATATGGTTCTCAATGGAAAGGATTATCAATGTTAGCAAAAGAATACTCGACACAGGTACTTGGAATAAAACTAGGTAAAGAATTAGTTGTGGTTGTGTACGGTGAAAAGAATATTCGTCAAGTGTTCATTGAGAACGAATTTGAAGGAAGACCAGATACTTTTTTTCTCAGATTAAGGTGTCTCGGAAAAAGAATGGGTAAATTTTATTATTCAAATCCTTACTTTTTTCAGTTGTGTTAATGTTTACTAACTATTTATCAAATTGTCGTTGTCAAACCATAATCTGTTATGTGCAAAAAGTATATTTTGCACCTATTGACATTTTGAGATACCTATTGACAAAAAAGTTTTCCTGGAAAAAGTATCTACATGGTTTATTAAAAAAAAGTATGTTCTTCAAAACTTAGAGTAGAACTTATATTTGTCTTTGAAACATGAAAATTTCATAGTTATTTATTAATTTGATAATAGAGTAATTTTAACAGATTTAGCTGCTGCACAAAGCATATTTTATTAAAAGATCGTAGTTCGACAAATAGTGCTCATAAGCACATAGCAGGTTTTTTATAGGCTGTGAACTAGTCACTAAGGTTAAAATCTCAAAAAAGTGCCACAGCAGATTTAAATCGACGACGAAGAAATACGAAATATACATATAACATGTGTGCTGAATTCATAAATATTTATATGTTTTTTATTCGTTTTAGAATAAATTTAGATAATCTTAAAAATGATGAAAATGGTTGATGCCGTTACATTTTCAAAGTAAACGCTGTATACAAAATGAAATCAATTTATTAAACCTGCATATTTCTGTAAAATATTAATAAAAAGCTAAAGAAATTCCGTGTAAATGAGATTCTAAATTTAAATATTAATTTAGTAGCTTCGCCTTAGCAGAGCTTTTTTCTTAGATGTGAAATTAAAGAGTTTACGTTGTGGACGTCTTATCGTAAAAATAAAAAATAAAAAAAAATTTCTTCTTGAATGGGTGGGGTCTACCTACCTAACTGGCTCCATAGGCTCATTTGGTAAAAATAAAATATTGGGGACTCTAAATGAAACATTGATATCCGTATTTAGTTAAAATAATTCCTTATAAATCCTTACGTACGAGTATAAAACAAAGTCCCTCCGCCGCGTCTGTCCGATTTTCATTTCTGTCCGATTTCTACTGCACCGATTTTCATGCTGTTTTCACCAATGGATAGAGTGGTTCTCGAGGAAGGTTTTAGTATATAATATACAAATATACAATCTTTATTTTTAGTAGCTAGCTACTAAAAATAAAGATACAACCCCTGAAAATTGAAAACAGCAAAGATGTCAGGCGTTATATTGCTTTACACATTTAGTCATGCGATACATCCCTTACTTTTAACGCGGGCGAAGTCGCGGGCACCAACTAGTATTTTAATATTTTATTCTAAAAATCATTATCTTGTTTCTGCTAATGAACGCAAAGTGTTTGGCTTAGTTTCCGACTGTCAATGTCGGTATAATAATAATTGATAGAGTCAATTCGAGAAATAGATTGTCACTATTGGGTAATGTGGAGTGTCAAATCATTAAGCTAATAAATAGTATCAATAAAACTAGCTACTTACATAACCTAACCATTTCATCACTTTTCTAGGTATAACCTTTAGTGATGGTCCACTGTGGAAGGAACATAGACATTTCACAATAAAACATTTAAAGAATGTTGGTTTCGGAAAACTAATAATGGAGGAAGAAATACAAAGCGTGGTAATGAGTATGGTTGATTATATTAATAAAAACAAGGATAAACCTTTTAATCCGAAGAACATGTTTTCTACGGGCGTTATGAATATTCTTTGGCATTTTGTTGCTGGTAAGCATTCCTATGAGATTAAGGACCTCTTTCACCATCTGTCAAGTATGCTTTGTTTGTACGGTAGGTAAAAGTCCCAAAGATTAAAAGAAATAATAATAAAAAATCGCCTATCGAAGGATGCACTAAACCGACTGCATAATCTAATAATACATAAAATTATTTTTAAAAGTAACTAATCAACACTTTACTTGTAGTTGGTGAAAGAGGCCCTTATACTAATCTAATCTAGCGCCACTAACTATCTTTTATGATTTATGAGTAATATAAAACGAACGTTATAAAAAACAAATTATATGACGAGTAAATAAATTTTGTTTCGAAAAGTATAATTTGTATATTAATTTAATTACATTACATTCAACAGTAATTATTTTGCATTTAACTGTACCTATGCACCTTACTCTTACTTATAGTGAATTCCTCAAAATAGGTTTTGAGTTCACGGATAGTTTACTCACCTAACGTTGGATTTTTTTTCTATTCACAAGGATTCGTGGCGTTGGTTTTTTACAAGTTTTACAAGGATTCGTTAAGGCTTGACAAATATTACATTCCAGTCACATGCTACGAGTATTATAATGAAGTATTTTAATAATTTAAAATTATTTGTCTCTTAAATATGAAACGAGAGACATTAGAGAACATTAAAAACAATTACATTAGGAGACGAACTCATTTCATTTAACATGAACAGGTAGTAGGGCAAGACCTCTTTCAACTTGATATCTATTTTGAAGTGTGTAGGGCTGGTTTTAGAATACAAATTTCACTTTTTATATGAAACTAGATTGACGCTCTAGATTTTAACGTGCATTTCTCTATTATTTTCTAGCTGTTGCACGCGACTTCGTCCGCATAACTTTATAAAATGTTACTCACTGATAATGTAGCTTCCTATAGGTGAAAGAATTTTTGATATCGGAACCCAGTAGTTTTTGAGTTTATTCATTACAAACATACAAAAATACAAATTTTCTTTCTTCTAATATTAAATAAGATAAAGAAACTATTGAAAGAGTTGGGAAAGTTTCTTGTAGAAACCTAATTGATAAATAAATATTTTGATTTTGATTTTAATATTCATCAACGTATAGATTACCTCAATGACGCCACAATTAAAAAAAAAAGCGACAGTCAGATGAAACAAACTGTACTCTACAGTCAAAGAATTCAAATTTTTAAAAAGTTGTAAACACTTTTTAAATGGTTTATGGTTTTCGCTTTCTGGATGGCCAGTTCTGGACCTATGTAGACGTTCTACAGCTGAGATGATGAAAGTGATATAATAATTTCATATTTATTATTTCCAGGGGAAAGTATAAAAGAAGACCGTTTGCAATATTTGTTGGAATTACTGAATACACGTTCAAAAGCTTTCTCTATGGCTGGTGGGTGGTTAAATCAAATGCCATGGAGTCGATTTTTGTTTCCTGAACGAAGCGGTTACAATTTGATATGTAAAATCAATCAACAGATATCGACTATAATAGAGGCACGTATCGTATATAATAATTCGCTGTGCGTTTTAGAGATGCCATGAATTGTTATAGCGAATTGACGAATAATACCGATTAATCGTCATTCCCTTCGGCGAATAATCAAAAGAGGAATATAAAAAAATATATTTATGATCTGTAACCCAATCAAACTTACCAATCATTTATTTTTAAATGAAATTTAAAAAAAAAATCATGAGACAAGAAGACAATTACGTTAAAGATATCAGTCACATATTATACTTATTTTACATTTTAAAGCTTAACTAAAATAGCTTCAACATTTCTGATTTTTGGCTAACTTCTTATATTAATGATAATATTGAATACTAAAAATATTTTATTAAAAAAAAAAATTAAACATGGATTTAATTCTTAAGACTACTATTCGCCGAACGTCGAATATTTGACACTATTATTCGGTAGGTACTACCCATCGAAATACTACAATGGAATTTGCGTCACAAATGCCAAAGCGGCACATAAAAAGAACGCCTTTGACAGAATCATGGCGGACTCTTGCCTTCACGCGTCAATGGTAAAAGGTAGTAATGATCAACTTCTACTATTTCCTTTTAAACTAATGGGTTGACGTAAAGTCACATTTTCTTTAAATTACGTACGTACTTATGTTTGTTTTGTTTTAAATGACAGTTCATGCTCTACGCACATGTCACTTTTAAATGTTCCACAAAATTCGTAGTGTTTTGTATGGCACGCGGGTTCCATGTTGTAGTAGGTTTGATGGTACTACCGAATAAACCGAAATATTGAAAAATGTCGAGTAATGTTGAATACCAAATAAACGTGATTGTTCACAGCTTCTCTAGTACGTTCAACTTAAAACCTATACATTTTGTAAAGTATGAAAACAATATTAATAACTTTTCTATTAACAGCTACGAGTTTATCCTAGTTAAGCATATCGCCTTCAGCGCGTATATCCATTCCATAGTATATAATGCTAATCCTTAAAGCTTGGTTACATTAATACATTTGTGTATCCGCCGTGGCTTTTTTATCCTTCATTATAACTTATGAGCACTTTTATTTCAGGAAGCCATAAAGAGACACACAAACAATGCGATAGATGGAAATGATTTTATGTATTCATTTTTGAGAGAAATGCACCAAAATAATCAGAATTATACAGGTTGGTGTAAGATTCAAGATTAATTGAATTGAAGATATTTATTTTGTTTTTATTTTCTTCCAACTTGGGTAACACGTAACTAAACGTACGTAGAAATTTTCGCTTGAAATGGTAATGCTGATGGAATGCTGAGGGTATCCTGCAGACTACTTGATTCTGCAGCATCAGATTAAGGTTACAATGTCATGGGAATACCACCGAAGTAACAGTATACAAAATTTCACATCAATCGAACATGACGTGGGAGTTAGTGAAATCCCTTCGTTAACTACGAAATGGCAGATAGTCTTCAAACGCCTGAATAGATCTATGGTCAATTTATATCACTTCGTTTTTGCGTCGAGCGTCGGTGATTAAAAAATAGTTTTGATGCTCCATCTCACTTTGTAAGTATAACGCAAGTAATAAACAAATAACGTCGTCAAATGTACAATTGAAATCTTTGCTTTTTGGGAAAAAAGGATGCGGACAAAATTTATAAAGCTACGCGAACTAAGTCACGAGCGAAAGCTATTATTCATTGTCTTTATACATTTATTGTGAACGGCTGGTTTTGTTTAAAAGTTTATAGTTCTTCGATACTCAATTGCTTAAATATTGTACGTGATTTGAATATGTAAGAAAAAAATTATAAAATAAATATTTAATTTGCCAAAAAAGTAAAAAAAAAAAACCCTTATCACTTCTCCTATCACACGACCTATTCTAAGACCTACCAAATATACACAAAAAAATTCATAAAAATCAGTCAAGCCGTTTCGGAGGAGTTCGGTTACAAACACTGTGACACGAGAATTTTATATATAAGTATTGATATAGAAGATATTACCAATAAAATCATCAACTCTTAAAAATCACGGAACCATTTTATTTTTTCTTACACGAATGTATCCGATTTTTCCTTTCATACATTCATTTATGGAATTTAAATAGAATTTTTATTTATATTTTCAGAGGAACACCTTAAAATAATATGCTTAGATATGATAATAGCTGGTAGTCAAACAACTAGCAACGCACTCGGATTCGCATTTTTGGTTCTCTTAAGAAATCCGCAAATTCAAGAGATCATTTATAACGAGATTGTAGAATGTATAGGCGATAACATGCCATCTTCTGCGGACAGCCAAAAGTAATAATGTCGATTATTTTAACGACTGTTTAAATCTGTAATTTTAGCCTAATGATATTTTTTTTAATATTTCAGGCTAGTCTATACCTCAGCATTTCTTTTGGAAACACAAAGATATTATACTATTGTACCATTAGCAGGCCCGAGAAGAGTACTCGCCGATACATATATAGACGGATATTTTATACCCAGAGAGACAACGGTACTCATATCTCTTGGCGATCTACATTTTGATCCAGATTTGTGGGACAATCCTAATGAGTTTAAGCCCGAACGTTTTATAGACAAACAAAGAAAATTGAAAAATCCTGAACATATGTATCCATTTGGCTTAGGTATGATTTTTATGTAAATACATACTTAATATTTTTTGATAGACCTGTTGGATGAGTGCTTAGGGTGCCTGCTTTTACGTTTTGTTCAAGGGTTCTCGGGTTCGATTCCCGACAGGGTCAATTTTGGAAATGAATTTTACAAAGTTTGCTCTGATCTGTTTCTGAGATTAGCGTGCAAAACCGCACAGGCAAACAGACAAAAACTAAAAAACATTTTTTTTCTCGGTACCAACGTGTACAAATATTTAATGTAGGTAAATTTTTATTTAATGGCCAGGTTCTTTCCGTAGCCGATTATTTATTTTGCATAATTTATATTGGTTTATTCGCATGAGGACAGATTAGTTCTTGAAAAAAAAAGACACAACAGCCACGAGGCAGTTAGTTTGTTACCAAAGAATTTTATGCTTGTCCTGCAAAAAAGGTCGGATCGCAGCGGTTTTTGATGTTATCCAGGTAGAAGCCCTTATTAAAAATTCAAATTCTCAACCTTAGAGCGCCGTCGCGGACTCCGTTGTGTTCATAAAATAATCAGAAAACAGAAAGAACACGAAGATTCTTTCCGTTTTTGACCTTGAAAACACCGTTTCCTACATACTTCTAGTCTCATATTTCTGTTGACTCGATCGTCTTTATGAACCCAGAATGGTTTCAGATTACATGGCTCCATTTTTGCCCTAATTCAATAATAGTCTTAATAATAAGTAGAAAAAAAAATTGAAGTTTCCATAAGATTTTTTAAAATGTAAAGGTCGTCAGACAGACTAATCAAGGTCCACTTGATGTTAAATAACTACACACGCCTATAACACAAGCAACACAGATTCTGCAAGTTCACAATAGCTTTCAATATATCAATTTCAAAATTTTGATTTGTACACAACAAAATTGTTTAGTGGATAAAGGAACTTAGTTTTAAATAATACACATATTACAAAAAGAACACAATAAAACTTCAATTTGACCTTGAAAATGTGGGTTAGAGGGGTGCTTTGTTTTGTAATGTAATGTTTGTAATGTAGGTTTATATGTAACTTACCTTTACATATAAACCTTTATACCTTTAGCTTAAAGATACTCAAGTATTTCGCCAAAAATGAAATTACTTACTTTCTTTATTTCAGGACGTCGGCGCTGCCCCGGTGATTCACTAGCTAAATCATTCATATTTATCGTGTTTGTTGGAATAGTGCAAAGATTCAAGATTAGTTGTAAGAATGAAGTATTAGAATCCGACAAACCCATCATAGGACTACTTTCTGAACCTAGTCCGTATACTGTTGAGTTCTCATCAAGGATATAGATTACATTGTTATTAGTTAATACCGTTATAGTTAAATTGCATTTACCTACAAATATAACTGTGGAATCAGTTTGTATTTTGTATTCCAATTTGTAGAAAATGTGGAAATTTACCTTCATCGATTCCAATACTTTGAGTCACACAAGACATGGATGCCATTAAATCTATAAATTTAATAATAATAATTTTATTTATATACATATATAGAAAAAAAGTACCCTAACGTATAGTTAATTTAGTAACCAGGATCAAGAGGCGAGAGAGGAAGGTAGGAAATAAATACGCTATGCTTAAATCAGTTGTGTGTGTGTGTGTGTATACGGATTTTACGATGAACCAATACGCTCATTAGAATGTTAGCTGAGAAGGATAAGTGTAGGATTCGATACAAGAATCCGCGGAACGCTATTGAATATCAAATTTTTCGAAGTCGTTGTCATTATGTGTACGCTGAATGTCGCAACACGTATATAAAAAAGACTGAGGAATGTTTAAAAGATAATCCCAGGTCTTTTTGGTGGTATCTTGGTAGGAAGCGTCATGAAACCACTTCTCTCCCTGAACGTCATTTAAAGAATGAAACGGCGGATGATTGTTTCAACATAACCTGTTTGCGAATCATTTTCCTCAGTGTTTAGTAACGACATCGCAAACTCACTTATCACTCTGTCGTATTAACTTGTCGGAAAGGGAGATACCAAGAGGAATTAAAAGGCTTGATGTAAATAAGAGTTCTGGTCCAGACGGCATTCCTCCATTATTTATTAAAAGATGTGGCATAGCCTTGTTTTACCCCCTGTCCTTGATATGCAATAAATCAGTATCTGACGGGGTCTTTCCTGACAGATGGAAGAGTGCGAGGTTGGTACCGGTTTTCAAGAAGGGTGATCCGGAAGACATAGTGAGTTATCGTCCCATATCTATATTGTCCTGTATCCCTAAGCTTTTTGAATCCCTTGTTTGTCCGCAAATAACACAACATATTAAGTGTAGTATTACAATCTATCAGCACGGTTTCTCTAGGGGACGGTCTGTCCAAACGAATTTGACTTCTTTTCAACCGACTTCCAAAAAAAGGAGGAGCTTCTCAATTCGACTGTTTTTTTTTATGTTTGTTACCTCATAACTTTCTAGTGGGTGAAACGATTTTGATGATTCCATTTTTATTTGAAAGCTGGTGCTACCCGTGTGGTTCCATTCCGGTCCCGTTCTGAGAATGGCTTCCATGAGAAAACGGTTTGAAGTCGGTTTATTTTTTGTTAAAAAGAGTTATTATGTTAAAAATATTTGTCTGGACCTAGATAAAAATCGCGAAGTAGATGTAATCTACGTAATATACACAGATTTTAGTGGTGCATTTGATAAGGTGAATCACTCGATTCTCAGCATAAAACTGGAGGCCTACGGCTTTCAGGGATCGTTGCTCTGTTGGCTTAACTGTTATCTAAGAAATCGAAGTCAAACTGTAGCTGTAAAAAGATATGATTCATATAAATATCTGAGCGCATCCGGTGTTCCGCGGGGTTCTCATCTCGGGCCAGTCATATTTCTTCTGTTTATAAATGATATATCTTCAGTGATACTCCATAGTAAGTTTTCCTATTAATAAGTTTTCCTAATAATAATAATATAATAATAATAATAATAATAATAATAATAATAATAATAATAATAATAATAATAACAAGTACATAGACTTGGCTCACGAGGTGACCGCCATGTGGGATGTGGATTCGACAATCATCGTCCCGATAGTCGTATCGGCGAACGGTCTTATAGCGAAGAGTCTCGACCAACATCTTAAGAGTCTCTCGCTAGATGGTTGGATCAAGGGTCAGATACTTCTGAACACGGCACGAATTGTCAGGAGGTTCCTCACTCTGCAGCCCTAACCACCGGTAGCTTGGGCCTAGCCCCGCTACTAGCGGATATCTAGTTTTAAGTTTTTTATGATATATATTGTTTTTTTTTTTTTTTTTTTTTTTTTTTTTTTATAATTTATATTGTAAAAAATTTAAAATTAAGAAAATAAAATAATAATAATAATAATAATAATAAGTTTTACTAATTCGCTGGTGACTTAAAAATATACAGAACTACTGACTCCATTGAAGAAGTTGAACTCCTTCAAAGTGATATCAAAAGAATTAACGAGTGGTGTGATGTAAATATATGGATCTTTTAAGAAATGTAATTATATCAAATTTTCACGAAAAAAACCTCTTTCCATCCTTTATGAAATCAATGACAGCCCTATACAGAGGGTTAAGGAGGTGCGTGACAGATATTTTATTAGATAGTGAGTTGTAACTTACGTCTCACATAGATGTCATAGTCAAGAAAGCAGCTCGTATGATGGGGTTCATAAAACGCAATACAAAGGGATTAAAAATTAAAACAATAATTTTATTATATAGGTTGCGTTTATTCGTAGTCCCTAGGAATACGCTAGTGTCGTCTGGAACCCGTTTTATGCCACACATACCTAAAGACGAGGGCATACAGCCTGCCTTTACAAGGCATCTAGTTTACATATTCAAAGGCATCTCGCATAGACAGCCATATAGTCAGAGTCAGCGACTCCAGTTTCTCAAAATGGTATTTCTGTGTGATCGCAGGAAACTCTTGGATCTTATATTTCTATTCAAGATTCCGCACGGACTGACTGACTCGCCGTCACTTCTGTCGGAACTTGGTTTCTGCGTTCCACGTAGGGTTCCTAGAAATCCCGTGTGCAGGATGTTTGCAAATCCACCTTGCAAAACGAATATTGGCCGTAATGCTCCTATTATTAGAATGAAAACTCAATTCAATTCAATTTGTGGACTCAATCTTCAAATCGATATAAACCATGACAGATTGGCAAGCTTTCATCGTAAAATACGGAAATGCCTACCGAACTTCACAAATGTCGATTAGTCTTGTTTGTCTACATGTAGCTTAATTTGTCAGATGTAATTTTGTAGTGTGTGTGTATGTGTGTGTTTGTTATGTATGGGTATGTATATTGTATATATGCGTGTGTGTATGTGTATAGTTTAATATTTTATAATATATATACTAGCTGCTACTTGCGACTTCGCCCGCGTATAAAAAGTAGATAAAAACCTATTTTCAGACCTACCAAGTGTACATATAAAATTTCATCAAAATCAGTTAAGCCGTTTCGGAGGAGTATGGCAACTAACACTGTGAAACGAGAATTTTATATATTAGAAGAAAGATTATACCTATATCATCTACAAGTATGTTGTGACTCGTATCGTGTGTGTTTATGAATATGTGTAATGGTGAGGATTTTGGAACTTAGTATAATAAGAATTTTCTGTATTGTCAAGGGTCTATAATGATTTCAAATGTTGTGTATATCTGTCATTGGAATTCACATCAGATCAGGACCGATTGTATAAATTGTATTATTGTGTTGTATTGTAAAAAAGCTCCACGTCACTCAACGAGCTATGGAGAGTTCTATGCTCGGAGTTACACTGCGAGTTACTGACACCCGGCGGATTAGTAAGTTGAAGTAAACATTTCAACTTACGAAATATAGTACTGGGAGCTGATGCCCCCTGGGGCCGGAAGGTTCTCGAGTGGGAGCCACGGACCGACAAGCGCATTGTAGGACATCTAATCCTACACACAATGTATAACAGAGTAGATAGATATGGCCTGGCTGCTTCTAACCGGTCCTTTTGGAAAATTATGGGAGCGGCCTATATTCAGCAGTGAACGTCCTACGGTTGAGATAATGTGCCGTGGAATTAGAATAATTTTTAAGATTGTAAAGCAAAAAGTGCAGTTTTTCAAATCAGAACGAGCGCCTACAAAGATCGTTCCATTATCGTTGTTAGATAAAAAGGAAACGGACCAAACTCATATTATAAAAGGGGTACGAGTATCATCAACAGAGGGATATATCAGAGGGATATATATCGGAATCGCTTTTTTCTTCATAATTAGTTACCAATTGTTAAACTGTCGTTATAGTCAGAAGTCCAAGGAACAATCCCTAATGCCATGGAACCACGGGTGATTAAAATTACCCATTTACCCACCGGGACCAAGGGTAACCACCAGTTTAACCTAAGCTCAAGGATTCCGTTTTGTCCCGTAAATATGTCACTTATAATGTATATCAAGAGACGAAATGGTTGTGACGATTCTTTGTCTTCAATGAAAGGAGATCATATTATTAAAGCTTAACTGATTCAATAAATCGGTTAGGCTTTTAAAGGAAAATCTCAAGATATCAATTTTCTTACAAGTTATTAACGGACGGGTAATTCTTGGAGCAAAATAATCTTATTGAATTTCAAATATTCCATTGCCTTTTCACTATCGATATTTCATACTTTCTTCTATTCAACATTTTATATTTCATACAAATAAGTATCTTTCAATAGAAAAATAGTTTCATGGAAAATATTTCCTACATTTAAATTTACATTAGTACCTTACCTTGGTACCTACATTTAAATTTCACTCGAGTAGTTTTATCTTCATGAAAAAATATTTCAATTTAAGCAGTAGGAACACGCACACTAATAAGGGCGATATAGTTTTTAAAGTACATATAAATTTCAATAGAAATGTCACCACTGTAATTAGGTCTTGTATATACTTGTCCTTTTCAGAATTAGATTTACATCGCTTTAGTCAAAATATCATCGTTGTCCAATACGTGTAAAATTTGGATGACAATATTTTTAATTATAATAATTTTTAACTTTCAGATTTAGCTTCTTTGCTATATTTCTTATTTCAATGAAAACACTTGACGATCAGTTAATAAATTTTTATGTTAATTATTTGATAATAATATATATCATACAACCGTAAAAATCAGTGTCAGTTTGCTTAAAAATTGTGCGCGGCAATTTTCAGGCTATAACATTTTATTGTTACTGTTAATTTCACAATTAAATAATACTTAATTTCATTACAAACACAATCCAAGCATATTTGTGTATCCAATAATATTAAATATTTGGTCGAGGCTTGTTTTTAAGTAGGTTAATTGATTTGGCCCATACAAATGTTAATCAAGTGTAGGAAGCGTCATGAGCTTAATTTAAAATTGCATATGTACATAAATGTGCGATAATGCACGAGCGGTGGCGTGTGGAGAGTTTTGCCGTGAACAAGACAGCGTTTCGGGTATTTATCGCTCAATAGCTCTGGTCTCCCGGTGAGGATGTAAGCGTCGTCTCGTCGTGAACGGAAGGAGTTGACCGGGGCTGCGGTCGATAGCGCTCGAGCGCAGGCGCGGGTCTCACTTGCCGTAGGGGCTGGGAGAACACGCCAGTCCGTCGGTAGGGTATAACGCGGCTGCCGGCAGCCAGCGTCCTACCGGGCGCACGCTGTCGCGGCATCCCAAACATGTATATTGGCCGTCCCCGCGGCGTGCAGGGCATCGCTCTAGTGCTAGCTCTCGCGATCGCCTGGTTACCACATGCGGACCACGCCGCGTAAGTATCCACCCCGATATCATCACCGGCCATTCATTTGCAAACGATCACCAAACTAAGCGACGGACCCGCCCGTTTTATGCATCACCAGCTTAACTCACTCCTGGGCTGCTTTTATAACACTCTGCCAGTTTGTTTATTACGACTTGACCTAGATTTTTCACACACGTGATGTGGGTTAACAAAAATGTGTAACATTTCGATTCAAAACGGATACTGCGAATGTTCACGCTGCTCAGCGACTGCCATTTAAACCAGAGATATGCGATAAAATCAAAATGTGACAAGTATTTTCTTCTTATGCCGATATTTTATTAACTATTGAAATCAAACGTTAGTCTAATTACATACTTACTTGATTTTATCGAATATGTGAATTGTTCATTTTGTGACTTATGGCTGGCGTAATTTGCATATTTTTTCTTGAATGACAAGTACGGAGTTTATGTCATAAAAAATTCTTGATATTATAAGACGACACAATAAGGTGACGTCATGTGGAATTGATATTGCCGTTTAGTAAACCAACATTCGTTGCTGACTATATTATGTTACTATATTTTTAAAGTAAACATCGACCGTGAAAGGTTTCTGTTAAACAAATAGAGCAAATGGATACTGGGTTTTTCTAACCATAAATACCGCTAAAATTATTTAGACTGAAATAAATAAAAAAGATCTTTCGATTATTGTTTCTTGGAATTCCACTTGAATTTAATCATATTTTCTCAATAAGTGAATATGATATAAACAGTCAAGAAACTACTTAAAGGAGGAATTTAAGGAAGGTTTTAGAGGACCTTTGTTCATTGCGCTCCACACACACTGCGTTCCACAATCATAAACTATACTCGTAGCAGCCATCAAGCAGTAACCACCGTCATAAAAAACCTCTGTGAGATAAGAGCAACGTGTGCTCTTTTGTTCATATCGTCTCATATTATCGACATCGCATTTCGTTTTGGAACTTACCAGCCATCAAGACGACCGCAAGACTGCCGGACGCACTTCTAAAAAAAACAATAATAAAAAAGTAATGTTTTTCGTTTCAATAACAGTCACAATCGTTTTTTTAAATGAACATAGTCATGAAGCAATCGTTTTTTGTTTTATTGTAATGTTTTCTAAATTACAATATTTTGTACTTACTTAAATTGTACCACACACACATTTTATTAAATAGAGTCACTATAAAAACAATGCGATAAAAAACGTCAATCTCGAGTAAAATCGCGCCGTTTCAAGAAGTACTACCTTCTGTATTCTTTCGACGTAAGCTTTTTGCCATGAGATCTTTCGCCAAAACGATTACCGGGACAATGATTAGTTAGTTTTCCTTTCTAAGCCTTCACGAGGTTTTAGTGATCGGCCGATAACCACATTATCAGGTTTATTAGCGACAATAGTTTTACGGAACCAGTAGGCACGTAGAGCGTTGTACGTAGAAAATTTATATAAAGTAAATTTGAAAAAAAAAAAAAAACACTGAAGCATGTATTTGAAGCATGTATTCAATCAGTCAAAGTATGTACCAATGCTATCTATGTACTTTCGCCATTTCATATGCACTCCATTAATTTTCATAGCTGAAGAAATTATGGTAGCGAGAATCAAGAATAGAATTGAATCTTGAATCAGAATTGAATTTTACTTCTTGCAAGAATTTGTGCAAATTACAAAAAAAGGTGGTTTTTGGAATAAAACATACATGTTGGAGACGTTATGATCGCAACTCCTCTAATTTAGCGACCGTCTTTTGTACAATGTGTCTAGCATTCTTGAGTCGTCCTTCGTTTGGGACAGGATTTGTATTATTCTCTTGGATTCAATTATTATGATGAACATTTGCAAATATCGTACAGGATCCATTTTTCATCACTGGTTACGATACGATTCAAAATCCTCTCGGTTGAGTAATGTAAAGCAGCACTCGACGCGTGTTTGTTGGTGCGCCTCACTCTATTCATACGGTAGGTATCCATTTTTCGAGCCTTTTCACTTTTTCGATTTGTATCAAGTGAATCAAAACTGTTTTATTATGGATGGATGAAGCCGCTTACGCGATTACTTTTAATTATTCGTTATCTACTTGAGTATCCGGCTTCTGGTCTGATCGAAATTTCCGGAACGAAAACATTGGAACCAAAAACTTACAGTGTTTTCTTTTTCACTAGCTTTCAAGCTTTTTCTGTATCGTTGGTGCCACATGGAACTCGTATACGTAAATAACGTGATATTTAAGTTTTTCATATTGTGAACAGATCGATGTCGAAGAAAAATCAAATGAAGCCACCAAATTCGAATTATTATTCGAACTAGCTGGTGCCCGCGACTTCGTCCGGGTGAAAATAAATGATATAACGCATGTCAAAATTAGTATAGGAATATAACGACTATACAATGATGACTGACAACATACTTACAAAACATTAAAAATTACAAAACAATATTGAAATGGTATTGATATTGAATATTGAAATATTGAAACATTTGGATTGCAGACTTCAAGCTACAGTCTGCTGTCCGTTTGCAAAATTCGCATATTAACTAATTCTCGAATTCCCAAATAATTTGTTACCAGAGCCTTCAATAAAAGATAGTATCAGTGATTCTGATTATATTCTTTCAAAACGACACCCCCGGGGTTGCACAATTTTACTTTTTGATTTTTCTATAAAGTTTCGAATCCATAGAACAAGTAGAAATATCGGTGAGTATGGTTGCGCTGTAGGCGCAAGCGTCTGTGGCGTTTTATCTGCTAATAAGTTTGAATAGAATTTCTTTTTCCGGCCTTGGTGGGGGAGAGTGACGGGTTGGCTTTAATTAACATATTTCTTTCTGGGAGTTCTTTTGGTTTCGCGTAGTTTTTGTAAAGCTATATAAAGGGGAGAGATACGAGTCAGAAGGGTGTGCCTCAGAGTAAATAATACGATTGATCTTTACAAACATTTATAGAAACATACTGATCCTGTAGAATAGAATCGGTACTTTTATGTCGAGTAAAATTGTTCTCAATAGAATTCTTGGCTAGAAAAGTAAAGTAAGAATTTTTTTTAAACTCTTGATACCATAAAGAATCTTTATGGTCGGTCGATCGTCGGTGTCTCATTCGCAAGGGTATAACATACCCAAGCGACGCACGCTAACATGGCGGCAGCTGGTAACCAATAGCGGTACTGGAAAAAGCCGCGAAGTGTGTGGATTGGTCGATAGCATACCCCACGTTTTAAAAATTCGTCTTCTTGAGTATCCGGCTTGAGTATCCGAGTTATCAGGTACATCGGTAAGCCATGTCAGTTGGACACTACATGGGTACTACTGTACGAGTACGTAGGTACCTCATAGATGCCAGTTTTAGTACTGATTGTCCGGTAAGAGTAAAATCCTTGCAAAAACTTTGAAGCCTGCTTCTTGCTCACGAATAATGATTCTCGGTGCCATTCTGCACGGTTAGAGTAATCTAATTTATACTAAACTAGCTGGCGCCCGCGACTTCGTCAGCGTTGAAAAAGAAAAAAAGTAGCCTATTCTGTGTCCCGTACGTCTAAATGTTTATCTACCGAGTTTCTACCAAGTACCAAGTTGACTATTTTTAGTATTTCTTATGTATGTTCCTCCATAACTCTTAAACGAATTAACTGATTTTCATGAAACTTGGTAGATAAACATTTAGACGTACGGGACACAGGATAGGCTACTTTTTCTTTTTCCACGCGGTCGAAGTCGCGGGCGCCAGTTAGTATTATAATAATTGTGTTTGCTCGCTTTAGCATGAATTTTTAGCTTGAACACGGAAGGGATTTAATGCGGGCTTCTGTTGATTTCTAATTAAAGCTATTTTACGGGAAGGTTGTGGAACGAAAGCAAAATAAGTGAGTCTAATTATAAGACAACTTCCTAAGTGTTTGTAATTACTTAAACACATTTTGTTTCTCAAATAGCTAGTTTTCTAATAGTTCATGATTAACACATTAGAGATACAAAAAGTAGCCCCGAATAGCAGTTATTTTTTTCTTTAACACATTTTAATTGTTTAATTAAAGTGCTTGGCTATAAAACGTGATTCATCGAAAAGAGTGATATATTGTGTAATAAAATAACAATAATAACAATAATATCTACTATAGTCTGATAGTTTTATTTATTTATTTCAACATATCATTACAGGAGTAACCCAATTCTATTTAATTATATGAACAAGAAATTATAAACTAACAATTATTATTAATAAGATGCCATGAGACAACAAATACCATATGAATTTATTTTGCATACTTTCTAACATTAAAATTGTTTACTTTCATGTGGCGACCATATTACCGCATTACCTTCCAGATTACTCACCAGAATCCTCACCAGTGGATTGTAAACAGTTATGATTAGGGCCTCTTTCACCAACTACAAGTGAAGTGTTGATTAGTTACTCTTAGAAATAATATGTTTTATTAAATTATGCATTCTACGATAAGCGCATTTTTTTAATTATTTTATTTTTAATGTACCGTATATCAGCTCCATTATCCTCGGTTACCCGGTGACTTTAAATGACAGTTAGCCTACTTGACAGATGCTGAAAAAGGCCCAATCTTAATATTTTTAAAGCCTGTATGATTTTCCACAAGAGTTTTATAAGTGGTCTCTAAAAGATAATTTATTGTTTAGTCTAACGAAAAATCTTAACATTTTGTGCTCGAACCATCCGTCCAACTCGTAGTTAAAACAACAGGGTGTTTTCTTTCTTGTACGTATACGATATGCTTACAAATTTGGGTGAATTAAACTCTAAAATATTATTCCTGCTCCATGCCAATACTTTATTGATATCTTTTTGTAACCTATCGCAGTCTGTTTGCGTCTGTACAGCGAAAGATAGGTTAAGGTCGTTCGCAAATAGACGGTATTTTGAGTTCTTAACAACATTAGACAAACAAAACATGAATAGAAGATGCCCTAAATTGGTGCCTTGGTTTACCTCAGACCTCGTGAAATATGGATTCGATGTATGAACAGCATATTCCACATATTGTTTCCTGTCCTACGTGAAGGTGCAGAGTAACGGAGTGTAAGTAAACATCGTTGTCTACCAAATCAATAACTTTTTTAAATTTAAAATACGCGGCATCGACTTGCCCTCCACAGTCAAACGCAGGCATCACTTCAGATGTGTAGTCAAAGAGATTGCTTGTCATGCTTCTCGTGGGTCGAAACCCATGTGTATGCTATTTATTTATTGTGTATGGCAGATTCCAACACATTAGGTAAGGTTGACTACAATAGGTCTAACGAAACTAGGTCGACCTTAGTAATTTTCCACCTTTCGGGGAAATCCGACGTTTTTAAACACATGTTGTGGATATGTAAAAGTGGTTTCGATAGAAAAAAAAACGACAGTCTCTGATAATATACAGTGGAAAGCCAGCCTGAGGACTTGAAGACGCTTGAGCCGCTTAAAGGCGTAAAGTACATCGTGAATATGTAGACCCTCTAAATGCACCCGCCTATAGCCGCGATGTCGCCACCTGCTGATATTACTGCTTCATTCACGCTTAACGTTGTCTGTTAATTTCTATAAACAGAATGAAGGTAGTCGGCGAACTCCTTCATACATTGTTCACCGATAAAAATATTACCATCCTTTAAAATCTCAATTTAGTTTGCAGTAACTTTTCTTCATCATAATTCCAGAAGGCCTTATGATCTTCCGGTAAGCGATTTTCAACTCGACGCCGATGTTCCTCTTGAGCTAGTTTTATCAGTGTTGTAACTCTCGCCCTACTTTGAGAGAATATATCATAATCGCACTTCGAATTACTCACTGTATATATTTTATGACGAGTGGCTTTTAATTTAATTCTTGTATTACCTCACCACCTCACCTCACCTCACCAGTGTACCATACGGGATAAGTATCCTTTGTATTAAAATAATCCAATCTTTCCTCAGGAGCGATCCATAATTGCGTCATAGAAAAAATCCAGACTTCCTTCCAAATCCAGATAATTGGGGATTTAGGAAACGGTCTATAGTTCCAACAGTATCTTATAATAATGAAAAAATTGCGTTGTTAAAATTCCAAGCGGTTCGTACATAACTTGAATTTAAGTTGATTACTTTCAAAACAGTTCCCAAGATGCATTCGCACCTCTACTTGGAGTGGAGGATAATGTGCGTCCATCGATATTAACTGATTGTCCTCACCTTAAGTCATCATCATCTCAGCCGCAGGACTTCCACTGCTGGACATAGGCCTCCCCCATAATTTTTCAATAGGACCGGTCATCGACCTTTATTAGGTCGTCTGTCCACCTTGTGGGTGGACGTCCTACGCTGCGCTTGCTGGTCCGTGGCCTTACCTTAAGTACTGAATACTAAAGCCAACTGACGTTTGTTGCAATTGCCTGAACAAATCCACAATAAGTAACAAAATATTACTATACTATACTAGAGCTTAAATATAAATTTAAATCTGCTAATACTATAATTTTACTATAATTACTACAATATTGTTCAATTAGCCTTAATAATATATTTATTCATCAAAGGTAGCATAAAAAAGCCGCAACGAAAGCGCGGTGTGGCCACGAGACTAATACCTCCTTGTTTTCGTCCATCACAATCGCATCGTAAAATTTTGTATCCAGGCGGGTTTACTCTAGAATTTTCAATGGATTGATTGCAGCTGGTCTCCTGGACTTCAAACCATATATGTTATCGACATGGTTTTCAACACTTTCTACAGTAGTTTCCTTGTTTAATCGTCAGATGTGTAAATATTTCTTACGTTCTGTACCTTTTAAATCCGTTGCCACCTCTTTTAACTTCACTGTTAAGATATCTGCTGCGCTTACATTTTACTACACTCCAAATTTCATGATTTAAGGATGTTCCCATTTCATCAATAGAGGTGGTGGTCCCCTATAACGTTCACAAACCACAAAAAAACACTAAGAATGACATTTGAAATAGGTAGAAATAATTAGGTACGTATCTTACTTTGCGCGTATAATTTTCTCTTAAGTAGTCTCGAGTAGACGTGATTATGAATATATAATGAATAATTATCACGAACGGAACTTATACATTCTGTCTTAACATAATCTTGGAAGACGTTGTCTTTAAATATATCTTCTTCTAATACAAGTTAAATAGAAAATGTATTTAAAGGATAGAATGACTATTATTTAATTTGTATTTTTAGGATTACACATAAATGGGTAATCCAAGGAAATACGCTTCCCAATCCGAGAGCTATGCTCGGTGTTACACTGCGAGATCGAACAACAACGAATCAACGGATCTTCCGTATACGTACGAAATTTACCGACATAAACTGGCGGGTTAGTAAGTTAAAGTGGAAGTTTGTTCAGTTAATTTCAATTGAGTTAGATATGGTTTACCATTTGTTTTACCATTTGGTTTACCACACACGTTGAATACGCTTATCAGCTTATTCATGGTCAGAAAATGGTTTCCTATTATCTGACATACTGCTTTATTTGTATTTTGTAATAATCCAATACTTAATAGTACGCCCAGACTAAATGTTACTTCTATAAATTTTCGTTGATTTCTTTTTGTGTGTTAATTAGCTAGACACAATTAAATGATTTTTAGTTCACAAACTAATATATCGAAATATCAAAACGCTGTTACAATCCGATCATATTAAATTTCGATCATAATTAGCCAAATATAGTGGTAGGTACTCTGTTATAGGGAATTATATTGCTCTTAACTTTCTGAACCTAGTCAGCCACGCGCGGCCAAGCGGTCACCTCAGCCTCGAGTGCTAGGTATTCCAATATTAATAACTAGTTTGCGGGAAAATCACTTCAAAACTTTCACTGCTGCAACTAAATTTTGATATTATTATTATTTTTATCCATTTCTTATTTATCCATCGGTCATTTTGTAAAATTGTTTAATTTAATTTTAATTTAATTTATTAAGGGCCTCTTTCACCAACTACAAGTAAAGTGTTGATTAGTTACTTTTAGAAATAATTTTAAATTATTTAATTTAATTGATTAAATTATCGAAGGATGCACTCGGTTTAGTGCATCCTTCGATAGGCGAATTTAATGTTTGGCACTTACCGTAGAAACAAAGGTATATCAGTACATAGCCTACTTGACAGATGATGAAAGAGGCCCTAAGCAATTGAATTTAGAAACATGGTGGTAAAGGCCATACCGATGTTTAGGCCAAATGTTTAATAAAAAATTGCATACGGATAAGTCACCATAAGGAACTTGATATACTGTTATAAATTTTACCTATCTGGGAATAATTCTTCCCAAATTCATCGAAAACTATATTAAACGTACGGGTGATTAAAACCTTAAAATGTTGTAAATTGTGTGGTTTTGTGATTAAAATGTCGTAAATTTCATTATTTCTGCTAAATTCAATGTTTCTTTACAATATTTGTAAGCTACTTAAATCCAATCATATTTCTACACCGCTGCAATGCAGTGTAATTTATTGGTGTCAAGGTTTATTTCTTCCAAATTATTCCTTACGATATCAATTAATAAAAATTACAGCAAAAGTTTTATGGTTGAATAGACAATTTAAATAATGTTTACTAATTTTATATTTATTATTGGGTTCAAAACAGTAACTAATCTCTTGAAGATGCGACACTGCAATGAATCTTGAGAGCTTTACAAAATGCAGCTTACAAATTTATTTACAACTAGCTGGTGCCCGCGACTTCGTACGCTTTGAACGATGAAAGGTATTCTATGTTTTTTCTGGTCCCAGACAACGTGTATGCAAAAACGTGATCAGTTCAATAGTTTTTGCGTGAAGGCAACAAACAAACAAACAAACAAACTCACATTCACATTTATAATATTAGTAAGGATAAATTTAATGTTAGTTTCTTCTTCAAAAATACTTTATCAATCACCGTGTAATTTCGCATACACCTTTTCAAGGGTACAGAGACGGACGTCACGTACCTTTTCTCCAGAATACAATGCCTGACAAAGAGTTTATATATAAATATTAAATTTTCAAAACTTTCCACATTATTTTGTATTATAACATAATTTCATCCTTTTCATGTGTAGATGTTGTAATACTCTCCCGAAGCCCTATAGTAAGATGTCACTAAGTTAAGAAGGTATTCTCAATGTTAATAAACTGAAAATGTCAAGAAAATCGAATATTGTAACGTAGTACAAAAGAGCGCTTCTGTCTCACTGAAGCGTTTTGTAAGAGCTCCTACGTCAAGAGCTACTCTCACTCATCTTTGTAGTATCTTGATCAGTTATTCGGTTGTGATACTTAATGATTTTCTACTTCAACTAAACGCAACAAGTTACTTTTTTTATTCAAAAAATCGCGGCTACTTATTAAAAGTAGTCGCTATCAAAATCATCATCATTCTATTTCTTATGAGTAATTCTTACTCATAGGACGCCCCCATATTACGTTCAATACTATTCAAGTATTACGTAACGCAATTTTTGAAGATTTTTGACAAACCCTAAGAGGAGATTTTTGAGGAATGCGATTATTAGATCGCGCCGGGAAAGAAAACTGACAAATTGCCATGCAACAATTTAAGACATTGGAGAACGTTTGGTTGGAACAAATCCAATGGTTTTCAAAGTTGACGCCGTTTTCGTTTTCGTCGGTTGAAAACGGCCAGTGATGTTCCAAAAAGGTCGTCAACATTTTCAGTATAGAGAAGCTACTGAGAGCTTATTCTTTTTACTAGTGGGTAGTTAATTTTTGTAGTAGTAGTTTATAATAATGAATAAAAAAACACTTCATTTAAAAGTATTTCCTAAACACGTAACTGTTCAAGTTTTCACTTCTGTCGGCACTCCCAGTGCCACTGTTTTTTTATTGCTTTGCTTGTAAATAGCACAGCGAAATTCTTATGTTTTTTCCTTAAGTCTTATTGTTTATTTTCAAAAAGGTATATATATGTTGGGCCACCGAATAAAATTTATAATATGGTCAATTCTGTTATCTCAATGGGTGTAATCAAATCCATATTTGAAAAGGTTATCTAACTTATCAGGTCATCCTATACTGGCCCTGGCTTATGGCATTTATAAGCAATTTTATGTTACCTATGAACTTTATATGACATTCGCTACATTTTTTCTCTGAATAAAAATAGAATCTGAATGTCATAACACATAAGTGAACATGCATCTGCGTGATATTTCTGCTGGCGATTATAAGGTCTCACTTCAAAAATTGTTATTCATTCTGTTATATTTCTTTCAGGGGAGCAGGCGGAGGAGGGATGTTTGGTGACGTCAATATCTCAGCCATTTTGGATTCACTTAGCGTTAGTTACGATAAAAGAGTGAGACCAAATTATGGAGGTTAGTATTTTGTCATTCTCTATAGTCATCTCCTACTAAACAAATTATTCACCTTATGAGTAATCCAATACAGACGAAACTGCATTATCCTATATGTTCACGACTTGCCCTATTCTAACTAACATTAGAGCTCTGAGACATATTTTTACCAAAGATTTTGATAACCCTTTTACATATTATTTTGACAGAATCAAGACCGAATCGATATCTATTGACTGTCTGAGACAGCCTTTACGATTTTTTTGTAATAGTAACACATATTTCCGCACTGTTGAACTTGCCTAATGTTTCTACGGCAAATCGATTGGAACCCAAAATACTAATGAATCGCATTTCACATAGTTTTGAGGCAGAGTATCGTGCATTCCGACCCTAATCAGCTCACTTGTGTAGTAAACATCGGTTCACGCAATAATGTGACGTGGAACACTTGTAAAGTGAAGTAAGTGAAGTAGTGATATACCAATCATAATAAAGGGTAATGCTGCTGTGTCTTAATCTTAAATGTTTCTTTGACAGGCCGGCTTAGTCTAAATTCCAGAAAGATATTGTTATAGTATGTAATTAAAGTACCTACCTTATGCATGATTGCATTCCTTCTGTTCTACTTATAGTACCTGCTTGCGTTTAAGTACGAAATACTGCTTGCCGAATTTCCATTCCTTTTGGTGGAGAATTTCCAAATTTCCACCAGACTTTAAATAGCACAGGGATAAAAAGTAACAAAAGACAAGTAAATGCGCATACAAAATCTATTTGAAGATTACGATTGTCATTAGAAATGATAAACCTAGATAGACCCAGAAAACAACGCTTTTTAAAACTGTTTTTTTTTTAAACTGCGAAGACTTTTTTTCTTTGCACTGTTGTAAATGATACACTAGAGGTCATGGTGATGTCATATACCTACTAGTAGCAGTGGGTATAGTGTCATGTGTATTAGTAAGATTTTATAATACAACTCGATGCAATATTCAAGATGTCTAAATGGCACTTACCTAATAAAGTGTGAATGTCCAAAGTACATTTTTTAAGATAATACCAAAAAGAAACTACAAATATGGCTTGAAATTCAAGGAGATAACTGCCAGCTCATATAGAATAGGAAATTCCACAATATGTAACCGATGTAATATTTCAGGGCCGCCCGTGGATGTAGGAGTCACCATGTACGTGCTCTCCATCAGCTCGTTATCTGAAGTGAAAATGGTATCTAATAATAACATAAATCTACTTTAGGTTAGGTAAAGCGTCAGTTAGAGATCAAGGAATCCGAGAAACGCAGAAAAAGCAAAGCTGGACCCTCTAACCTCGTTCGAATACCTGATTTGTATACAATTATTGATTTCATTAATCTACAACTCGGTTATATTCGATCGGGGTTGTCAACGGGCGGGTTCGCCCCATTTTTGATTTGGTTTTCACTGCGCTAGAAGCGCGCGCGCAACTTACGATTGGGCTTGATTGCAGGTCCGCCAGTGGAGGTGGGCGTCACCATGTATGTGCTCTCTATCAGCTCCGTCTCCGAAGTGCTCATGGTACTCGCCACTGTCAGCTCACGCTTGACTCGGTCGCTTCGGCCGCTCGCTGCGCCGCTGCGACCGAGCAGCCCCAGACACGAGGCTGCGAGCATGCCGGCGTTATGGAGCAGACCTCTCGGAGGGCATTGCGCAAACCATTCAAAATTCCAATTCGAACTAGCTAGCTGCAGCTGCCAGCGACTTCGTCCGCGTTGAAAAATATAAAAAATATAACGCTTGACAAAATATATATGAGTAATATAAAGTCAGACATATTTATTTTTATTCTAGTATAACCAGACGTTGGATTTTTATTTTTGGACAATCCCTCGGGGACAGTACTTTTTTTCTGGAAAGAGAGCCCTTTCTGTATTCCTGACAACTTGTATGCAATATTTCATTATGATCGGTAGTGAAGGTGGCCTGAAAAGGTATCAGACAGACGGACAGACAGAGTTACTTCCACATTTATAATTTTAAGTATGGATTATATTATTAAATTACATAATTTGTTACCGAGGTTGCGCCCTTCCGAGTGTGTCTACGAATACTTAAAAAATACATACTAAAAATGTATACGCTATTAAACATCCCTGCAAGCGAGACGATTCGTAACTTTGCTCCGTTTGTTGTAATTTTTGTTGTTTTTTTTTGAGCTTTTTACGTTCTTGAATAGGTTATTGTTGTGTCTGTGGGTTTCTTACTATTGTATTTCAGATTGGCGTTTAACACTTCAACTTTACCACTCGCCTAAATTTCTATTTTTCTGTAGTCTTGCTTGAATGTTTTCAATGTTTTTACCGCTGTCCAGTGAGTTTAATTCAATTAAAATTGAAACAATGCAATGCAATGAATCAATAACAAAGTAACGAACCCTCGAAATAAATTCTTATCAAAAAATTTGTCAAGCGGAGAACCAAACAGCCCTTGATAACGGTTTCAAAAAATTGAAATATGAACCTATGACCAGGGTGTATGACCCCTAGTGGAAACCAAATCAAGGGGCTCTTTATTAAAGTCACTTTAGGACGTGACCTTTATGCAGATATTAGAATAGAGATTAACATGAATCTAATGTCGGAAATCATTATAAGAACGCTGTTTAGATGTAAGTTTATATTAAAACTACACGTAAACGTATACTTTCGTTATTAAAAATACCAGGGATATAAATTATTTTTGTGATAAATTCACCCTTTTACAATGTTCAAGTAATTTTAAGCGCAAGCGAAGCGTCAATATTTACATTCGGAATATGAGCCTGCAGCGGCGATTTTGTATACAACTTACGTATACATTGACGTGTATATTTCATATATTAAACATATATTAACATATCTAGGTGTTTTTTTACAATTTCGCAGATATTTTAATACATATATCTACATGATCGTAAAAAGGTTCGGTCTAATTACTATCATAATATTATATTATTGGGTCCTTTATATATGAAATTGCCGTTTCATCAATGTTCTTTTTGTTTTAAACACAAAACAATAAAAAAATGATATATGTACGGGTTTGATCCAAAGATTTAAATCACAGATGCGCCCTTGCCATACTTCAGGCGGCCGAAAATGTGTCATCGTTGGGAAGAGTGAGCTCACTCTTCCCGCCTTAGTCGCTTGTAGAAAGCAGTGGGCAAGCAGTACACGTTGCATACACATTTATTACGTGGACAGTTTTCAGAAGCACAGGGCGCATCTGTGATTTGAATCCTTTGTTTGGTCATTTTAAGTGTGCCGCTAACTTTAACGAGGTTTGCAGTGGATCCGCTTCCACGATCACTTATAATTCTTCGTTACGACTCGGATCTCTGGCCGTCTACGGGGCTTGTTCTAAAGGTCAATATTTTCAGAACGAAAACGTTGCAACCAAATACGTACTTACCATTTTCTTTTACGCTACCCCATATAAATAATTATTCATCATTATTAACTAAATATTCTAATTTTTTCATAGTGTGAACAGAACGAGGACAAAGAAAAATCAAAAACAAATTAAGATGCAGAGCCTGACACGTAGACACAAAATTGGCAGTCTATGAGTCTTTTATAAGATGTACTTCGGAGAGCGTGCTCAGGAGCTGTATGAGCTCATATAACCCAAATCTTTTCAAAGTTCGAGTGAATAGGCATTTTCTGGGTGAGCTCGCTCCATCATAGGCCCCATCTTTGCTACACAGCTGGATGTTGGCCAAGAGCAAACCCAACTCTAAGCGCCGCTTTCACAAACGTCAAGTAGGCCAAACTGTCATTTAAAGTCACCGGTAACCGGGGATAATGGAGCTGATATACCTTTGTTTGTACGGTAAACGTCCCAAACATTAAATAGAAAATAATAAAAAAAATCGGCTATCAAATGATGCAGTAAACCGAGTGCATAATTTAATATAACAGAAAATGATTTCTAAAAGTAACTAATCAACACTTTACATGTAGTTTGTGAAAGAGGCCCTAATAAAAACATTCGCTCGAATTTTTGTTACTATTTTGATTTTACTCCCATAAATTTTCATACCACAGCTCAAAAAAGAAACGCCAATTTCATATATAAGAACCTATTTTTTGCCTAATATTCCATAAAAGTTTAGAAAAAAATTGCTGGTCATTTCTTCTGTACATGTTAATAATGACCCAATAATATAAGCTACCTTAAAGTATATATTTTTATTTCATTACTTGAACCATTTTAGTCATATACTTGAACATTGATTGTGTTTTAATTAAATTTCATTTTAATACCTTACTTTTCTATTATCAAATAAATAGTCAAGTAAAAAAGTAAAAATGTCAAGTAATCAAGTCAAATCTAGTAAATACACAATCAAGTAAATAATTCACACGTATGTTGTCGTAATTCTCTTTTAGTCAATTTAACCTCATTACAATATACATGTTTTTTACAACTTTGTTGTTATTGTACAAAAGATAATATTATTTTCGGTTGTATGTTTCATAAAGGGAGAAACGAACCGACGAAAATTTACATTTTAAACGAACATCCAAAATTCTATTTATGCCAGTTTGAACTGCCAGTCAGTACTGCGGTGAAGATTTTGCATATCTATGAAATTCATATCTATGAATTTTATGTCGAGTAGTCTTGAATAATACCTACTTATTCATGATTACAACAAACTGTACAAAAATTAATGTTGCTATAAATTTTAAATTATTTTGAGTACATACTTACTTCTTCAAGTAAAATACCAAAAAAAATTAAACTTGTTAATTTTAAGACTTTAACTAAAACAGTTATTAGCAATGTCGATTATTTTAAGAAAATAAAATAACGGTTAGCACTGAATATAATGCCATATAGTTTATGTGTTTTTTTAATATACTTCATAATATTTGTAACCTTGCAGGACTTTACTCTGGATTTTTACTTTCGACAATTTTGGACGGACCCTAGACTGGCTTACAAAAAGAGACCCGGTGTAGAGACACTTTCTGTTGGATCCGAATTTATCAGAAATATTTGGGTACCTGACACATTTTTCGTCAATGAAAAACAATCTTATTTTCACATTGCTACTACGAGCAACGAATTTATTCGCATTCACCATTCTGGATCTATTACGCGTAGTATAAGGTTGGTTTACAATTGTTATTTTGAATATAAAGCTTTTGTTAAAAAAAATTAAATATTAAGAAAAAATCACGTTATAAATTTTTACAGATTAACCATAACTGCATCTTGTCCTATGGACCTTCAGTATTTTCCTATGGATCGACAATTATGCAACATAGAGATTGAAAGCTGTAAGTGATCACATTTGATTTTTCTTTGATTTGATTCTAGCTTATTTATTGTTGATGGAATCGATGACAACTTGCAATTAAGAAATGCGCCTATTCTTATTTTTGGCTTTACCGGAAATGAACTCATACATATATGAATAATAGCTACTTCAAATACGATTTATCGAAATGTTATATCCATAACCTCTGCTTTTGTTTGATTTCTACGTAAACTGACAAAGCCGAAATGCTTGGATACGTTTATACTTATTCGTACATAGAATATTTCGTACATTGTCACCGTTGTTCGCTTCGTAGATCCTATTTAAAGTTCTTTACTTTTATTTGTAAAAAACCCAGTGCGATGGGTGTCTATTTTATACCATTATGTTTATATCTGCATGGTACAGTTGGCTACACCATGCGAGACATCAGGTACAAGTGGAACGAGGGACCCAATTCTGTCGGTGTCTCTAGCGAGGTCTCTTTGCCGCAATTCAAAGTTCTTGGTCATCGCCAACGAGCCATGGAGATTTCTCTTACAACAGGTAGGTACAGTTAAAAGTGCAAATTTCTACAAATTCTTAACATAACTGCAGCATAGATTTATTAGCATGATTGGCACGTTTTATATTGTTAAGCGTAGGGTTTACGTTGGCTAATAATTTAATTCTTCTTAAAATAGTAATAATAATGATGATGAAAAAGAAAAACAAATTAATCACGCAAAAAATAATTCAAAAATCTCAAGACTTCATCTAATTTCACGGTGCGCCGGACAGTTATTTTTAGAAGCTGCCCTTGTTCTTACGTTTCAAATAAGATATTATTAAATTTATATTAAAATTTTTGAAATATTTTAAAATTTCTGTCATATTCTTTCACAGGAAACTATTCACGATTGGCATGCGAAATTCAATTCGTTCGTTCAATGGGATACTATCTAATTCAAATTTATATTCCGTCTGGACTAATTGTTATCATCTCTTGGGTATCATTTTGGCTGAACCGAAACGCTACGCCAGCCAGAGTCTCACTGGGTGTCACTACTGTGCTCACAATGACCACGCTTATGTCTTCTACAAATGCTGCGCTACCAAAAATATCATATGTCAAGTCGATTGACGTATATTTGGGCACCTGTTTCGTGATGGTTTTCGCCAGTCTCTTAGGTAACATTTTTTTTACATACTTTTTAAGTAGTCTTAAGGATACTGAAAATTTCGTATCCAAGCAAAAAGTGTTAATTGGATAATTTATATACGACAATTATTAATTAAAAAAATATATTATGTAATGTATTTATTTTTTGTTTATTATAGAATATGCAACTGTGGGTTATATGGCTAAAAGAATACAAATGAGAAAACAACGATACAATGCCGTACAAAAAATTGCTCAAGACAAGAAGCCTCCCGTTGACAGAGATGGTCCCTCAGGACCGTCAGAGCCAATTCCTACGCCGCGTGGAAGCACTTTGACTAGGCCTGCACCTCCCAGCCGCTCGTCTGTGAGTAATAAACCTTAAAAATATTTGAGATTTGCATGTGTAATCACTAAATGTGGTTATTTATGCATTAGGTACGATTTGAAATTTCCCCAAAAATTTCTTATCTTCTCTACTATTGTTCTCTGAAGTAACTCACATTCGTAACGCCCTTTATTTATAATAATTTTAATATAATACACAAATGATCCTAATAGTGTCCGGTTTCGGTTGTCAAATTGTAAACACGTAATTGAACGATCTCTGTGAGTAATATTTCAAATCAGTGGCAAAAATTAAATGAGTGGCGAGATAAACCCAGTACTACTATATAGGGCAGCGCAGAATTAAGAATATAATATGGTGACAATATTGTTCTACACTAAAATAAACTATTATGTGTGGACAATATTTTTCAATATTACCTACAATACAAGTGAAATTTAAATAACATCCATAAAATAAAGGCTACAAAAAACTAAAATTAGTTTTCCCATGGTAGCGGGGCCAGGTTATAAGGGGCTCATTTTGCATGGTTTGGTAGTACGATGTTCGCCGGGTGAGTTAATTATAAAATAAAATAAGATCGCTGATCCCTCTGTCTGTCTGTTTCTCAGCTAACATTTTCTTAACCACGCACGTAACATTCAATGCGGTTTCACTAATGAAAAGAGCGATAAATTAGGGTGGCTTGTGAATATATATATATGTAACTTACAAAATAAATCGCTAGTAGAATGTAGATAAATAAATAAATAATGTAGAAACGTAAAATAAAAAACCATTTGCGAAGTTTTGTAATATACCAAATTATTTTGTTATATTTGAAATTTAGAGTTACAGTCGATATGGACACGATAGCCGTCATAAATCTCACGATCCTAAGGGATATTCGAAGAGCAGTACTCTGGAAAATACAATAAATGGTTCACGGAGTTCGGCCCCTCCCCCACCGCCGCCGCAACACGAGGAAGAACCAAATCCTGCTGCACAGCTACTCCAGACTAAGGTCAGTACTTAAATGGGTAGCTGTGACTCGACCGTGCATTATTCCGCTTCAAAACTTGGACAATCGCTTTAGCTTCGCAACTGCGTTTCTTAGTCATTTGGGCAGCCCGTCTGGGGGCAACACCACAGAACTTCTTTATAGAAGACCACCGTGAAACCCAGAGCCCATTTCTTTAACCTGTCTCAATCTCTTATCCTTAACGCTACTGTAGTCGGCAGCGCTCTTGCAGCACCTGTGACGTTAGTAACCACCTATCATAAAGTTGGACGTCAGCCTGTCTGTTAATTGGGTTAATTATTACAGGGAATCAATAAGTTACTCGGTGCAACACCGTCGGACATCGATAAGTATTCACGCATCGTGTTCCCCGTGTGCTTCGTATGCTTTAACCTCATGTACTGGATTATTTACCTGCACGTATCTGACGTAGTGGCTGACGACCTGGTACTTCTCGGTGTAGAGAGTTAAGTATATGTAGTTTCCATATTTATCTGGTTAATTCAGAAATCAGAAACGACTAGTTGCGGACATAATTATGTTTATAAAGAACTTGTAAAAAAGCACGCGAGTAATTAAATTCAACACTGACTAATTACAGTGAAATATTTCACTTTATTTCTTTAATTTATTTATTAGGAAACATGTAAAGTCGGGGTAAGAAGAGGTTCGTAACCAATTCGACATTTGCTTGCACAAGAGAAATTTCATTATAACGTGTCAGTTTTCTGTTTAGTGCTTAGTTTCTAAAGGTACTAAAAATATACGACTTGAAAAATTGAATTTGAATTTGAAAATTGACGAAGGTTTTCGTACCCCGACTATACTAAAAGCACTCTTTACTAGGAAAGGGGGAATGTACTATGAAATTTTCTTAGGTGCAGTCCTATGAAAATTATTTAAAACTAACTAATAAAATATATTTATTAAAAGACTTAATAATTATAATAATTACTTAAAAACTAAATTGATTATAAAATAAGGTACCTAAGTGAAAAAAAACACTGCAAGCAAATATAATTTTAACGGCGCATAGGGATGATTATGAAAAAATATTTAATTGTTAAAATCAAAACTATTGTGTTATATTCACTTATATTTATGTATTTATGTATGTATATCATAATTTCCTTTACTTCTGGTGCGTCGTCGTGTCGGAGAATTAATAAATAAATAATCTTAATCGATAGTAAGTTAAAGACGTAATGTTAACCGTAAAAGTATCTAATATTGACAATACATACATAATGCCCAACGATTATCTTAATTAAATGTACCTATTCTAATGAAAAGATCAATTATTGGGAATATACTTGTAACAATAAATGTTCTTGTCTAAATTTAGAAGACCCCTGCACCAAGTGAGAAAGGTTAATGTCACATTTCGGGTTGTTCCTGATTGTCCCAAATCCTGTCAGCCACATTTTTTTTTATTACAGTGGCACGACTCAGTCTTGACTGAATAAAGAAATGGCAGTATACGATTTAAAATTTATTGTTTAAGATTGTTTTGTTTGTAATAGGTATTGTTAAAACACTGAGTTACAATACCGAATTTTATATTTCACACTGTGTTTAGAATATCACTCATGTTGTAAAAATATAAAAAAAATTCTATAAGTTGATTTGGTTTTCAATGACAATTTAAAAAATAAAAATATCACAAAGTCACTAACATAATTATTATTTATGTCTACGCGTTCTCTTAATTTCTTCTTAATCTTCTTTCCTAATATAATGCTGAAATTGTGTAAGACCTTTTTTGGTCACCTGTACTTAACTACATTATGACTTTCAAGTATGAAATATCATTTTGGGGCTTATTGGATTTGGGGAAATCAAAAACTATCTATTGGGGCAATTCTATCTTGCTAATTATTAATTGTTTAATGTAACACCTTTAAAGTGTTAAAGTAATGACAAAAAAGTACAATGTGAGTAACGAATATACATTTGGTGCTGGGAAAATTATTGGCTCGTCTTTAGAAACTGACAAATTATGTAATAGCTACCTATATATTGATATGTAGGTATGTATTATTAAAAAAAATACATATTTAGAAATAGATAATAATGAATACAAGTTAGGTTAGTTCGTGTTTTATATATTATGATTTTAAACGCGAACGTGCTGCAAAGCGAAAAGAAGTAAGCCCACTTGGATTGCAGTTTCTAAAGTCCTTCCAAATTATTTGTATTTTTTTTTAATTCACACTCAATAATATGTATATACAATATACATGTAACAATAATATATAGTCCCTAATAGTGCCTCAAATCTTGCAGTAATAGGTACCTGAAAACAGTCCGCATTTTGAAGATGTTACTCGTTTCAAATATTCAATTTGTGCATTAAAATCTGTTTAGAGAGGAGTTAGAACAACATCACAACGAGTGCGGCTTACATAAGACATTTTATGTATGTATATGTATATTATACATAATTATATTTACAATATAAAGTTATTAAATAACAAACCCTAGTTTTTTAAAAATATTATTCCGTTCTAGTTTACATATTTGAACACCGGTAAATTAAATACACTTCAATATTAATTCATATAGTGCACGAGTACACGATTTTTTTCTAATTAGTATATAAAGTTTATATGTATCTATCTTAATGATATTTTATTATTGTCATAATAACGTATATCTTAAATGAATGTAAGACAATTTTTAAATAAATTAACTGGAGTTATAAAAGGAGCTCTCAGCAACGTATTTTTGTCCCAGCGTCTCTCTGTAATTTCATACGTAACAAGTTGCTTCACAAGGTTAATTCGTGCACAAAAGGGAACCCTTGTGAATTTTTTTCTTAAACAGGCATCAAACGATTTCACGACGATTTTAGTTACAAAGTAACATTGCATACTAATTAGCGTTTTGCATTTTGTTGAAGTGAATAATCTATGGGGAAGAATTTTACCAAGATGTTCCATATGAAACAACTTGTTCCGTGTGTTTAATAGTAGGCTGTGAAATATGTCGTCTAAAATAGCTACACACGTTTTTACAAGATTCGCTTGTATATTCATTACACCAGGATACATTAATATATAGATTATTAATGTACATTAATGATGTAAGAATAGTTTGTGTGAATGGATTTGGTTTACTACAAATTTTTACGCATTTTTACCAAATCATCGGATAAAGTGATAGGCGCCGCACACGTGAACGCATTCACGTGCACTTTCTGAGTATTGAGTGTGAGATCCGGCATTTAATTATTATCTGTTATTTATATTAATGACAAAGACTATTTGGTAGAAAATAATTACATTGATAAATCACAAATGGGTTGCCTAAGCTAAATCGCGTACCGGTATTGTCAAATAATATAAATTATAATTAAGTAACATAACCTTTAAGTCGAGAGTTAATTATAATTTATAGTAATTATTATTATATTGAACAGTATCGGTTCGTGATTTAGCTAAGCAACCCTTTTGCGATTTATCGACTTAAGAATCATCTAACACATAATCTTTGTTATCATTAAATAACAGATGAGGGTAGGGTATATATTTTTAATGCCGGATCATGGGAAATTTGAGTGTTTCTGAGTATTGAAATACGTCTATGCTTCCGAAAAGATGTTTTATAGGAGCTTGGACCCGATCTGATCGATTTAATATCAAAGTATTAAAAGTAGTACCTACTTTAATTTGATCTCTTTAGTTTCTTTTTTTTATTATAATATATTTTTTAAGTAATAAGGATTAATTATTACTTTCATTTAAATATTATAAATTAAGTTATATTGTATTTTTCTCTGAATTTGCTCAAGGATGTATGACAAAATGAGTAGGTATCGATTCGTATAGTAATTAAAAAAATAGTCGTAGGTAGTTCGTATTTTAAGTAAATTACTTGAATTCTATTTTATGAATTATCTCGCACCAAAATTAAAATTGTAAAAAGATCATAAAAATCTTTAATTTTTATATTTGAAATAATCAACACGAACTTAGATGTTAATCATATGAATTTTCCTCTTTTGCCAATAATTTAATTTAATAAAGACTGACTCAGTTAAGCTATATTTCGTTATGATTTGTTAAATTCTATTATTTTCATAACGAATTAAAAAAAATGTAAAAACAAGTACAATTACCAGATTTTTTTTAAATTTCCCAGTATATCAACTAATGAACAGCTGTGTAAAAAGCATAAATTAATCAAGAAAGAATACCCCAACAGTAATGCGCAGACCTTAGGTACTTTGGGAGATACGAATGACAATTTATTACACTAACAAAGAATTAGAAATCTTATTATATAAATAAATTAATGTGTAAATGTTATACTATGACTAGTAGTAATAAATCAGCCAGTAACTTTAATAATTGGCATAATAATTATAATAATAGGAGAAGAAAATAATTGTATGAAACTATGAATTCTCGCATATACTGCACCTAGATGGTAAGAAGTAGCTTTAGCTTAACGTGCGAAGGAGCGAGCAAGGCGGGTCTTATAATTATTTCAATTACGAAAATTAAATAAAACCCTTTACAAGTTGTATGTAGGTTATAGATGGAAATTTAATTCTTACATTAGGCGTGAATTGCTCGCACACTTCAAGCGTGAAACCAAATTCTAAATCACGTTCGTATAAATGATAGTATTAATAAAAAAATGTATTATGTAAAACTAAATGAATGTAGGCAAATTAAGGTAATTATATCACGTGACGACTCAGCGAAGTTATAATAGTTATTACACGTACAGGTTAGATTGACTCTTAGTAGTCTAAAAATGTCAATATAATGAGACATAAAGAGATAGATTGTTGCACTTAACTACAGTTAAACTAGGTGACTTTTATATCAGAGGTAGAAATAATAGTGCGAGATACGGCGTAAGAGATATATATACCCTCATCTCTCATTTAATTATGACAAAGACTATCTGGTAGATAATGTTTACAATGATATAATACAAATGGGTTGCCCAGCTTTTATAATTCCAAAAGTTATATATAATTATAATTATTTACACGGTTAAGCGAGAAAACCTATTTGCAATTTATCTGTATAGTCTTCGTCATAATTAAATAACAGATGAAGGTACTCATTATATCATTAACTCGTATTTCTATTGCCGGATATTAGACCATAAAGCAATCGACTGTTGTACAATGTACGTACAGTGTGGTTAGAATGAGTTTAGGATCGGGTGGGGAACATGTTGTGACATCATTGTTACTCATTAAAGTGCGTTTGTCAAGGAAAGAAAAATGTAAACGTATAATGCGATATTTAAATTTTTCTTAATCCCAGACACCAATGGTTTCTTGAGTTTCATAATAATCATGTAATTATTTATAAAATTTCACATATAATTATCTGGAATTTGTTAGTTCTATTCGTCATTTATTCTCTTCTTTTTGTCATATTGTATTTAGATTATTTTTTTCTTTATTGTGATAGGAATATTATAAGATAATATAAACTTCCTTTGTATTTTATTTAAAAAAAAATGTTATTTTCTTTCCCTCTGTACCAAATAAGACATTAAAATGAAGTCGGTGACATCACAACATGGCGCATGCACGATCCTATTCCTTTTTGATCGCATAGACAGTACATAGATACACTTAGTCCAAGGTCTTGTTCAGTACGAGATGGCTGTCGTTTCAACAATTTATGTAAGAGAACAATCGTCACCACCAATCGCTTTAAAGTAATTTACCTTCTCGTGCAAATGTTTTATTTAGACTTTTGATAAAAGTTTTAGGCCTGCAAAAGCACATTAGAGATGTAATTGACACAAATTTAGATAATTTGTTATAAGAAAGAATTTATCTGTTAAACTGGATTTATATGATATGTATTTTAAAGCCTTCTTTTTCCAAGTTGAGAGCCCAGTGGGCGGTGAGAGACAAGATAGATAATTAGAAAAGTTTCTTTTAAAACGTTAGATACGAGTAATCCTTTCTTGACAACGCAAATGTCAACTTTCGTAACGACAAAAGCTTTGAATATACTGTTGTAATAATTTGTATTGAATTCATTTAGAAAGAAGATGGTCAGCTAAATAGTGGTATTTTTAATGGGCGCTTTCGTATTCAAAAAGTTTGATAAAAAGTTGATTACGTATACAAAGTTGAGTATGAATATTTAATCACAGCAAATGTGCCCACTTGAAAGTATCTATTTACGCTGTGAGGTATTAAAAAATTAAGAATTTGTAGTACAATTGCAGTCTAAATAAGTATTGAATTATTTAAAACAACGTCGAGTACATTATTTAATTGTAATTTTTTTTATTTATCTAATAATATAATATCTAATCTAATATCTAATATATAATTTTTATTTCGGAAAATTACGTGTGTACGTAAAAAAAATTTGCTGTCGATATGAATTATTACAATTTTATTATATTACATTGTAGGGTACGATTATTAAGTGCCAAAAGAAAAATGGCTGTAATTTTTTTGAATTATTTATTGTATTATGTATTATTGTATTGTATGTGTATGTTAAAGCAATGTTTATATTTTACTGCTCCAAAAAGCACACAATAATATTTCATAAAATTATGCGTCTATTTCAAATTTTAAATATTCAGAAATTTTCCTAAAATTTTTAATATTTTGGATGTGCACTATATAATATGTTTGCGAAATGAAGGTAGCTTTTATTTGTTAATTTTTACATATTTTTTATAAAAAACATGAACATTGACATTGAATATTATCGGAAGTCAAAAAATATTACCATTTATTTACTTATTAATTTTTAATTTACTTTTGGTTAAAGTTGAATTATAAAGTATTAGTAACAGTTTTTTCTATTTTTGTTTATTATAAACTGTATTAACTGTACCTTTTTCATTTTTTCACTTTCGATTCATTTACGATTGCAAGGTTTATGTCGAAATATCGTATCGTCTAATATATTTATCTATTTAATTTGATTTAGTATTACACTAGATACTATTCGTTTCACTACAATTCCGTTGGCTAGATTTACGGTGGATCTGGCGATTTTTTTTCTCATTAGGTCGAGTTTTAAAAACATTGAAATAAATCGATCAAATGAAAATTTGCATCATTAACTTTTGATGTATCAATATTGAAACTTGTTTTATTAATTATTATCAATATTTAGTCAAACGAAGAATATATTTTTTTATAATTTTTATGATCCCAATAAAACACAGATACAAATAAAAAATACATAAGAGACCTACAACCAACCAATCATTTGTTAGAGAAATCCAATTAGACAAGAAAATTAAAAAATCTTAGTAGCTACTGTCCCTAAAAATATATGGCCACCCACTATAGATTACATTACTTTGATAGCGACAAATTGTCAATTTATTGTTGGCCTTAGAACTTTTTTGGTCAACTGGACTAATGGGACTACAGCGCCCTTGATGTGATGTCGGCTATGAAGTAGTTTATATTTGATAGTTTGTAATTACAATGTTTGAAATAAATAAGCAATTAATATGCTTAACTCCTTCAAGTATTCTTTAAAATATTTTACAAACTTTCATAGCTCGTAAACCGTACGACAAAATCATTGATGTGGTCCCAAACAATTTTAAAGATTTTCAGTATAAACCTTCAAAGCTCAATCTTCGGAAATAAACAACAAGCTAGAATCGATTACAGATCTGTTTTGTGGATCCACTAAAAAGCAAATTCTCAATATTTTAAAGCTCGATCTAATGAGAAAAATATCTCTTTAGATGCATCATGAATCTGGTGAAGCTGGATCTAGTGACATAACTCCTACTTTCTGCAAGATGGAACCGATTTTATAGTCGGTTATATTGTGATGACAGGCAACTTGAAACTTGAACTTGTTTGAAATTTATTTTCAACTTTTTGTCTACGGTTACGACTACGTTAATTAAAAAAAAGGTTTCTCTTTTCTCGTGTTTCAAGGTATCTCGTAACAAACTTGATCAAATTATATGTCCACGAGCAGCAGAGTTACTTTGACATTTATGTAACAGTAAATTTTCAATTTACATTTGGTTTCCTTTGAAATGAACTTCAAAAGATTTTTACGTCGACATGAAAAATCGTATCATCAAAAGATTTAATCAACATTTCTATTTAACTAGGCCATATACTGGCTGCGGTATGTCAATGTTTAACACTGAGCGATATTGGCGGTTAGACTGGCCTTTACTTTGATAGGAATGAAAGTCGACACTAGTTTCACTTTCAACACAACATTGCAGAAAAAATATTTCCTTTTTTATTTTAACTCGTACTGAGTTAAAATAAAAATCTGTTTTTTTTAACGTACTTTTTAATTTACCACTAACGATAAATATAAAATTTTATTGTAAAAATGTTTTTAACTGACATTATTCAAAGCAATTATTACAATATCATTAGACATGTAAAAATTATAAGGTACCTCACTGAAAAAAAAAAACTAAATTTCACGGGTATGCAGTAGGACAATTAGCTTGCCTTAACCGATTGATATGTATCAATATATATATTATCGATTTAACGGTAGAGTCAGTTACCTACTAGAGTATTTAATGAGAGGGTATAGGAATTATGATTCCCTGCACTTGATATTTGACAAAGCACTGGCGACTTAAATAAACTACAAAATGTGCTCTTTGCAGTTCTATTAACGTCGTATATTTCTTTACAAAAATAAATTATATGTATCTATTTACATATAATTTTTAGAATATTATTTTTTAAGACTGAATTTAAATGGTAATTCTTTTCTGATATTGATATATTGATGTCCGTTGATCAATTGAAATATGTATGTAAGCATGTTGTGCAATATTTGTTTAGAAATTATTGAGATGTTTATAATATAAGTTAAATTTGTATCTGAAAAATTCTTCCTGTCTCGATCTTGATGTTGATAATGTTGCTCAAACTAAATAACTTTAAAACATGTAGTAAAATTATACGAAATTTAGTTCTGTGATCCAATAAAATATTATATGATACATACTTGTCGTTTTATTTATCATCAAAATTATGAAGATATTCATCAGGCATGTATCCAGATTTTTAATTTGGGGGGGGGGGGGGGGACATGACAATTCATAGGTATGTATGTACTATATAAATATGTTTGGATTTTTTACACAACTATACAAAAATGACAAAAATTGAATGAATTTTGGCATACATATAGTTATTTCCTAGATCAACATAAGGATACTTTTTATTCTAAAAAAAATGTTAGGTATCTGTTAGTCCTGAGAGAAGCATACATACACCTATGTACCACGTCTACCACCTACCACGGGCAATACACGATAATGACGATGAAAGTTTGGATGTTTGTTACTCAATCACGCAAGAAAGGATTTGAATGAAACTTGGCAAACATATAGTTTATTACTTGGATTAATATCTATCTGGTATCTGCTTAAGCTAAGGTATCGAAAATGTTATAGTACTCAGATTTTTTAGTATCTTGTAATGGTTGCAAACTAACAGTAATTTTTTTGGCATAATTTATTTTTTCACAAGTAATATGAATTCATTTTTGATTTTTTTTCGTGGTTTTATCATTGTCTTTTTTTCGTAGAAATAAAACAAGCCTTGTAATCAGTCCCACATAATAATTTAATTAAATTTGATGGTTTACGCGAATACACATGTTTGTTTTTCAATATTAATTATTATTGAAAAAATAAATAACATTTAGATTTCATTTCGAGTCACAGCTTTATTCAGCTTTGTTGAGTGTTTTTTGGGCGTGATTCAGTCATTGAATCACAAGCCCTTGATTTATTTGCATGCTCCTCATTTCTATTTACAATTAGCGATTTCGCATTTTGCAATTCATATTACGAATTAAGAATATACATACATAATGTCTAATTAACGTCTAATTACTAAATGTTTAAAACAATATATTTATTGTTATCTTATAATACATAATGTTGCGTGAAAACACTTCAATAAGTTTGTTATGATATTTATTATTTAACTACTATACGAATTCATTAAGTACGTACTTAGTGCGTTCTCCTCTACTGATAAGGGCCTTTTTCACCAACTACAAGTAAAGTACATGTACAATTTTATGTTTTATTAAATTATGCACTCGGTTTAGTGCATCCTTCGACAGGCGATTTATTTTATTATTTTCTTTTTAATGTTTGGGACTTTTACCGCACAAAGGTGACTTTAAATGGCGGTTAGCCTACTTGACAGATGGTGAAAAATGCCCTAAATGTCATAATAATTTAACACGTCCACATTCCCCATACACAACATGATTTTCGATGAATATGGGAAGAATGATCCCTAGATATGTAAAATTCAGTTCAGTATTATATTATAATCTATCCATCAGTGTACCAACATTGTGGATGTTGGATGGTCCATCGCATGATATTCGATTATCTTTACAATTTTTTCATTATTATTCACGTCACTTATTATTTTTGAATTTTTTTTTTACTTAAACTTGATTTTAATAAGTTTCTGTAAGTTCTGTAATTCAGTATCCCCATACTATGTTGTACACTGGTTTATTTATTCAAAGTATTTAAACCAGTGTACACTATTTAAACCAGTGTTCACTATTTAAACCAATGTACACTATTTAAACCAGTGTACAACATAGTGTACATGGACTCAGCGGAATCGCTCCGCGAGTTGTACCTACCTATACGCTGGACTGCGAACGTGTTAAAGTTTATTTACAAAAAGTATGTCTTTCTCAAACTGGGAAAATTGCAAGATGAAAAGAACATTAGATTATCTTATTCGATCTTTTTTATATGATGACATGTAGTATTTAAGGTAAGAAAGAACGCCTAGCAATATGTAAATGATACTTCGAGCGTTGTTTATTTACAGAACCCTATCATGTAAAATAGCTTTATATTTAATATTTATTTAATATTTAATGAATCAGACGAGATATTGAGTAGGTACTTCATATACAATATCATATAATGTCGCATTTAGATTGTAATTTATTACAACAATGTAAACATTTTTATAGAGTTTACAGCCAATTAACAATTTATAACAATTACGATGTTGTTGCTTTAATTAATAAAATATAAACCCTACAATTTTTTACTTTAGTGTTTAATTTTCTTCGAGTTTCTAAGTACATATTTTAAACGATTAATGATATATCTAATAATACTTTTATATTATTTACATGATAATGTTATCCTAAATAATTATGTGAATATTTTGTATTGGATACATCTGCTTGCTCAATTTAAGTAATATACAAAATATCACTTTTTATATTACGTCTTAATTAGAAAATAATTAATTAATTAGTAAGGTAAGAATTACAATTAATTGCTTTTATCTGAAAAATATTTTACAAGAACATCATAACACAATATTATTGCATAAACGAGAAATAAAAGGTAATGAATAAGATTTATTAACAAAAAATATAAACCCTAAAGTTTATTCTAAAGTTTTTTTTTTATCACAATCACATCACATCACAAATCATTTGAGTTAGTATAGTTACACAAGGTATCCGAGGTTCGAAAAAAATATTAGAATTCTAGAAAATGAGATTACCTACTTAAGTAAATTTGTTTTTCTAAAAAGTTTTTCCTCTGATAAGTAGATGTGGTGTGTCTGCATAACATTAAAGTAATCTTAAATAAAATCCACTCCATTTATTATCTTCCATAACCTGACATAAAAAGTCTTAAATAAAAAAGGGATATTTAGAAGGACTTCGTCAATACCAAATTCATGGTTACATCCTTAAAATATTTACAATAAAGTTATTATTCAGTTAAATTATTATAAATATTTAATAAAATTACAGACTTATACAAGTAGTATTTAGAAGCCGTTGTAGTTGTAGTGCAACTATCTAATAATTAATATATATTATGTATTATTAATTTTTATAAAATTCTTCTCCATTACATTATACTTTAAACACGTTGAGTACTCGCAATAGCTGTATACATAATCGAAAAAAAAATTATTTTACAAGTATACAGTTACCATCAATTTATATAAAGATAAATTTGTTTAGTTAAATACATATTTTGTGATCTTGTTATACTTATGTGATATTTTTGTATGTGATCTTATTATTTATGCAGTCTCTATGACCGAGGGTGAATGAATACAAGGGTGAATTTTCTTTACATTTAAGAAGCATAGAACAAAGGAGGATGCCAGGAAATGTATGAACTCTGTGGTACCCCTTTCCAATAGCTATGCATAATATACCGTTGGATAGCTATCAGCATGTCTGGTCAAGTAGAAGAATTTATAATTTGATTTTTGAATTTATAATATTAATTTATTAGGTACGTAATAAGTACGTACTTGATAAGTACGTTGCACAGCTGTAGTAACCTCACAATTATGAGACGTTAGTTTACCGACAGTTATCAACAGCTGCTGTTAACCTAAGTAAGTATATCTACAAAACAAAAAAAAAAAACTTATAAGAAAACTTTTAAATAAGGACACAATCATGTTCGAATATCACCAGAAATCAACTCAGTCGGACAATTCGACGTCTTGTACGTTTTTATTCAAATTTTCTTATCAATTATAATGCACTTGAATGAGACTCATGGGATTTTAAATTATGAATTTATACATTTAACTTTAAATATTGTTTCGTTTCTAGTATTTTTTTTTTGTTATACTCGTAGTTCAAAAATTTGTCCACCTTGATAGCAAACTTGGTTTTTCTTGAATTAATACTGACTACATATTATGCTATTCAAAGTAATTTAAATATTATGTTTATCGGTTCTGCTTAGTTTCTCCTTTAATTACGTTTTCGTCAGTCAAGGCCTGTATTTGTTAAAAATAGATCCGTCACGTCTTGTGTACTTCCATCGTGTGATGATCGTGTAAAGAATTTTCTTTCATAATAAACTTATGTTCATTTGGATTTATATTCATTAGCGCGTCCGTTATTTAGCATATAATATAATAGCATATAAAGCACCAAAACAAATATTCAAATTCAAATTAAAATCATTTATTTACTATTATAAGTACCAAAGTACTAAAGTACCAAATTTTACCAAAGTAGCGATATAAAACGCACAAATAAATATACTACCTAGTTGAAGGCGAAATATCATTCAAGTAGGTACATAGCGATATACAATGTACTTTAATTACAAAGGCGTGAAATAGTATTATTATAGTAGTTATTATTTTATTACATTGCTATAAAATAATAAAAATTAACAATCGCCAAGAAAATAACATCAAATTGAAAAATTTCTAATATTCTCCTAGCTATCGAGATCGAATCAGAAATGAGAAGATCCGTAGACCAGTGCCGTTGGAAGGGTGGCAGTCACTGACCAACTGTTGGATTGGAATAGGACCGTTCACTATTCTAATCTATCGCTGGATAACGGCAGCTCTACTAGTATAAAACTATGTCAGCGCTATATAACTAATATGTCATGAATTTAAGCAAGCAATCATCGCCTTTAAAAAATCTATTGTCTCGGTCGCTCCCTGTTTCTGCTAGTTCAAGTTGGGCCATCACGAGTGTAACCTCAGGAGACATCATAAAAATGACGGCGCGTCCATAGACCATTCAGGCGAGTCTCTCCCTCTTGATATCCACTACTATTAAGAACTATACGAAATCAATAGGTACGTCTTACCAGTACTGCGAATATAATAAAAAGCGAATCGCTTGGCCTGGTTTAATTAAGACTACGCGTGATTATTTTTAAGACAGTGCGACAGTGCGATGTACCTGAGAACTACGTAGACACTTGGCTCGTAAGTCATAACTACACATTTCTTCCGCATTACCCAGTCATGTTTGTCTTGAGTATAAACATGTAAATATAAATAACTAATTTATAAAATTTAGTAATTTTTCTAACCAATGTGTATTTATTTACTCAATCCACATGATACACAACATAATCGCTAACAATTTTCAGGATGACTTGAACTTGAACGCTCAGAATAAAGTTTAAAATAACCATATTGTGGATTAAAAAAGTAACTGCAAGTAACATTTAAAAATAAACACCAAATATAATATGCGATAAGAAAGTTTGTAGATAAGTTGTTGTAAGAAAGTTTTCTATGTTAAATCGCAGTAAACCAGAAAACTGGGAGAGAAATGGAATATTGTTACTATTTACATAGAGAAATAGTAACAATGTTTATTTAAATTACAATAAAATAAAATAATCTTCAAATACCACAACTTTAAAGAGTATGGTACGATGATTCCTTGCTCTACTGGTGCATGTCAATGATCACTTTTTTGCTTTGACCATCACTTAATAACATTAATATTTAAATGAAAAAATATAAAACATTTTTTCCATAGGTAGGACTCATGTAAAAGTATATTCATAAATCATAAATTACTTAATTACTTAATTATGAAGTTAGAAGTGATCGACTCAGTTAAAGAATTTTATTAACGGCTAAACACTCCAGAGCTCTGCCATTACAACATTCCACTTATCAATTCAATAATATATACTTTAAAAACAATTTTAATGTTTTGTAGTCAAACGATTTTAAACGTTGTTTATTGATGACAGCCGATATTTTAATTTACGTTTTTAATACACATTTTTCTTTTACAAGTATTTTCGATATAAAAAATATACGCTCAGCGTTGTGACAGAAATGAAAGCATACGCAATATTAATAAGTATACTAATAGATTTAATAGGTATAGGTAGGCAACAATATTACTCAATGTAGATATCTTCTATTGGATACGCAGTTTCTATGAATTTTTGATAAAATCGCTGGAATGCCCTCCTGAAATAGTAAAGTTACTTATTTAAAATATTGTTACAGTTGCATAAGCAAGGGTGCCACTATTTAATAAAAATTTTAGTCAGACATAGGAAAACTTTTAGAAAACTTGATTACAATGAAATTTCAACTATGTAGAATCACGATTAAAACGACAGATCAAGACTTAAGACTACTCCAAGTGCCTTAATGTAAAAACCTCTAATCAAGTATTTTATGATAATAGTGCGACTATTTTTCCACTAGACAAAGACACTACTTTTAAAAGTAATATTTATTTTTTATGTATTTTGATTCGTTGGATAAAATTTTCATAATTTTAATAGAGCATGTTGAGTTTACTTAAAACTTCTGAGAATCTATGAGTATCTTTTGTTGTTCTCACTCAATGTTACACAAATATATTCTCACCCGACAGCTTCAGCCACAGGTCTTGTAGATTCTTGTCCTCTGAACACGTGACACGCGAAACGTTGCAACGTTGGATGCTTTGTAATGAATCCTAGATATCGATGATCACGCGGATGAAACGCGCAAAAAGATACGTTCTTCAACGAATAAAAATAATCGATGCATGGACTGCTGCGGCCTCTCTGTTTAAGTCAAAAAATAGTATTTATAGAATATTTGTATATATATTCAAGTTTCAGGCTTCAATGATAAAATTAAATATATTATTGTAAGGGCCTCTTTCATAAACTACAAGTAATGTGTTGATTATGCTCTCGGTTTACTGCATCATTCGATAGCCGAATTTTTTTAAATATTTTCTATTTAATGTTTGGGACGTTTACCGTACAAACAAAGGTATATCAGCTTCATTATCCTCGGTTACCGGTGACTTTAAATGACAGTTTGGCCTACTTGACGTTTGTGAAAGAGGCGCTTATTTATACTAACATAATTATAGGCGACGGCAACATAAAAAAGAATTATAATAATGTTTATAAATTGTTTATACAATATAATTTTACATATGTGCTCTGTCAACTATTCTTCAAAGATAATACGAGAACGTACGTACTTGTGAGAGCCAGTAGATATTTTATATTAATTTCAAAAAATAGTAGAATGACGCAAAATAAAGATTGTATTTAACACAAAAAGGCAATACCTCGGGTTTTGAACGATCAACCATACGAAGCCCTTGATCTGACACTTCTAAAATGCAAGGTTGTGCGCCAGGCTCTCCACTACATTCTCCAACAATTTTTTTTACGGCTTGACATACTACGCTTGTGCCTTTGTGTGCTAATGTCTCAACAGACCCCATGTACCTGAAAGTACCGCAAACGTATGTTTTTCAATGGCAATTGTTAGTGATATGGGACGTATTCGTACGTCTATAAATTTAATACCAACCCTAGAAGGTAACGTTCCCGTTTGACCTTAGCATTGGCTGGATCAAAGTCGTTATAGTCCATATCAACGGCGTATGCTGATGGAAATATACCTTGCTGTCCTGTTCGTAAATTAACTCCTAAAATGATATATAAAATTAATTTAAACAATAAATTAGAAAATATTGAATCCACATGTATATGTTATCCTACAGTATATTATTATTTATTTAATATACTAGATACAAACCTTTATCCCCCGTTTATCCCTCTTTCCATCAGTGAAAACCGAATTATCCAGTTTGGAGATATTCTATCGATAATGGCTTAGGTCAATAAGATGATTTAAATGATATTTACCTTCGCACCATAAATCATCGGCCTCTTTTTGAACGTATATGGGGTCACCTATTTCTACTTCAATCTCATCGTGATGTCTTGGGTTGAATTTATGTAGGCCTCGGTGAGTAGCTTCAAGCATTTCTAATTGACTGTGAGGTACTGTCGTCATGTTACCAGCGAAATTAATACCGCTGATACTGCAGCTCGACGATGGCGAAACTATTTCAAATAAAGACAAAAAATACATGCACGGTTTTTTCTGCAAATTATATATAAAAACCTTTCCTGTTTAACGCTCTTTCTACTAGTGAAAGCCGCATTAAGATCCGTTGTGTAGTTTAAAATACCTATGAGAAATTAAATACAGAGGGACAGACGAAAGCGACTCTGTTTTATACTACCTTTTAATATTTTTGTATTGATTTTCATATATAAGCCCGGGGTATGAAAATTCATGTCACACGTCTAGCGTTATGCGTTAGTTATTAACTTTTAGGGCCATCTACAAAATATCTATGAAACTAGAATATGTTTAAGTAATAATACATGATTGCGAAAACTAGATGGGACCGGTAATTATATATTCGAACAGAGATGGCGCTGATATTTATTCGTGTGATTCGTATTTATTTAATTATTTATTTATCGTTCGTAAGGAGTACCTAAACTCCGCTCATGCGTCGTAGCTGACACACACACACTTTTTGTCTTCCATTAAGGTAACAGCGGGGGTATCTATGAGTAATATTAACGTAAACAAATTCAGCAGTGGACGTCCTACAGCTGTGATGATAGTATATCTTACACAATGACCTTTTTTTAAATTTCACTTACCATTCTGTTGTAAGGGTGTCGGTGATATACTCTTGGGACAAGTGTCGACAGGCGAGTGGGCTGTACTGTGTCCGCTGTCGACGTCTCCGAGACTTTGTAGTCTTTCTGAATCGGGACTGGAGTCTTCGTCGAGAAGATATCCACATTTGAGCACCAGAAGTGGTCTCCCTTGACATCCTGGTCTAATAAGAGGGCCTGCTAACGCACCTAATTCATCTGCAAGCGATGCTGGTTGTCCGCAAGTTATGACAGGGGCTGTAAGCATAAATACATTATGCTTAGAAAACTAATAACATCATGAAGAACGAAAATGAAAAAGAAATAATAGTAAAGTTATCACTCTACAAGCAGTAATTTTGATTTTTTATCCATTCAAAAATCAAAATAATGTTAATCAATGCTTAAGGAACTTAAGGAATTTATAATAAAATAACAAATTATTAAGACGATTGATAGAGAATAACAGTAACGAACTACTTTTAATATGTTCGGTGATTTGTATCAACTGAACTATTGCTACTCAAAAGTTGCACTAGTTCGGTTAACCGAACAAACAACCGAACTACTGATACTAGACGAATTTTTAAGTAGTTAAATTGATTAATTCTTATCGAAATAGTGTGCAGTATACTTATACGTATATATATGTCACTTTCTGAAATATACTTAAATCTGAGTAATTATTTGGAAGTGTAGATTCAAATTTGAACTTTATAAGGACACAAGCAACCCAAAAGGGGTACTGGTGCCCTGCCTACCATGTAGGAATTTGTTTACAGTTCGCTTGAAGAAGTCCATATTGTAGCTAGTTGGAAACACCTCAGAAGGGAGATTCGGACTGTGCGTAGAGGCATATTGTCAAAGTAATGCTGGTGAACTTGGCATCTCCCTGATCTTTTATACAAGACGTACCTGTTTTACCTAACGTCTAAGATATATCTAAAAATGTTGTATTGTGGCTTTTCTCATAAAATAAGATTTATTAGAAAAATATAAAAAAGAAGTTATGAAAGTCATATTTTTAGTATTTTTTTTAATTCAATTAAAACTAAAATTGTCGCATCAGCAGGATAATTATCAAATATTTTTGGCCAGAGTTAATCCCCAAATGTATTTAAACAATTCGCTAGACATGCAACAGAGCATCTATAAATAGAAAATCGACTGCAAGCGCCAGCCTATATTTAGATGACTGACCTGACCTTAGATGATATTATTCGTAAGCAAAGTAAACGACAAAACCGATAATAATAAAAATATTGAATGGGGCATTTATTACTTACAATATTTTCTATTCTTTGGTATTTCCGGCAGTTTTCTTCTTTTCCGTTCGCCATTTGTAAAAATTTGATGCCTTGGACTTCGCTGTGTTTCTGTGATGTCGTTGGATTGAACCGGAGATACGACTTTTGTCTGAGCTGTGCTTGAAGATCTGTCATTTTCAGCATCACATGCCCTGTCTTCTTCGGCCGATCCTTCACTCTTTGACGAAGGAGATTCGTCTTCCAGAGCAACATTCGGCACTAGTCTAGAATAATATAATTTGTAAATTAAAATTACTAATGACACTCGTTAAAAATAAGATGACTCATTATTTTTAACACCTACTTCGATTTTCTATTCAATGTTCACGTGACATATTGTGATACCGCGCGGTGACTCGAAAAAGCAATCTAAGTCATTTGTTGAATCAATTTATAAGGTGGTTTAAAACACTTACGAATAAAACGGCGTCGGAGCTTTAATGTGTTGGGGAAGTTTGTCGAAAACTCTTCGAAATTCTTCAAACTCGCTATCGGCCATGTCGCTAATACACTTGATGGTCGTGTCGAGTTATCCGCATGCGCGGAGCCATCTTTAAATTGTTATCGACCAAGGGTTTAAAACTAGGGGGAGAACATAGGGCGCAAGTGCGAGTTAATATTTTGGCGCATGCTTTTTAAGGTTTCTATTCAAGCTTTAGTAATGGAAAGTTAATCACATAACATAATTTATATTACCAGAGCAATATTTAGCAATAATATTGGATGGGACCAAGTGGGTCTAAATATGAAAAAATACGATAATCTTATCATATTGTTATATACTAGCTGGTGCCCGCGACTTCGTCCGCTTTCTCTATAGCCTATAGCCTTCCTCGATAAATGGACTATCCAACACAAAAATAATTTTTCAATTCGAACCAATAGTTCCTGAGATTAGCGCGTACAATAGTATAGATATAGATTATCAATATATAATATGTTTCTATAAGATAATAGAGTCGTTTAAACGCTTAATTAACGATAAATATATTTGAATTCTGGTCGGCTACAGGTGCTGCAAATGCGCTGCTGACTACAGTAAGGGTTAAGCAAAAAAGCAACAGAAAAGTTAAAAAAAAGGACTAACTGATACTACAGATAAAATTATGGTATTTCTTGTACCCCTAACTGGTAATATTTGTGAATCAAACACAAGAATTACCACTTTTGTTTACTTAATCAAATGGACGCAGAGTAGTAATGACTCTAGATCCTGATTTTAACCACATATTTGTTATGTACTTTTTTATTTATTGACTATAATATAATCAATACTAATAACAAATCTGTAAGGGTTGGTCATGGAGTAAGTTACTTTGTTTTCAGAGATATCGTGTTTATAGGCTCTATACATGATACTAAAACTAAATTGACCATTTTTACAATTTTTTTCTGTATGTATGTATGTATGTACGAAGTCACGGGCACCAGCTAGTATATAATAATATTATAAATGCGAAAGTTTGTGGATGTATGGATGTTTGTTACTCTTTCACGAAAAAACTACACTGAACCGATCACCATGAAATTTGGCATAGGTTACACGTTGTCTGGGACACCAGAAAGGACATAGGGTACCTTACATCGTTCAACGCAGACGTCGCTTGCATCAGCTAGTTGACGCTAATAATGAACGCTATGTATATATTAATTATAAAATAATCAGTTGATTGCTATATCAATATTCCAAAATTTTAATAATCACCGATGGAACCTCAATTTTATTACTCAATGCCTTAGAAGATCGAATACTTTAGATTATTTTATCTTAACAATTGGTTGTTTTAACTGTTAACTTGTATGCAGATCAACTAACAGCAGTAGCGTGTATGAGCTCAATAGAAAGTCGGGGAGTTACTTTATAATTTTGATTATATAGCTTGTTTATATTTATAATTTTGGTTAGAATTATACAATGAATAAAATGTTTTGTTACAAGATCACATAATTATTGCTTAGGTATGTATGGTTTAGGATTGTTCACAGTGGACGGGGTCGTTCATCCTCTCTAGGTCGTCGGGCGCACGTCCAAAGAGCAAAGTAAACACACTAAGCTCTCCACTACGAGACCGCAAAAGTGGTTGGAAACTTGATTTCGAATCTACTTTGACCTTAATTTTGTTTTCCTTGATGTCTATTAATAGGAACATTAATAGATACTATTTAAAAAAAAACATGACGTGAAATGACAACACATTAAGCGCCTCTTTCACCATCTGTCAAGTAGGCTAACTGTCATTTAAAGTCATCGGTAACCGGGGATAATGAAGCTGACATACCTTTGTTTGTACGGTAAAAGTCCCAAACATTAATGATGCAGTAAACCGAGTGCATAATTCAATAAAACAGAAAATGATTTCTAAAAGTAACTAATCAACACTTTACTTGTAGTTGGTGAAAGAGTTGCTAACAGACAGACAGAGTTACTTTCACATCAATAATATTAGTATTTATTTATTTATTTACTAGCTGGCGCCCGCGACTTCGTCCGCGTTGAAAAAGAAAAAGTAGCCTATCTTGTGTCCCTTACGTTTAAATGTTTATCTACCAAGTTTCATGAAAATCAGTTAATTCGTAAACTTGACTGAAACTAAATTGACGATTTTTAGAATTTTTTCTGTATGTATGTATGTATGTATGTATGTATGTATGTATGTATGTATGTATGTATGTATGTATGTATGTATGTATGTATGTATGTATGTATGTATGTATGTATGTATGTATGTATGTATGTATGTATGTATGTATGTATGTATGTATGTATGTATGTATGTATGTATGTATGTATGTATGTATGTATGTATGTATGTATGTATGTATGTATGTATGTATGTATGTATGTATGTATGTATGTATGTATGTATGTATGTATGTATGTATGTATGTATGTATGTATGTATGTATGTATGTATGTATGTATGTATGTATGTATGTATGTATGTATGTATGTATGTATACGCATATGTTTTTGGATTTTTTTGTTTTATTGCCCTTTAGTTTTTAAGCAGCTATATAGCTTAAACAAATTATTAGTTCGTGTTACAGCAATTAATCTAAACGTTTGAAGAAATCCTTGAAATCTTGGGACCTTCGGGTTTCCATACAAATAATAAAGTATTAATACAACAATAAATGTGAATGAGGAGAGGAGGCAGTCGCTTCCAAACGTCTCTAGAGAAATTGAATTAAAAGCGTCTCTTCGAAGTATCGTGTTTTGCGTTGCTTCTGGAAACTTAATATTTACTTTATTGAAATACGCTTGGTGTAACATTTGTACTGATATTATATATTTATTAATAGAATAAACTGGTTATAAATAAAGAAATATTAATTGAATATATTGACAATACACATTTTGATTGTCGTGTAACGCTTAATTTTCAGTGCTTACGGTTTCATGGGCACTAAAATTGACATCATATTGTTGAAACTAATATCAATGTTATCCCACAATTGTTAATACTCCACTGGTTCCTGTCAAAATATGCACAAACGCTTTTGCGGAAAGAGGATATATATACATACGTACACATGTATAGAATTTTTCAAATTAAAAAGAATTGCAGACAAGTTGGTTATTGTCGTCTAAGGATACAAACAACACTAAGGATGGAAGTGCGCTGCCGACATTGCAGGAATTTATTTACAGCTCGCTTGAAAAAGCCCATGTTCAAGTTATGTGTTCAAGTTCCACCTCTGAAGGGAAATTGTTGTGAAATCGAACATCCGTGGGTATAGTTTTTAAAAATTTGTAGTTTACAGACAAAATCACCAAAAACTATAAAGTAAAGTCGTAAATTGCGCGGTTTTTTTGATTTATGACAAGGTTGCGTTCCTCGCTTGAGTCAGTACCGGATTAACGTAAGGTACCTTTCAGGCGACAAGATTACTGGATTATTACTTACTGTAATAGTTTGATATTTAAAAATAATTTTGAAATTTTGAAAAATCAGTAAAATTTTGAATTTTGCATAATTTTTCATAACAGAAATAAATATTTTACTGTGAGTAGAACTTCTTTATAGGGTGACAGAAAACTTCTGGCTAAATTTCTTCCAAATTGAAAGGGGTCGATTCCAACCATTGGTAGATTTGACATGGAATTACCTATATAGGAGTTTACTAAAATAATTAAATTAACATAGATTCTACATAATATAAGTCCACCTTCCTTACATATGAAACAAAATCTGATGCGCCCCTATGTTACTTATCACAAAAGCCTGCACTGACGTCACATGACGTATTTAATCTTCACGGCTCGTTAAACCATTGAATAGTTTTCAGAACCACACAACAACGACATTATAATACAATAGTGTTTAGTTTACTATCTAATACAAGCATTTCAATTGGTTTTCTTGAAGCACTCAGCGAACATCACACCGTAGTAAAAATTGCTCGTAAACACATTTCAATCTATATTTACGCAATCGAAGAAAGTTGAATAAAAGGCGGGAGCTCTACCAGATAATGAATGATAGGGAACGCTCTTTTCGCTAAACAATGGTAATAAATACAGTGACTGGTCCGTTTAACACCCACTAGTCTACGGCTAGGAACACAATGCCATTGGAATGAAACCACACCTTATCACAATGCTTATCCGTTATATACTTACATACACCTGCACGAAATATTTTATAATTGCTGTTTTGATGGCAAATAGATGTATTGTCACGACATGCACAATCGTCGAATTAGATAAAATAAACATAAAAATTCTTAACCCTTCGTAAAAGTAATCATAATAAATCAAATAAGTGTTGCCAGTGATAACAAATGGCGCTGAAAATCGACTCTTATGGTCGAGGGTCGACAGTGAATCCAGGCTACATATGAATGTACTTATCGGAAAATTATGATGCAGACTTATGTCCAGCATTGGACATTCTGCGGCTGAGATAATGATGATGAAAGCAAATAAAACTTAACTTATACATAACAATAGTAATCCGCTCCCGGCTTAACCCCGGGTTCAAAATAAAAACTATCCTATCTTTTAAGTTAGACTAAATTACACATAGTTACGAACTTGTATCAAAATCGGTTCATCAGTTTAGGAGTTCATCGCGAACAAACATGTGACACGTAATTTTTTATATAGAGATATAAGCACAATATACACACGAACTCAATTATTAGTTTCTTGCAACTAAAAATGATTCTCCACTTTTATTGAGCACAACACCCAAATGAATAATTTTAAATCAAAACTAAGATTTTCGATAGTGTGTTCCTGTCTCTATGATCTGAAAAGAGAACATTTTCCAAGTTACTGCGAACACTTGATTCAGCCAATCAAATATACCCACCCTCCTTCAAATCACCCTCGCCTCGTAGGTTTATAAAGCGCACAAGGACTAAAGATGGGACAGTGTGTTTCAGTCACTGCAATAGCGCATCTCTCTTCCTCTAGACATCACCATATAGTAAATACTCAAATTTTTTATTTCATTTTAAATCATTAATCATATTAAACCATAAAATAGAAACTTCAACAAACATTTGAGACCAATGTAGAAAGGCTATCAATTTTAAAAAGACACATCTTTGATTTTATATTTTTGTTGTTTTGAATATAGTCTGGATAATAAAAATTTGTTCTTTTTTAATGACTGTTTCCGTGACTAGGTAAACTGAGGCAAAATGAGTGGATCTGGCAAGGGTCTATTGGGATTATGGTTGTACAGAAACGGTTCGGAATGGGAAGTGAAAAATGAATCTCCGCACCATCCGAAATTAGCCGAATTGCAAATGGCCTCTCGAAACCAAAATCCACCTGAAGGTGAGAGGACTTCAGTAATGTTTACACTGAAGAACGAGGTCGGTGGCTTGGTGCGTGCACTTTCTGTCTTTCAAGACTTGGGAATAAATGTACTTCACATTGAATCCAGAAAATCTGCGACAGAGACTTATGCGGTGAGTCGCGAGATAACGTAGGTAACGTTTTTCAAACTTGTAAAATATATAATTCAACACTCTTCAGCAAAAAAAGTTGGTTTTTCTTTAAGCCACATCGTTTTTAATATTTAAAAAAAAATGAATAATATTGTATTGTTGTATTGCCTTTAGGCTGATATTTTAGTGGATGTGGAGTGCGATCCTCATAGAATGGAACAGTTAAAAAGGATGCTGAAGCGTGAAGTGCAGGATTTTGAAGTGGTTTCTTCGCAAGTGGATGGCGACGAGTTTACACCCCCAACTCCGACGTCGGCTGCTGCTAGTTTTGGTAACAATGACATTATCTAATACATGTAAGAATTATTATGACTGAAGTTTATAAGATGATATAAAAGATTTTATTCATTAAACAGATTTCGGTGAAATGCCGTGGTTTCCTCGAAAGATATCCGAGTTAGATCGAGCTCAAAATGTGCTCATGTATGGATCGGAGTTAGATGCCGACCATCCAGGATTCAAGGATCCAGTCTATCGTAAGAGACGCGAACAGTTCGCTGCGATCGCAAATAACTACAGATAGTAAGTGATTGTGTATGTTTTTTTTATTTTTTTTTGTTAAGGTCAGCAGACAGGCTGACGGTCCACTTAACACGTCGCCTATAACACGCAACGCGACAGGTGCTGCAAGTGCGCTGCCGACTATACTAGAATTAAGGATAAGGTATCGGAAAGGGATAGGAAAATGGGCTTTGGAATCCCTTATTCCCTCACCAAAACACAACAGCACACGTGTTGTTATTTCACAGTGGTCTGCTGTAATGAGGTGGGCTGCCCAAATGACTGCGCGCAGTGTGTCCTACCAATTTTCCAAAATTATTAACTACCTCGCCATTTAAATGAAGTTTATTTTCTCTATTATAAATATTTTTGCGTCTGGTCCATTATGGCAATTAAACAAGATATTAGTATAATTTATTTAACTTTTATTAAATATTATGATAATGATATGCATGTATAATTTCGTAGCGGCCAACCTATTCCAAAGGTGCAATATACTGAAACTGAAATAAAAACTTGGTAAGTATATATTTTATAAGTGAATTACCTACGTTGAATATGACGTGTTTTAGCTACGTATTGGCGAAATTTTGCGTTCTAGCGAGATCTATTAATTTGTGTTAGGTATTATAAAAACATTTAAAATTTTTCGCAACTGTTCAAGCATGTCGCATATATGTAAAAATTATTTAAAACTAAGTTTTATTGCCAATAGTTAGAAAATAAAATTATTTTAAACTAGCTATTGGACGCGACTTTGTCCGCGTTATCTTTACAAATATAATGCGATGCCTGCGACCGTTCGCTTTGACTTCAACTTAAGATATGAATATATAACTTCATAAATAGAAACTAATATTATAAACTAAACATAAATAAATATGTAAGTAACCAATAAACTAAGGATTGTGTTCACACAACGGTATTTTTATACTTTTAGTTTATTTACACTAGTCGTAACTTTTAGACAAACGGTCCGATTTGTATAATTTAAAGAGGAATTTAAACGTACATAATCAAGCTTGATTTTAAAACTTATTTAATTGTTGACTATTTTGAACATAAAACGTTTATTGTAAGATAACGTAGCGAACATTTTCGTGGGCAATGTTGAGTGCCTACTATAAACACATAGTAGGTATTTATGGTACATTATTTTGTGAATCATCGTAGTGTATGCCAAATAGTGACTTAGACAATTTTTTATTTCTTGTGTTAGGCAAGATGTTTACTATTGTAAATTTCGTATGAAAATAAAATACAACCTATGTTGCTCGATGGTTAGGTGTAGCTTTCTATGAATGAAAATTTTTTAAAATTATATAATTAGTTTTTGAGTTTATCCATCACAAACAAATGTACAAATATAAGTACAAAATAAAAGTTATCTAATTATTGCTAAGTATTTTCTAATATTACCGAAAGCATTATAATGTAGCCTGTCGCAGTAAGCCTCTTGTTTTAACTGACTTCAACCACAGGGGAATAGTGTTTCGTGAACTTCACAAATTGTATCAAAAGCACGCCTGCGAGGAGTATCTTGAGAACTGGCCGGAACTCGTCAAATACTGTGGCTACAAAGAGGACAACTTACCCCAGGTATACTATATACTATATGCGTTCTAGTAGATAACTATTACATAAATCGCTTTTCTTGCAAAAAAAGATTACATTTGTTAATCCTCGATTCTATCAGTTTGGAAATTAACTTTATATGTACAGGAAGGAATAAATAACATTTATAAGTATAAAAATATTATTATACTAACTGTCGCCCGCGACTTCATCCGCGTTGAAAAAGAAAAAAGTAGCCTATCCTGTGTCCTGTACGTCTAAATATTTATCTACCAAGTTTCATGAAAATCAGTTAATTCGTTTAAGAGCTATGGAGGAACATACATACATATATACAGAAAAAAAATCTAAAAATCGTCAATTTAGTTTCAGTATAATGTATAGAGCCTCTAAACACGATATCTCTGAAAACAAAGTAACTTACTCCATGACTAACCCTTACAGATTTATTTTTAGTATGGATTAAAATTTTTTTTAGTGTAGAATAAATAAATAAAAGGTTTTTTTTTTCAGCTTGAAGATGTAAGCATTTTCTTGAAACGCAAAACGGGATTCCAATTACGTCCAGTTGCAGGATACCTCTCACCACGCGACTTTCTCTCGGGGTTAGCATTTCGAGTTTTTCACTGCACCCAATACATTCGACATTCATCAGATCCCTTCTATACACCTGAACCGTAAGTATCACTGCTGAAGTTTCCTCGTAAGTGAATCTTATCCTGAATTCAAAATACTAATTTTTTTTAATATGATTTTTTAGAGACTGCTGCCATGAACTCCTTGGACACATGCCTCTCTTGGCTAATCCAAGTTTTGCCCAATTTTCACAAGAATTGGGTCTTGCATCTCTAGGTGCATCTGAAGAAGACATTGATAAATTAGCCACGGTATTTATCACTCTAATTATGCTAATATGCTCTAATATGCTACACTCGATACCATTATAAATAACTGAAACGTACTGCTACTGAGCCTGTCTGTTAGAGCGCTAAAATCCCCAATAAAGTGGCCAGCATTTTTTAATTTTCATAATGACTATTTCTTATTACTCTTCCGTAAGCAACACACGCGTGGCAATACATTGCTAATTTTTAACACCAGGCATTTTGAGATCCAATGTTCTTTTTCACGTACCCTTATTTTACCTTGCGCATCTTTTGTTTTTATTTAATTAACATTGCAAAGAAAACTGAAGCTACGTCAATTAAAAAGTGTTAGTGAAAACGATCGCATGGGTCTGCGTTCGACGGCTATCCACAGCTCCCCGCAGCGATGACTGGCGGAAACGACCAATAGTTTTACTTTTCAACAGTAGTTATCGTTTTCCTTGTATTTTACTTTTACCTATACATTATTGTTTCATTTATTTTTCAGCTATATTTTTTCACTGTTGAATTTGGCCTGTGTCGCCAATTAGATGGCACCTATCGAGTTTATGGCGCTGGTCTCCTGTCTTCAGTTGCTGAGCTCAAACACGCACTTTCTACACCTGAAAAAATAAAGCGCTTCGACCCTGATGTGACCGTCAGCGAAGAGTGTATAATCACTTCGTACCAGAATGCGTATTACTATACTGACTCTTTTGAGGAAGCTAAGGAAAAAATGAGGTACTTACAAATACATTTTTTGAACACGAAATTATATTCTTTATAGAAAAATTTTGCTTCAATCGACTTGGTGCTAAGTGGCTACCGTCGTGTCTGTCATAGTCTAAGTCGGTTAGTATCTAATACAGTTAATAAATAGCTTATCGAACTTCATCTCTCAATATCTCTCCAATACTGAAGGTTAAAAGTTCAACTGTTAAGTAAATCTTTTCTTATCCATTGCTAGTGGAAGAGTTGCTATCCTAATATGTTATGTTTTAAACATATTTCAGAGCATTTGCTGAAAGCATACAACGACCATTTGGAGTACGTTACAACCCTTACACTCAGAGCGTGGAAGTCCTCAGTAACGCTCAGAAAATTACCGCTCTAGTTCGCGAACTCAGAGGCGATATTTGTATTGTGTCGTCGGCCATCAAGAAAATCTCTGCACAAGACTCCACTCTGGACGTAGAAACCATAGCTAACATGCTACACACTGGTTTACAGGTGATGTATTTACTACGTTTTGTTTATTACTCATTGTTTATACGTGAAGACATAGATATACGTAGACCCCCCCCCCCCATAATTTTCCAATGTCAAATTTTTCAAAGGACCGGTCAGAAGAAGTATGGATCCGTTGAACTGCGGCCTTGTCTGGTCGTTTGTCCAATTTGTCAGTGGACGTACTACGCTACGTTTGACAGTCCGTGGCCTCCGTTCGAGAAACTTTCGGTCCCAGCGGCCGTCGGGTCTCTCCGTACCTAATACTATGCCTGCCCACTGCCACTTCAACTTACTAATCCGCCGGGTTATGAGGATATCTTTCGTTCGTATACGGATCTTCTCATTATTGATTCGATCTCGCAGTGTAACCCCGAGCATAGCCCTTTTCATAGCTCGTCGAGCGACGTCGAACTTTCTTACGAGGCCCATAGTTAGTTCGCAACTATGACGCGTGATAAAAACTCGAATTTGATATCAACTTAACAGAATGCTCCTGATAAATTCAGTAATGTTTTGTAATAACATACATTCTTTATTTTGTACTAGCTGGTGCCCGCGACTTCGTCCGCGTTGATGATGAAAGGTACCCTATGTCTTTTCTGGTGTCCCAGACAACGTGTATGCAAAATCTCATGGTGATCGGTTCAGTGAAAGTGTAACAAACAAACTCACATTAACATTTATAATATTAATAAGGATAAGGATAGTATAGGATAGGATATGTTTGCCGTCCTTTTGATACAGCCGATTTTATAGACACATTAATTTTCTCTTACCATCGTCATCGTCACCGTCTGGTAATTAAAGAACTAAGAATACTGTGTATGAAAATAATTTCGACATGGCTGCCCAAATATTTATGGCAGAGAAGTTGTTCCCATGTAAAAAGTTTGCACCATTTTAGACCGTATGCACGTAGGTAGTAATTTTTAAATAAACAACATCAATTTATTGTAGGTTTGCAGTCTGTAGGCGCAATGACTAGTGAGTATGGTGGATGATGGAGAGCTTCCAACCCCAACTCTTGTAGCTTGGAGACCGTCTCTTATGGACCGTATGGGGTCTATAGGAGCAGCTGGGTCGAGCGATTTCATGTTGAGAATGTTTTTATCGAGCTCAAATTAATATTTTTGCTATACTCTAGATGTCATAGATTGAATATTAAATTAAGAGTTGCCACAATTTAGAAAAATGTATGGTATTACACAAAAATAAATGTGGTATTTCACCCTTTATTTCAAGAATTATTTTTATTTTTAGGTGAACGAAAAGAGCCCACAGAGCACATCTGGCGGAAGTTCTCCCAATTCCGAACGAGGTCTTTCACCGCATCCTCACGACGCTAAGTGAATAATTTAACATGCAAATATTACCCACATATTATTTTATTGTGTTTTAACATTAGCTTTCAATATTCGAGTAGCCTTTGTGTTGTCATTATTGTTAAATAAAAATAATAATATTAAAAAAAAATGTATTTAATATAATATATTTGTCGTAATAAAAACATATTACATATATTTACAAAAATGTACCTAATAATAAATATAACAACCTGTCCTTTTAATTTTAAGATACATTGACAATAATCATGAACGATTTATTTTTATAAAACAAAAAATACATTAGTTTATCTTACTCGGTAATTGTATCCCAGTAATTTTAATAAATGTGAAATATTATTTAATGACTTTTTGTGCTTTGATGAAAAGATCTGCTTGATAAAACAAAAGTTAGGATGAATTCAAATAAACTAGCATTTTTAACGTATTTTTAACAAGTTTAATGTTCCTGTTATAAATTGTTATGTAGTCAAGATTATAAATTTCATCAAAATGCGATAGTATCAATGTTGTGTATGTTCATGTGTTATATTACACATTTTACTTTTTCTATTATATTAAAATTATATTTTATAAAATTATTATAAATGTTGTAGTAGGTAATAAAGATAATAATTTCTTTATATTATTGTTAATATGTATGTATTCCAAAATACTGAAATATATGTTAAACCAAATATTTATATTACACAAATATTGCTTCATTGTGTAGAATAAACAATGGCAAAAATAGAATGGTGTTTTAATCGACTACAGTTGGATACATGGGATTTAAACACGTACAGTTTAGTTTCAGATACATAAATCGTTGTTATAAACCAAACCTTCGGTTTTCACCGTAAACATTAATTTATACAGATTGGTTTACTGGTGCAGTGCCAAAATAGAAATGATTTAACGATTGTAATGGTAATTTCGTCGGTCTGAAACACATTGAATCGATGGGATCATAATATTAAACAAACATATTTTGGAACGTGTCCAAAATTAGGTGAATTGTAGATATTATCATAATCGCGCCCCTCTATTATACGCGACGAAAAATCCAAGATCCATCAAACGCATTTTTTCTGGAGTTCAAAGTTACTTTGGGCTTCTGCAAAAATACGAATATATCAAAATTAGGTGAATTGTAGATCAAACGCATTTTTTCTTTACACCTTGTTGGAGTTCAACGTTAGTTTGTGCTTGTGCAAAAATATCAAATACGAGTATATCAAAATTAGGGGAATTGTAGATTTTATCATAATCGCGTACTTCTGTTACTTAACTAAAAATCCCATCAAAACGCATTTTTTTATTTAAACCTACCAAAGTTCAACATTAGTTTTGACCTTGTGCCAAAATATCAAAAATATGCTTATAAAAATTAAGGGAATTGTAGATTTAATCATAATTGTGCACCTTTATTACGCGTCTAAAAATTCAAGATTCATCATACGCATTAAGTCTAGTTGGAGTTCAATGTTAGTTTGGGCTTGTGCTAAAATATCAAAATATATCAAAATTAGGGGACTTGTAGATTTTATTATAAACCTGCGCCTATCGTTACGCAACTAAAAATCCAAGATCCATCAAACGCTGTTTTTATTTAAACCTAGCTAGAGTTCAACGGTAGTTTGGACTTTTGCCAAAATATCAAATATATTAATTTTAAACAGCAAAATGTGGCAATCCTACAAATTGAGGGCGATTTCAATACTTTAAAGTGATTACTCATATTAACATCGCTCCGTGAAAACAACAAAACAATTTCACACTAAAATGCACGGAAGGAATATTATTATACACGTGTAAATTAAACACGAGTCCTTGGCAATGCTTCTTGAATTTAATTATAACTACTTACGTATCTGTCAAAACTGTACGAATGTTGGCAAGTGAGAACCGGAGAGTGTTAAGAGTTGGGACAAAATTAGCTTAACATTGAAGATTTCGATGTCATACACGTCTTTGGGTTATTTCACATTTAGCCTTGTTAAAGATGTGGATTGGGCGATAGGAAAAATCTTAAAACAGACCAGGGACTTTGAGACAGATCAAAGTGTCGGTGTTAATTGCTTTGAATTATTGGAAAATATTAACGTTAATCATATTTATTGAATGTTGTAAAGAAACAGTAGCCAACTGTTGATTTGCTTTCATTTAAAACATTTAAAACCGGCAATCATTTGTTAAGTAATGAAAGTATAATTACTTACTATTTATACTTTTCATACTTAATGCACTTTTCTCATTTTAAGTTCCCAACATACGACGTAAAAAAGAGAAAGAAAATTAAAACGAACTCAAATTTATCCCTTACAACTAAAATTTATCCAAAATTTTTTTAACGGGTTTATATTTTAAATTTTGCAAAAAGAATTTTGCATTTTAGCGAACTTCTCCGATATCTCACTGTGTGCAACAGGAAGACGTCATTTAATCTCTCCCGTCCCTATTAAATAGGTCAGTAGAACAATGCGGCAGAGAGTGTGATTTGTTTACGAAAGTTTACGTGCGTAAACGTAGATGGTAGATATACGAGTAAATTCATACTTCCATGTTTTAGAAAAATATCCGCGTTCAAAACTCAAAACTGGAAAAACTATGTAAAAGTTAGTAAGAAAGAGCTTGAAGGAAAGGCGCCGTGACGTATCATTTTCCAGAGGGAAAGCCCGGCCGACATGACCAGTGGCGGCGGACGGGCGACCGCAGTTGCGACGAGCTTTCGCCGCGTCACCACGTCGCCTCTACACACTAACCGCCTACGCAAATCGATTATATCGGCTTTTAACGTCTTAACCAGGAACCATTATTACGTTAACATAAACAATTTGGCCAATTGAAAATTTATTTCCCTCGACAAAACGTTGACTGCATTTGCTTCGCTTCGGATTTTGAAAAAGTTCCCATTGCGCGCCAGTTTTTCAAAGTAAACAATAAAGGCACGGATAAACGTTCTATCGAAACAGCTGATTCGATATTCTCAGCTGATGCGCGACAAATTAAATCTTACGAGCTTCATCACAACAAGGTATTTTAATTAGACAATAATCAAGTACGATAGAATTTGATAATGGGACAATACGAGAGAAATGTATGTGATAAATTATTTACAAGTTTATTAAGAAAATTGGATTCAGATGTTTCTTAGACACTCTTTTACTGTGTCGGATTTTACATTGTATTACTTCAAATACCGAAGCTGGACCGCACATAGTATGGTGGTTGCACCTTTATTAAATTCTCCAAATAATGATTGCCATTGGAACGTATTAACGTGGTTCAGCGAAGGCCACGGGTTGCGTGAACGCGACGCTGCCCCTGGGAAGTTGGCAAGGTGCGCTCGCGCGTCGTCATCGAGTGTGACGCGTTGTCTTGTGTCTTGAAAGCGTCTGTCTCCTCCGTGCAAACTTGCGCACAGTCAGTATAACCTCATACGCATAGAGGACATGACCGTGTTATGGATTATCAATGTGTCGTTGTCTATACGGTCATCAACATCGCACCTCCGAAACTCACGGGTGCAGCGGATTTCTCCAACGGTTGCATTACATGGTTTAAAAACAAAATCAAAAGGTGGGAATAATTGGATTCCATAATATATTAAAATTGAAAATTTTTCCTGCTTCTAAAGAAACAATATTGTAATAATATTTACCAATTTAACGATTATTTTAAATATCTTTGTTTTATTTCAAAACATCTTATGCCAATTTAAATAACTGATTTTTTTTATAATCCATGATCAATTGCAATTTTAAGATTTTTTTTTATTAATTATACTTTCAGAGCGGTAGCAGTGTATCTTCATACCTTAAAAGTAACGCCAAATAATGGAATTATTCACGGAAATCTGGCCTGCATCTACTACAGACACGGTTTCATTGATTTAGCAATAGACACCTACAGACGTGCAATTGAACTCCAGCCTAATTTTCCAGATGCTTATTGCAATCTTGGTAATGCACTCAAAGAGAAAGGGCATGTGTTGGAAGCGGAGGAGTGTTACAATGCAGCTTTGCGTTTATGTCCGTCCCATGTCGATACCCTCAATAATCTTGGTAATGTTAAGAGAGAACAAGGTAAAATTGAAGAAGCCACTTCATTATACTTAAGAGCGTTAGAAGTTTTACCGAACTTTGCAGCTTCTCATAGCAATTTAGCATCACTCTTACAGCAACAAGGTTAGTAAGGGTTTTAAATATATTGTATATGTTTCATATCTAGGTTGTTCTAAAAATTATTTTATTCTGTAAACGCAAAATTGGCTACTTTATATTTATGACTGAAAAAGGCCATAAAATGGACGGAAATTAAAATAGTCCCAAATTATATTTAAAATAAAATAAATTTAATCAAATAATGCTTATGCTTAGGATGTTCATAACTAGGATAAAATATTTCACGTTATTTATCCATTGATTCGTTCGCAAAACTAGGCAAGTATTGTCTTAAATAATCTTGTTTTTCATGTTATTAAAAGAAATAAAAAAATTCATAGCAGCCCACTGAGTTTTTCCTAATTTTTCCTACCTATTTTACTAAACGAGTTTTTTAATATCATAAAAGACCATTTGTGTGACTAAATGTGCTGACTTTGTCTTTTCATGTCTTCAAGAATCATTGGCTTATTCAATTTTATTGTCTTGCGAATTTAGACTTTTCAGTGTTCTGATTTGAATTACGTGTTTATTTTATATTTTACACTTTAACACGAATGTGGATTTCTTACGGATTTGACTTATTATTTGTTATGTGTTATGTTAAGTGTTACGTGATGCTATTGTGCACTGCGAACTTGTTATTAATTATGAAATCACGTTTCCAGGTAAACTTCACGAAGCGTTGATGCATTACAGACAAGCTATAAATATACAACCAAAATTTGCTGACGCGTATAGTAACATGGGTAACACCTTAAGAGAATTACAGGATGTAACGGGCGCTCTGGAGTGTTTTAAAAAAGCTATAGATTTAAATCCGTCATTTGCCGACGCCCATTGTAATTTGGCTAGTATTTACAAAGACATAGGTAACGTTACTGAGGCTATAAAATTTTATCAAAATGCTCTGAAATTAAAACCTGACTTTCCCGATGCTTATTGCAATTTAACACATTGTTTACAAACTATTTGTAATTGGGACGGATATGATGAACGAATGAAAAATATAGTTTTGATAGTTGAAAAGCAGATAAAAAGTGAAAAACTGATTTCAGTCCATCCACATCATTCCATCTTATATCCATTGTCAAACGAAGCAAGAAAAGAATTGGCCAAACGTCACTCTGAAATATTTTCAGAAAAAGTAGCCAATCAATGCAAGAAGGCGTTTAAATTTTCCAAACACTTAAATGAACGCTTACGCATTGGTTACGTAAGTAGTGATTTTGGTAATCATCCCACCTCACATTTAATGCAATCCATACCTGGATTACACGACCGAACTAAAGTAGAAATATTTTGTTATGCTTTAAATCCAGACGATGGTACCACATTCCGTAGTAAAATAGGTAAAGAATCGGAACATTTCTTTGATTTGTCTGTTGTGCCTTGTAACATTGAAGCGGCGACCATAATAAATAATGATGGTATAGATATTTTAATCAATATGAATGGATATACTAAAGGTGCAAGAAATGAAATATTTGCTCTCAAACCAGCCCCCATACAAGTAATGTGGCTTGGCTATCCGGGAACTAGCGGTGCTGATTACATGGATTATATAATAACTGATGAAATATCTACACCGATGGCTACAAAAATGGATTTTAGTGAAAAATTTGCATATATGCCTTATACATATTTTATCGGAGATCATAAGCAAATGTTTCCGCACCTAAAGAAAAAGTTCAAAGTCAAAGGTACCTCTGATGACAATATAGCGTTAGTTAATTGCTGTGAAAATTTGAAAATTGATGAAATATTTTGTACAAGAGAGAGTGAAAGTGTAGTAGAATTACAAAAAGCAGAACCAATTAATGTAACTATAAGAGAGATAGACATTCCGAATTATGTTACTGAAGTAACTACAAATCCACGACAGGTGCAGGTATGTTGAATTTGTTAGATAATAATGTTTCAATTCAAAAATAAGATACGTAACTGATTTTCTAACTTTTTTCAGGTGCTAGTTAATGGTGTTTCTATACAAAATGGATTATCTATAAACTATACCAATAAGAAAGTTGCTAACGGAGAAGTTGTATTTGATGAGATTATTTTCACGTCAAGAAAACAATACCATCTTCCAGTTGACGCTATCGTTTATTGCAACTTTAACCAGTTATATAAAACGGATCCATTAATTTTAAAAATATGGGTGAATATTTTAAAGGAAGTGCCAAATAGTTTGCTATGGCTACTTAGCTTTCCAGCAGCAGGAGAACCAAACATTATGAAATATGTACAAGACTTAGGTAATATAACATCGGTGGCCAAATTATTAGGGACAGTGCTCATATTCATATAATCAATGAATTATTCCCTGGTAATGACTACATTTTTATGCATGACTATCTGCACCGTGTCACATAGACAGACGTGTACCGAACTCTTGGTTGAAAAAATTTTTTTGACTTGGCCAGGGAATTCACCAGATATGACTTATCGAACACCATGTTAATTCATCAAATGGGCGATGCCGAAAGAACTGATTACCACCAAGGGCCAATTCATTGAAACAAAAATTTATATTCATATGAAGAATATAAATTTTTGTTGTTTTTATGATCCCAATAAAATGTAGATACTAATAAAGAATACACAAGAGACCTACAACCAATCATTTGTTAGAGAAATCCAATTAGATAAGAAAATTTAAAAATCTCAATAGTATGGCCTAAATAATATGGCCACCCATTGTATAGGAGAATCCTAATTCTTTAGAAAATATGTTTTTAATATTAATATTTGCATTTAGGCCTTCCACCAGGACGTATAAGATTTTCTACAATCGCATGTAAAGAAGAGCACGTACGTCGTGGACAACTAGCTGATGTGTGTTTAGATACGCCGTTATGTAATGGTCACACTACTGCAATGGATGTCTTATGGGCGGGTACACCTTTAGTAACTCTTCCGGGACAAACTCTTGCATCCAGGTACTAATTTATCTAAGTGATTTCTATCTCACTTTAATAATTTTTTGTATTTGGTTAAACATGTCATATAACGACATTAATATATTAAAATTGATTACAGAATATACCCCGTCAAAATGGTAATAATGAGTTAGATTTGAAATCGTCTGAGAAATTCAGAAAAAAGTCCTAAAGGCTCTTTAGAGTTACTTTTAATTACAACTTGTAAAATAAGTTTTTAAGTATAATTAAAAGTTAATTAAATATATTTGTTTTAAATGTTAGTATATGTTATAGTCAATATATTGCATAATTTACATAATTTTATGCACATCTGAATACAAATTTAGTGCAATCTTTAACGATGTAATATACTCTTATGTTTTAGAGTGGCTGCTTCACAATTACATACTTTGGATTGCTCGGAACTCATAGCAACTAGTGCGCAACACTATCAAGACATTGCCATAAAGTTAGGGACAAATAGCGCCTAGTAAGTATACTTTTAGAATTATATACTTAAAAAACACAAGGCTTCGTTTTAAATTTGATAATTTTGGGGACCAATAATTATAATATTAAATGTAAGCAAACACTTTATTTTTTTGTAGATTATACTCTTAGGTTAAGCAAATCATAACCCAATTGTTACAAATTATTTCAGTTTGTTGAAATGCTTTTGTTTTAAAAAATATTTAGACAGTAATTGTATTTTTTAGCCGAAAATATATTCGAGCCAAAATATCCAACGCTCGTTTAGAAAAGACTCTTTTTGACTGTCGGTACTATGTGCGAGGATTAGAATCTTTATATGAAAAGATGTGGAAGCGCTACCAAAGTGGTTTAAAACCGGATCACATTAAAGCTTTATAAAGCGTTTTTAAAATAAAAGAGCGTTGTCTTCAATATACAAGGTATTTTATATTTTTATACTATTAACGATATCACGTAAATATAATCTCTTTTCATTACTTTTTTGGATCAGCAACCAAGGCTTTTCTGAGCAGGTTTTCTGTCTGAGAATAAGGCCGCGAGTCGACGGTAGATCCGTGTTGCTTCTGACCCACAGATCTTCGGAAATGCGTGCGGCCGGCCGGGCGCCCCGCTATAGATATGGCATATTGGAACAAACAACCGTGTCACTAAAATTACGCACACTCACCTACAAATAGCACACAATGACAACCGACCCGGCGTACCCACTTACACGCACACAACTGCCGAACCAATAGCATTTGTTCGCTCGCTTGTGTTCGTAACGAAACATGTGATTGAATTGTCGAGCTAGACAATTCCGTGGCACGCTATATTCTTTAGTGGTACCATATCTCTAGCGGGGCCGCGCGCATTTCCGAGGATCTGTGTTCTGACCAGTTCTATAGATAAATTATGGGGGAGGCCTATTTCCAGCAGTGGACGTCCTGCAGCTGAGATGATGAGTACCTAGTTTTGAAATTTTATGATTTGTTGTAATGTATGACATGTTTAAATTTCAGATAACTGTGTAATTTGGAGATAATTTCCATTGAAAACTATCAGAGAAAATGGCAAAAGGAAATCACCTAAACTCATCCGTCCAAAACTTAACTTGTCATCTTCATATACTTGTAGCTATGTGGAATTGGTGTTAATTATGTCAATGAATAAATCATTTTGTCGTTATATTTGAAATTGAACATGTGGATGTAGAATTTTATATGTTAATCAGATATTTTCATCTTAAAGATTATAATTATAAAATTTACTTAATTTTTACTTGTAGACGAACCAAATATAATTTTATCTTTATTAATTCGTATCAATTAATTTTAGTATATACACATACCTATTAAATAAATTGGGTTGTTCCAAACTGTTCTACAATTTGTTCTACGATAGAACAGTTTGGACAAAAAAATTCCAACTAGTTCTACTGCACAGTATGATCTGATATAATTGTATGTCTTACAAAATTTAGAAGTTGAACAAAAATCAGTGAGTAAATGAAGCAATCTATACTATACTAATATTATAAAGCTGAAGAGTTTGTTTGGTTGACCGCATTTTAGTTCGAATTGAAAAATTCTTTTTATGTTGGATAGTCCATTTATCGAGGAAGGCTTTAGCCTATATAACATTTTGAACGCGGGCGATGTCGCGGGCACCAGCTAGTTCAATATATTTGGAATACCGTTTTCCCAACTTTCTTATTCCTTTCGCAAAAAATATTTTCTTTTATTAACACAAAAAAAAAGTTGTGTCACCTCTAACACACGACTGTAGTTTACTCTTTACGAATGATTATAAAATTTAAATTTTCACAATTCAAACACGCCTAAAGAACAACATCTCTGTGTTGGCTGCCGGTGCTGGCCATCTGTTGGTACATCTTAGAAGATCATAACAAGTGACGATGAGAGAAATCAACAGCTAGTTTACTTCCGAAAGTAATCAACAGATGTCGATTTGTTGATAGTTTGATCACCACTCCGTATAAACACGGCTTGATGCTGGCCAAGAGAAAACACATTATGTATTAATAGAAAAAAGAACATATTTTTGCTAATGCTGATAAGTTCTGAAACAAAAATTAATCTGTTTGATCTGGCCACTGAACTGAACCTGCCTCCACTCGAGAACCTTCCAACTCGAGCGGCCGTGGGCTCTTCACATGACTTGTGTCCTGCCCACTGCCATGTTATGCCATGCTTGTGTTGATAAATTTCAATTGTCTGTGGATCTCCTCGTTACTGATTCCAAAGTTACCCTAAGCATAGCCTTCTCTTTAACTCGTCGAGCGATGTTGTTGACGTAAAAATGATATAAACCATTCTCTTTGAAATTCTTTTTGTACTAGCTGGTGCCCGCGACTTCGTCCGCGTTAAAAAAACAAAAAGTAGCCTATCCTTTATACGATTTAATTTAGGACCTAAACTTGAATGCATTTGCTATTTCGTACCACTACCATCAACTTCGTTTTTGTATGAAAGCGATTTTGTTTAGGAACCCCAATTTAACTGCTCTGAATTTGAATCGTCTTTTAAAAGTTGATAGTAGGGCTTCATGAAAATCAGTTAATTCGTTTAAGAGTTATGGAGGAACATACATACTTACATACATACAGAAAAAAAATCTAAAAATCTTCAATTTAGTGTCAGTATCATGTATAGAGCCTATAAACTCGATATCTCTGAAAACAAAGTAACTTACTCCACGAGCAACCCTTACAGATTTATTATTAGTATTGATTAAATTATTCACTCTGTTTAGTGCATCCTTGGATAGGGGATTTCTTTATATTATTTTCTATTTAATGATTGGGACTTTTACCACACAAACAAAGGTATATCAGCTAAATTATCTCTGGTGACAGGTGACTTTATATGACGGTTAGCCTACTTGACAGTTGATGAAAGAGGCACTGGGTAATAAAACTAACAACTTGTAAAATGATTTTATTTTTTATGTATTTTACATAATACAAATCATTCATAAATACACAAATAATTATAGTGTTGCTAATGGTTATAATATAAAACTGATTTCGTCGAAAATCATTGATTGATTTAATATAGTATTACATTAAATTCAAAAAACTCCAAAACATATAATTGTTTTTTTTTTTTATTTAATATAAAACATGTAAATTGAAACGAATTAGGAAAAAACTAAGTTAGGTAGTAATCTTAAGTAAAGTTTTTCAATAGAATTATAATATCAATCATCACAAAGGCATTTGCTGAAGGTACATACAAGGTAGCTTCTTTAGTGTAGGTATTATGTTTGTGTTAATATTGCTTTTTTTATTAAATGGCAGTGCGTGAATAAATTTTATAATGCTTGAAGTTTCAGTAAGATATTTATAGTACCCCTCAAACTTAGGTATATCCCCTTTAGAACTGACTGTTTTGACGTTCCAATGCAGACATAAAATTACGAGAATTTCATAATTAATAACAGATAAAGTTTACAGTAATACAGTAAAACAGCGAACTATTGTACTTTGTACTTTAACTAATTAGATGTTGTAGATTTTAGACGTTATAGAAGAAATTATACATATTTTCGCGATACATTTATTAACTAGATGAGTGAATATTAAATGACAGTGTGTATAAATTTATATATTAATTTATTTTAAAGTAACGATGACCTTTTTTTAATTAAAATAGGTTTCTGTAATATTTAAAAAATCAAATAATAGAAGTGAGATCACTTGTCGTTACGTGTGGGAAAAAAAATGAAAGGTGATGAAAATATTTGAAATTTTTATGTCTGAAAAAAAAACATGACAATTACAAATAGTAGGTATCTTGTATAATGTTGAATGTTTGTGAGAATTTGATTTAAAAATATACATTTTTACTTGCTGCTGCTTTAGAGAAATACTCTTTAAAACGTTGGATTTAATAACATTTTCCGTTTGTAATTACCGCGTACTATCCAGAAAAAACTACATTTTGTCTTTAGATATTGATTTGTCTTTAGATATAATATTGAACTAATAAAAACAAAATATTTCACATTTTTATCTATGGACTTATTATAAACAGTCATTGCTAAAGTTTTCATTCTATTACACAGTCGTTATTACTATGAAGTATCTTAGTTTTACAGGTGACAGGTGACAGATAGGTAAATATTACAAATGAAAATAAACGAATCAACGACGGCTACCTAGCGTTTATGAATACAATCACTATTCACAAGAATATTGAGCAATAAGATAAATAATTTTGAATCAATATTTGTGTAGCAACTATGATACATGAGAAACGGTGTCGGAAAAGGGTGAAAGTAATCAGTTAATTTTAAACATTACTTCTATAATTTATAGATAGAATTCTCAGATAATATAAGAACTGGAGATAGAGTCCTGTGGACGGCAGAGTGAAGCATGTAGTACTCTACGTCTTCGCAATCAAACTCGCCCCACCTTATTTAGAATATTTAGGTACTAGGGAAAATGCCGAATTGCGTAGTGGAAAAACAGGATAAAATCACATTTCACGAATAAATAAACTTGGAAACTAGTATTTAAAAAAATAAACAAAATTTTTAATTATAATGTTTATATTAAGATCGACTTCACTTTGTTGTTCGCAAAATTCTGTCCATAGTTCTTATTTGATCTAAGATATAGTATTATACTTATATTAATTGGGTGTATATGTTATGTAGTTATATAGTGTCCAGTTTAACAATTACAATAAAAGGTATACAGTATATACTTTCAGTTCTGGCACAAGTATTTTTCGGGTGAAGTGCAATACAGTTTAGAATCGTTACCGGTTTTGACGTATGTTATTATATCTACAAATATATTTAATTAGAATTGTCTCGATGGAAACACGTTTTCCGGAATCCTATATTGCTCTGTGAGAAAGGCATCATTGTTTTAAATGTAAAAAAAAAATTAAATGTAAATTTTAAATGTAAACAGCCGGTAGGTATAATGCCGGTATCAGTTTTATCAGTTTTATTGTATACTAACCATCGATTCACAATAATATATAATTATATTAATAATATTAATGTTAATAGGAGAAAAGTAGTAAATTCATACATAGTAATTCAAATTAATTGTGTTTTTAAAGAACATGAATCGAAATCAATTTTATATTTCCAGCGTCCGTAAGTTTTTTTTTTGTTGTACAATTTCGATTCACTATTTATTTGTTTAAATATATAATAACAAAATTAATTCAATACAAATTTCAATCCAAATTTTTAAGAAATTGTTACAAAAATTGATTTGAAAGCATAAAAGTATTGACGATTGTTGAAAAACAATGAAAAGTATTGAGTGGGTGGGGAGGGGGGGGGGGTGTATACATAAAAATTATGTTTCGTAGTCAAATGCCTTACAAGCTATTTGTATCATACTTACATACTAACGCTAGACAATAATTTTAGAATTTCGTTTCGGAGAGACGCGACAATGGCTACGTCGTTGTACCTACTTACGACGCTCTATCAGCAAACCTATGTTATTCATTAATCTATTATTTAATTTTAAATACCTAATAAATAATTTAGAATAAATTGCAATAAATTAAACTGTGATAACACATGTTATTAAGTGCCTTTATTTCCGAGTGCGTATATTGATATAAATTTTGTTACATAAAAATGTCATCTATATATCTACTGTACAATTAATATTAGGTACTAATATTAAATTTATGACATCTAAAATTCACATTTCTACACGTCATTTTTTATAATAATAATTCAATAGTGAGCATTTCAAAGCTTTAGTTTCATAATATTATTTCTATCGTATTATATTGTTACAGAGAAATATTATTTTGGGATATATAACTAAGTTAAATTGCACGCTCTCAAATTAATATCCAAAGTAAACGTGTTTATAAGATAGTCATTATAAGCATTAGTTGTTTGTTATAATGTAAAATTCACATTTGACTGAAATTATAACGAAAAAGCTATCAATGCTTTGATCGGTTACCGGTCTATCGGTGATATGTCTATAAAAATAAATATGTAAATGTGTTAAATATGTAAATTAGATCAAAAGTAATAAGAGAGCACCATTATATGAATTATTAACAAAAAGCAAAAAGGGTTCCATAAGGTACTTATATTATTGTTTTAATTATTTGTTGACTTACTTCACATTTCGCCTCTTTCTGTATATCACCTAACATGACAATATAATTTTGATATAATATATTATTTATAAACATATAAAACTAAAGACACTATTGTCTTACTAATTTTGTTCTTAAATATTTATTAGTTTGCTATAATACGTTTACGACCATAACGGCAACATTGACTATGCAAACCAGATAATTTTAAGGACACATGACTTGAGCTATTTTTGGTTATTCAACCTTAAGGAACCCACCTATTTTTTTTAGCTAAACTGACTATATCGTAGCTGAAGACAGGAACCCTGCGGGTCAGATATTCGAGGGAACCTATAGTTGTTAGAGCGGGAAGTGTTCTCCAGAATCAACCTTGCCTGTGATTGATTGGACAATCGACACGCAAGGAGCGAAGAGATCGTTTCCGCTGTAACAACCACACTCCAATGCTCAATAAAATGCTTTTAACTACTGGAACTTCGGACAGTACTAGCGAGCAAAACAAGCTGATTATTCTAAATCGATCTAAGTAAGGAAAGCATTGCATTTGGCTACTGTGCGACTAGATAATGTTAAATAAACTGCGTTCTTTTTTCATAAAATTAAAATTACAGCCATTTCATTTCACAATATCCTATTTAGTTATTAAAGGAGATCAATCACTTTTCTATGTAGATCAGGCCATCAGTTTTTTGTTATTTTTGTTTTAACGGTTGAAACTTGTACCATTAGGTAAAAAGAAATTATATACTTGTATATACTGGTAAAATATCGTGTAATTGGGTAATGGGGTTAGAAAGTTAAGATTTAAGTTAGAAATTGTTAAAAAAAAATTAAAATTAATAAAAAAATCTTTTTAATTTTCGAATGTTTACCCCATTTACAAAATCTGAAATTTTACAGGAAATTATTGAAATTAAGAAAGACTTTTTTACCAAATGCTCCAAAGTGTAAGACAAAAACAGTGGCCTGGTTTTGAACGATGTCCTTTACTTAGTAAACATTTTACTGTTTCCTTTATATCGCAACTGTTACCGAAACATGCAGAGTTGCCTGCTCTTAGAATCTAAACTGGGAATTAGCCAAGTTTTGCATTTGAACGGCCCCCGCACAATTGATGCAGGAGTTCTAGATATATAAATTTGGCTATGATATATGCGTAACTACTGAATATTAATTACCGCGGTTTAACACTGGAGCCTCATTATTGTAACTTTACTAAGTAACGTGTAAATATAATATTTTTATTGCCACATAGTGTGTTACCACTTTTTAGCTCTTTAATAGCTTTATTAGCATGATTAAATTCGCCAATACTTGTCACCCTCAAGTATTAACTTTGAGTGTTTTAAACCCAGTAAAACCGCAGTAATGTGCAGGGGCTTTTATAATACAAAGAGCCCTGTGAAAAATTAGTTAAAATATCCAATTTTGAATAATTTACTTTAAAATTATATTAAGAAAATTTGGCAATATAAGTATGTAATGGTTTTTAATACCTTTTTCACTAATAGACTCTTTGTATATACTTAATTTTTTTGTTTTTCCCGTTCAATTTTTTGACAATAAATGTAAAACTTAAAAAAATAATGTATTAAAATAATTTACTTTTTTTATGTATGCATTCAATTATCTCATTAACATTAAGTGTCTTTTGCAATTTTATTACAATAAATTATATTTATTTGTTATTTGAAAATAGGTTTACTCATTTTATCTATACAAAAAAAATCATCGAACTTAAGGCGACTTTATACAACAAATCTAATATTTTTTTATTATTTCAATATTCAATTATCGTATTAATATAAATAATTACTATAAACAGCATGCTGGATTTAATTTAACTCGTAGGTACACCATAATTTCACGCATGCATGGATGGTCATAATAACATACAAATTAGGTTTATTTAAGGGTAATAGCGACGCAGTGCTTGCTTGCTATTTGCTCCAACGAGAAAATCCTTAATAACTTACGGAAGATCATATTTCGTGCATTTTATTTAACACTTTGTAAAGATAAAGACAATTTTGCCATAAAATACCGTTAACTCTGGATTGTGCAATTCAAGTAATTATAATATGAATAAAAAGAAATGGTAGCATGCAGTATAGTCGATGAAAAGCAATATTGAGTTATTGTAACATTTAATAGTCTGTTTAAGAATATTATCTATATGTAATATGATTCTACAAAGAAAGTTCACTAACTCGTAATTTATTGCAGCTAAATTATAAATACATAATGCTTATAGTCCAGGTAAAAATACTAACAAATCAAAAGTTTAGTCTTTCAGGATCATTTTTGATATAAGTTTCTAGAATATATGTAATTATCCATAAACTTTTTTTACCATTTTTGTATCATTTGAGAATTTTTTTTTTCTTCTAGAGCTTGTAATCGAAATTCACCCATCGATATTACAATTCTAAAAGCTTACATCAAAAATGTCCCTTAGTGACTCATATTTTGATTTGCTAGCAAAATTCCTGGACTTATAATAATAAAAATTTCTGGCTATAACCAAAAACAGCAAAAGATAAAATAATTGCTAAATTTAATTACTTACATACAGTTCTACTGAAACTAAGAATCATTAATAAATAAAGCGGAGAAAGTTGAGCATTAGATTTATATTAAGTATACTATAAGATTTTCTCCACTCATTTTACCACAGAATTAATAATAATTTGAAACTCTCAGTGCTTTTTACAACCGAATTTTTACAGACGAATGTAAAGTTTAGGAACCACTTTTACAGTTACAAATAACATTCTAACCGTCTATGACAAACTCAGAAAAATATTGTGTCGTATTCGTTTGCTAAATATTTCGAAGACATGATTTCCCACTAAGTACATATTGTAATCATAGTCATAATATTTACAAAGAATCCACCAATAGATTGTTTAACAATCCTGTTGGCAATTGCGTTAAAACTATTCTACACGTCAGTTATAAATCCGGTTTTTACCTTTACAAATGCAAAATAATTTAAATAAAAAGTACTTCATATACATTACCTAAATGACAATAGCGTTCAGTCGTTTCTATGAGAACTACTTCAGACTCTGAAATATGAGAATGTCTTTAGTATCATCCCGCTTTTTTTCTCTTATTTTCCGACCCTCTCAGTATATACACTTCCATTAATTAGATACCATTAATATTTATAGTCGAAAGTTTATGCTTACTTAACTAGTAATAATATCTCTATATCTACAAATTCTTTATTATATTGTATTATTAGTACAATAATTATAATACCTAGACTCATCGTACCTACAAAATATTTTGAAGCAATAATCCGTACAGCGAGATCTTTTCATTATTAGTGCCGACTTCGAATGCGTATTGTTCAGAATGTTATTTCAAATTATTATTTTTTTACTGTGACAGTGGAAAAATAAGTGGATATTACACAACGCGCCCTCTATTTATCCTCTTCCAGAAGTACCAGATCGTCAGCCACGACGTCAGAAACGTGCAGGTATATGATCCAATACATGAGGTTAAAACAAACGAAGCATACAGGGAACACGATGCGCGAATACTTGTCAATGTCCGACGGTGTCATTCCCAAGAGCTTACTTATATCCTGAAATGTAGACATTACAATATTAATTTTTAAAACTGGCGTCACTACAACAAATTTAATCAGACAAGAACTCTATTTATCCGCATAACCCATGTCATTATGTGTGTAAAATATACTGCACACTAAAGCAAGATAAACGAGACAACGCGAAGATTGTAACAGACTTTCAATGGAATGGCTTCCTATACCATGAAACAGATAGCGCCCGCCGCCGCAAAAGGACAGAGGGTCGTTTTTGTTTACATTTTTTGCGTTATCTCCTTGGCTTTACTAAACTTGCAGTAAATAATCAAACACGTAGTGGCATAGTTGGTGATTAAAAGTTAGCTCTTGTTTGATTTACATAACAGCATTTCCATAATGAATTATAATCGCAGGCAACAAACAATAATGTTACACAAAAAATTGGGTGGTTTTTCAGATTTATTACAATATATTTTAGTTCTTGATATCGCATTGCCACTATTCGCTAATCATATCGCCAAGCTTTATTTACCTATAACTTAGGGTACAGAGTTAAACAATTTTTTTGTTGATTTTACCTTTCCAGGATGCAAAATATGTGGCGGTGGTCCAGGATTTTCTTCTTCTGCACCACTGCGTCCGCCGTTTATGGTATTCTCTAAGGTACCGCCTTTTGAATGTACCTTGGGATCGTGTACTTTAAAGCGCACTTCCTGAAATATTCATAATGTTGTATTGATCAAAGAGTCGATAGAAAACTACATTTAGAACAACAACAAAAAAAAAATAGCAAATGTAATTACCGAACAGCTTACCGAAGGCCTCCCGGGCGGGCATCTCCCTAAAGTTCCCACTTTAAAGGAATGTGAATCAGGCGGAGGACACTCGGGAAGTTTCTTTTCGGACGCTATTTTTTGAATTGCGACAAATCTTTGTTTTCTCATCTGTATTCTTTTTGCCATATAACCCACAGTAGCATATTCTGTAAAGACACGAGAAGACTGTTCATGTGAGATTCTGTAATTTCCAACAAATTGTGTACTTTCGCATTATTTTTCAAAGAAATTGCAAAAAGTTACATTTCGCTTTAGCACAATAAAAATGTAAAATAATAACTGTCGCTTTGCTTAAAGAACAGATAGAGGGTATTACCTAATAAGCTGGCGAAGACCATGACGAAGCAGGTGCCCAGATACACGTCGATCGACTTAACATAAGATATCTTGGGGAGAGCGGCGTTTGTTGATGACATCAGGGTCGTCATTGTCAATACAGTGGTAACGCCCAAAGCTACACGTGCCGGCGTGGCATTTCGGTTCAACCAAAAGGATACCCAAGATATGATTACGATGAGACCAGATGGAATGTATATTTGTATAAGGTAATAACCCATTGAGCGCACAAACTGTATTTCGCACGCCAGTCTTGAATAATTTCCTGTAGAAATTAGAAGTAGTTATAGGAAATGCAGTGATAAAACATTTTGTGAAATTTTATTGATAATAATCTATTTCAAAATCTCCTTTTTGACCTATATTTGAGAAGACAGTACAGGAATACTAGTATGCTAATAATGTTGGTGCTAATTTCTAATATAGATTTCATACTATTTTGTCAGGTGAACTAGCTTACCTATATTATATTCAATTTTTGACATAAACAAGCCACACAAAAATAAAACAATAATTATGATGAATATATAATTCTATAGTGTCTTCTGTGCATTTAGACAAAGCGGGAAGTGAAAAGATTCGTGGCTGTTTCTGTTTAGTGTTTTACAGTAAAAGTACAGTGTTAATATTAGAGTTGTAATATTGTCGCAATTCCTTTCCCGCAAGTTATTCCCGCCTTCGATTTCCTGCAGTAGTGAAGTACCTGTGGTAAGGGAGATCTCCATGGCTCGCTGGCGATGACCGAGCACCTTGAACTGCGGTAGAGACACCTCACTTGACACGCCTACTGAGTTGGGCCCCTCGTTCCATTTGTATCGGATGTCCCGCATGGTGTAGCCGACTGTGCGCAGCGGATACAGAAATGAAACAAACCCCAGGCCCATTGCAATGGGCTTTAAGCTCGAGTCGTCTTTCGAACGGGGCGGGAAAGACGCGAACTCGATATCGCGCGGTCTATCGTGCGGTTGTCGTGTCTTTATTGAGCATGTGTGCTAGTGTCGCGGTATCGTTTGCACACGGGCTGAAGGAGACGGGGTCAGTGGCAGAGCAACGGACGGACTGTGCTGGGGCAGCGTACATTGCGTTTTCTTTACCTGTTGTCAGCGTTACTACAGTGGCTCGTTGACGATGCCCGAGTACTCGGAATTGCGGCAGTTGGACTTCGTTGCTCATCCCCACGCTTGACAGCCCATCTTTCCAATGGTAACGAATGTCTCTCATTGTGTACCCGACTCCGGAGACATGCCAAACACACAAACGCTATCACTTACGCTGCGAAAGGACCGCGTTTTCTCATCCAGGTGGTAACGTTGAGGGTCGAGGTAATGTCGTAGTTAATGAACTCGCTTAGCGATCAGCGAGATTCGAGCGTTTTACCGATCGCTCTCAGTTCAGCTCTATGTGGATGATAGAAAAATACTCTAATAACTCTGTCGAAGTGATGAGAAAAAAAAATGGTGCATTACGAAATCAGAATGGTCATTAAAAAGGTGCAGTAAATTAACGTGAGAGTGAAATTATTTCCATTAAAATTAACTAGAAAACTTAAAAGTGTAAAACTTATTAGTACTGAAAGCACCAAAGCAAAGAATCGTTGAAGCGATTGGAAAATCATGCAAGTGCGGTTTGTGCAGCTAATGAGCGTAAGCGGTGTGGTGCGGGGGTAGCCGGCAAGAGACAAGTAGCGGCTCACCGTGGGGGTGGCAATGGTTTTGTGTGATGGAGGGTGCCGGAAGAGGAACAGGGTGCAAGGGGTGTGGTGGGAGGCTGCTGGGCGCGCGAGCTCGTTCTGCGGCACGGCGCTTGTTGGTTGAGCAGACCTGCGGGCGCACCGACCGACCCCCGCCTCCTTTAGCCCGCTCAGCTATCTCAGAGACGATGTCTTAGTATCATTTCGCTCGCTTTATGCTCGTGAAAACAAAGGCTATAACGAGTCTACCTTCTGCGGGTGCTGTATGCGAGAAGGAGATCTCCAACGTACGACAACACGAGGAAAATCACAGCACGTGTCGACGAGTAAGTTGTACGGTTGTGCTCACAGGGTAGCCCTGAGTAGCTTCTGTGATACAAGAAAGTGGTCACAACACAATATCTGTAAGCCTAGTGACAAGTTTGCATTTGTGGTAAAGATTAAATCAATGATTGCCTTAAGTGAAAACGACACACGTATGTTGGCAAAAATATACAATTGTAACTTGTTATTTTTCTATCATCTGTAAAAGGAAACTTGATTGCTTTCCAAGCTTATTATATTGACTGTTAAATTTTATAACATTTCTAGTAAAATAAGATACTTTAATAGACAATGAAAAACGTATTTAACACAATATGAAGCGTGCTGTGACTATAAAAATCTCCGATATATTTTACAGAAACCTCGATTTTATCTGTGCCAAATCAAAAAAAAATATTATATCAGAGTTTTTAGTGATTGCAAGAAAATATTTTACAATAACAGGACATAGTACCTATATATCTATGGTTATCACTGAGTTTGTTATTAGTAATATTAATGACAATTTAATAGTCAAGATACTTACAACTCTCTATTTCTATGTGACATAACTGTCGATCCATTGGAAAATATTGAAGATTCATGGGACATGAGGCGGTGATCGTTAATCTGAAATGTCAATAAACAGTGTAGTACATGAAACTGATAATAATAAATATACACTACATAAATATATTTCACAACGAAACACATTCGAACCGATGGGTTAATGTTAATTATGCGACCTTAATTTGGACATACGGTACCTATCATAAATTATTAAAATCATACAAGGGTTGTTGTGTATTTATCTTAAAATTATTTTTCAAGAATGAGGGCCTCTTTCACTAACTACAAGTAATGTGTTGATTATTTACTTTTAAAAATAATTTTCTGTTATATTGAATTATGCACTCGGTTTACTGCATCATTCGATAGCCGATTTTTTATTATTATTTTCTATTTAATGTTTGGGACGTTTACCGTACAAACAAAGCTATATCAGCTCCATTATCCACGGTTACCGGTGACAGTTTGGCCCACTTGACGTCTGTAAAAGAGGAGCTTTGTAATACTGCAGTCACGTATCGTAACATCAGTTCGTCGCTGTTAAAATGTTGATATAGGTAACGTTTGCAAAATTTCACGAGAAAATTTCGGTCGCCGAACAAAATTTAATCTCTATTATAAAGCAATCGCCAAATGAACAGGTAGAGAGAAATGTGAATGGAGATTGAATTAGTGCTCTGATTTGGCTAGATTTTATTCAGCAGTATACAGTTGAAAGCCAATTTCTGTCAACTTTTCTTGCTACCGCTATTTCTGTGGGTAAAAAGATAAAAAAATAAAAACTAAAACAGTTAGACGGCTTGGCGGAACTTTTCAGTAACTTTTTATTACGAAACCAACTTTGATAATATCGTGAAAAACAACACCGTAAGCTATTGCGTGTAATATTTAATAAAAGCTTTAAAATGTATAATGTTAAAACACTAACTAATAAAAAAATCTAATAAAGTTTATTTTAACCTAATAATGATATCAGAAACACACACAACGGAAGCGAATTCCAATCCTTGGAACTTTTTTTTAAACTTGTAGTCCTAAATAAAGGGGTTTTGACAAGATGAGAGTGGTAATTCGCCGTACGTCTGAATGTCCGATGGAAAAAAGGAAAAGGCGATATGAGCTCATGCAGCTCCTGAGCACATTCTAGTACATCTCATAGAAGACACACAATGTTTTACGTATATTTTTTGTAGTAAAACTATACGCCCTCTCCATGATTAGGCTTTCATTAAGAACGGTATGCTAAAATTCCTAGAAGGTCCTCGATACGAGTTCATGGTTGGGGGGAAGGGGTGGGGAATTGAGCCAGCCGGGATCAACGTTCTCATGCACCTCCCTTCGGCCTCGAGGCGACACGGCACGACGCGTGATTTACGGCTTTCCATCTTTTTTTATTCTCTCGTTAGAATTTTAACCAACGCCATCTATTGGGACATTCCACGTGAAGCAGACAGGTAAAAAATGTCGATGTTTCGATAAAAGTTAAATTTGATTATGTTATACCTATATATATATGTATATTTATTTACCCGATCCTAGTTTATTTTATTATTATTTGCCTATATTTTATAAGAGCTAAGAGCAAGCTTGGTTTATAGAAATCTTTTTATTCTTTAAGGCTTGCGATTTATGTGAATCTTTTTACATTTTACCGAAAATGTCGATTTAGATATTGATAGAGATTGTACGTTGAAATGAATTTGATGCTGATAACGCAGTCGTGGCTGCCGTAAAGAAGTTTTCCGTAAAAAAAAACCTTTTTTTATGAAGAAATTAAAAAAAAATGAATAACGTCACCTAAAGTGTATCGAAGGACAAGGTGACTATTTCGAAAAAAAAAATTGTGTGTGTCCGCTCCGACACACGACTCAAATTTACTTAAAATATAAAATTTAAATTTTCACAATTCGAACACGCCGAAAGAACAACTTTTTTGATAATATTGTGTAGATGGCGCAATATCTATGAAACTTCATATATTCTAAAATATTCAAAAACTATTCAAAAATAGAAAATGGAAAAAAAATTGTGAAGTATAGCTAATTAATTTTATTTGAACATACAGACAGAATTTGTTTTAATTTTCGTTCTTATTTTTTTTTTTGCGCACGTAACTTTCATGTATGAACTACTTATAAGTATTTAACACAAATTTAAAATAATTTAATTTAATTTGTTTTCAAAGGTATCATCATACTAATTCTTATTATTTTTTATTAATTTAGTTTTCGATATCAGATTACGAGATAGAAGCAAACACTTGATGACAAATATTCAGATATTTCCTCTGTCGTTTATGGACATTTGTAGGACGAAAATTTTATAATGTAAATCCCAAAACTTTTTTTTTGTAAGAGTCCATTTCTTACTAACATAACAAAGTAACTAACAATAATAATGTAGTCAGCTTATTCGTGTAGGAATATGGATTGGTCTTCGGAGACAAGGTAATAAATTTTAACAATGCTTGTTAACTTACCTGATACTTCTCGTGATTGAGCCTGAATAATGAATGCGTATGAACTCATTGCTAGTAGTTGCTATGTGAAAATAAGATTGTTTCTCGTTTACAAAGAATGTGTCAGGCACCCAAATATTTTTGATAAATTCGGAACCAACTGATAAAGTTTCCACGCCGGGCCTTTTCTTATAAGCTAATCGGGGATCCGTCCAAAACTGTCTGAAGTAAAAGTCCAATGTGAAGTCCTGTAAAATTAAAACTATATGTTTATAAAATTACAATAATTAAAAAAAAATAACATAAAATATATTAATTTTTGAACACCAGTAGAAGTGACAACATATATCCTACGTTTCAAATTTAAATATATAAATGTTACAGTTCGATGAAAGCTTTAATATGTAGGAAATATGTTGATTTCTGATAGTTTAGTCTTAATTACACAACACATGGCTCAAAGTGTATCGTTTAAGTATTAATTAATAAGTACAAATTCTATTTACCCACAACACAACTAACATTTGCATGCTGGTAGGTAACAAATTTCTTTTGACTTCATCGTATACCAAAGCCGAAAGACTAGAAGGACACAATTGCTTCAATCCGAATCCAATGCTCATAATTTCGGACAAGAATTGTACAACAACATTAATTTGTTATATATATCAATTGACTACACGAATAGAAGTGAGCGACAAGCTGGGTCACAATAAAAACATATATAAAATAAAATGTGCATAGAGTGTAATTGTGGTATGAAGCCTACACAACATTGGTGTGATCTAAGAATGAATAGGAAAGTGCTAAAAGTGATAGGATAGGGAGAAGTGGGTGACAGCGTAGGCGGCACCCACGGCTCGATAAAGGCAAACCTTTAACAGTTGAAGCTTAAAAGCCGGAACGTATATAAATTGCCACGGATAAAGTTGGACCAGGTTGGTGGAATAGAGTAATATTCATTAATGGGCTTAAATCGCGATTTTGCTAGTGGCATTAAGGTAACCTCCCCTCACTGGGCCATGGGTCACGTCTTATTGTGACCTTCCCAACCTTGATTTGGTTTCCACTTGGGGTCCTTAACCCAAATATATGCCTAGCTCATACAGTTTTTAAATTGGAAAACCGAATAAAAAATCAATAAATAGCAAGTCTCTCTATTTATACAAAATTGTGTATTACATTTTTTTTCTAGACAGAGATATACATATTTTAATTTAACTACTGTGGTCTTCCAATTTACTGAAGAGCCTAGAAAGAAACGATTGGCAATGTTTTAGTAGATAAACATTTACGTACAAACACAACAAACTACTGAATGAATCACGACAAGAAATATGTATGCAGTCGTCGCAAATCCATAGATCATAAATATGAATATTTCAACATGAAAATCATTTGTGACATCAAATATAATGAATATTAACAATTTTTTTCGCGGAGAGTTGATAAACTTACTACTAACAATATTTTTTTTATCGTACACTAACACAAAAATAACAGTAAGTGACGATGGTCTGTCAGCATCATATTGGCACAGAAATATTCTATTGTGTAAATTTCCAAATGATATTGTAAATTTAATAAAAGCTATCTTGATTTCATGTAAATAAAAGGAATTCAATTATGTCTTGCCATTATTTGAACTTAATTGAAAATTGAGTTTTATACATGCCCTTTGGGACAAGTATAATAAGAATAGTAGGAATATTGTCTCCAGGGGTGACTATCGATCGATGGCGGCGGCACGATGACGGAAAAATACCATATTAGTTGACATTAAAAGGTTAACACTAACTAATGTGGCATTTAATGCGTTAGAAATAGAGTATTGTTCTACATTTATAAATAAACAATCCGATGAAATGATGCAAACAGGAATCATCACTTAAAATCAACAGAATAGCAACCTTGGAGTTACGAGTACTGATAAAATTAACAATTGGGCAACCCTGAAGGTAATTACGGACTGCTTTCTTTATTATGATGTTACAGAATCATATTAAATAACGGATATTGAAAGACACTTTCTGAAAGTTAACAACATAATAAAAAGAAAGCGAGTGGACAAAGGGCGTTCTGCTCCACCAAACGCGGACATGCTCGCAGCCTCGTGTCTGGGGCTGCTCGGTCGCAGCGGCGCAGCGAGCGGCCGAAGCGACCGAGTCAAGCGTGAGCTGACAGTGGCGAGTACCATGAGCACTTCGGAGACGGAGCTGATAGAGAGCACATACATGGTGACGCCCACCTCCACTGGCGGACCTGCAATCAAGCCCAATGGTGAGTCGCGCGCGCGCCTCGCGCCGTGAAAACCAAACCAGAGGACGGTAACGTGCCCCATCGCCTGCGGGCGAGCGGAGCGCAGTGTGTCGAGAGGCGCGGGGTGCGTGCGGGTAACGGATTGGGCAGATGTCGGATCGTGCACAACTGAATTGCCGCCTGAATTCCCGGCGACCACCCGCGCGAGCCACGCGACACTCGCTCGATGCGAGCACAACCTGTTCGCATCGCGTCTACTACTTCTCATGAAATCGAACCGTGGACACGGGTGCTACGATGAACGGTTTGATGTTGGTGATTCATTCTAAGGGACAAATCTTGCTATGACTGTATGCGCTGTGTCATTAGATACTGTTTTATAAATAAGATACCATTTTCACTTCAGACAGTGAGCTGATGGAGAGCACGTACATGGTAACTCCCACTTCCACGGGTGGTCCTGAAAACGACACAACATACGACAAATAACAATGTGTTAATTGTTTTCTCATGTCATTTTATCAATTGTAACCCGCATGTACCCCAAACTTTCCTCCTAACTTTTAAACTTGTCAGAAAATAGAGGAAGAAAACGCTAATTTAATGTCAAGTCGTAGCTTTGTTTATAAATAACTTATGTTCTTATTAAGCTTACATGATAACTAATTTGACAGAATAGGAAAAAATCTCTTGAAAAGGAATATGAATGACATCAATGATGTGATTTTTCAGAAATGTAACGAAAGCGTAAGTGAAATAATAATCCCATTGTTTTGTGAGTGCTCTCCACTCTAGTATAAATACACTTAAAAATGTCCGTTCAAGAGGTACTGTAATTTTTTCGCAATCCTTTGTTACCCGGTCCAACGGCTTAAAAGGTTGTTGAGATCAAAATAAAACCTACTGCATTCTCCGTTGCACGATTTTACCTTGCTGCTTCACCGCTTAACTTTTTGAATTTATTTGCTATTTTGATACCAAAAGTATAAAGGGAAGCATTTCTTAAGGCAATAGTTTCATTAGTAAATACAATTTATTTACTAAATTGTAATTTAAATTTGTTTACGTAATATTTGGTAAGAGTAATAGTAAACAAAAGTTACTATTCCTGTATAAGTGACATTTAATCATATCTAAACAATAATCATATAATATTTAATAGAAGAAGAATTATATCTTTGATATCAAGTTAATTTAAGATCTTGTGCTTTTATTCTATGATATTGTTTATATACAATTTGTCTTTTTGTAATACGATTGTACTGTCAAATTCTAAACTATGAAAAATAATTCAGTAATAAGTGACGCAATTTTTAATTTTTTTTTGTTATATAATAGTGCAACAGATCGGTGGACAGGTCTACAAAATCGGAACGCCTTCATGTGTCGTCAACGTCAAGACTCTTACTTCAATCAAGCAAAACAGGTGTATGGTGTACAATATTTAGAAATGTTCTATGGAAATTCTCACTCACGTACCAAAACGTAACAGCAAAATTCCCCAACGTAAAGTGTCGATGGTTACTATTGCTACTGTCTTTTATGGATGAATAACTCAGCGAAGCTTTACCTCCCTTTACTTCCGCTACCAGTAAAAAAATATAAATTTGTGGTCATAATCTGGACAACTCATCGGGTGGTTGTAACTATCCTTACAGAAGAGCATAGTGAGTCTCAGTGCGATACATGACAGCCCATTTTCATATCCCTTATTCCTTATTCTTCGTCGTCAAGGTCAACAGCGCAAGTAGTTTTTGTTTTTGTTAATGGACGACGGTAGAGCCACTTATCGCAAAATGGACCTCAGCTGCAGAAATTCATTTAAATTTGTAATCGCTTTTCCCTATTTCCCATAGTTTCGGATTTGTTCATACAATCGCTTCTCAAATATGAATTTATATGGTTACGATAGACGATATGGACATATTACATAGAATATTATATGTTTATACTAACCTCCATACATAGGTCTTACTCTTTTGTCATAACTTATACTAAATGAGTCCAATATGGCTGATATATTGACATCGCCAAACATGCCTCCCCCACCGGCACCGCTATAAAAAAAATAAAAAAATATGTTTAGTAAAGGCTCGTAAGTTATTCATTGTCCAAGAAGAGGTTAAATATTTGTTTTGGGACATATTAATTCTTTAACCAAACAGTTCACATTCCTGATGAACATTATAACAAGTATTCTTTCTCATAAAGAGTAGGCTAGCAAAAGTAATGACTACCAGTGTTTGCCACTCAAATTGAGCAAAGCTTTAAGTAAGACATAGAATTAATGGAAAAAAAATTTAAGTTATGCCAAATCCTAATTTTTATTATTAGGAACGTTATGTTCAATTATGTTTCAATAATATTTTAAAAACTATTTTCATAACGATATACAGTTGGCAAAGCAGTTAATAAAATAGCCGACAGAGTCCTCTTGAAATGAGCGCAGTCTGTAGTGGTCGAACAGTAAATGACACTCAGCCTCTCAAGTATTCAACTTATCGCTAGCTATCTTTTAGCCGGAGTTTGTAAATTATGCTCTCTAACGTAATTGAGAATTTTAACTGCGGACTACTATTTTCTAACTTAAAAAAAAAAAACATATTCTGGGTCGTGACTGAAATGGTAGTAGTAAAATGATATCAAAATCTTAATGTTTCTTTTTTACAAATACTAGAGCAATTTTTGGACCGATGACTCTAAGGTCCATAGAGTATATTTATAATCTAGTGATTTCAAGAATGAAGACAAACTTATAACTACAATTAATAATAATATCTTATTTTAGGCTCTACAGGTACGGTCTTCAGGTCCTAAAAAGATATTTGACTTAAAATGTGAGCTTTTACAGGATACTGCAATAATTATATTGTGAAGCTAACTAATATAACATTTTCATAAGTTAAATTTCTAACAAGTTCGAGATTTAGTCCATGAACTATAGTCCATGAGGCGAAAGATATTTTGATTATCGACTAAGATGTTTTGAGTCTTACGAAGTTGGTGGTTAAAACATTCTTTTTTCACTATCTTTTTTCACATTTCAAATTAATAATAATATGCTGTTTTTTTTTTTGCATGGACGTAAAACACAAGACATTTTTGTTTAAGAAAATTATTGCCTTTACATTTAAAGGCAAAATTATTCAATGTGAACATGAATATTTCACATGTCTTAATGTACTGTAGTTTTGAATCGATTCAGTTCTGAACTGTTTTTGTAATGCATGCGATCGTCTAGTAGTCACGACACATTTTCTAATAGTAGCCCTGAAGTTATATTATAAATGTTATGTAGCAGGTGAAGCGACAAATTGCTTTTTTTTAATTTAAAGAATGGTTTGCTGTTAGATGTTCCAATTGAAAATATTGTCGTCGCACAAGAACCAGAGGGGATGTAAGTGCGCCACATATTTGAGAGAATAATTGTTCTTATTTCTTGGTAATTTTCTTATTTTGGAGGTTGGCTAAAAGCCACTAGTTGGCTAAACTGCTTAGTTGCGAATAAGCATTGGAGAATATTCTACCGTAAATACGTTATATTTACAAGGCGCTTGGTCAACTTATATTGACAAGTTAAGGCGCTTAAAGTCATCAATATAACGTTAGCCGACTGGGCGAGGTATAACCCTCTACACCTGCGCCGCATACCGGAATTTGTATAGTATATCCGATACTTTGAATAAATATCGGATATACTTGTGTTTAAAGTATTATTTACAGCAGATTTTTAATTTTTTGGGTGTAAATGTTTCCGATCACCGTAACCGCATAAGAGCAGTAGGGAATTCATGTCGAACACTGTTTGGTTAATTTTTTTTAATAAAGATGTTTTGGTGATACGAAAAAAGTACCAAATTTTGTTTAAACTTTTATAATTCATTTATAATATATTTTTCAAGCTTTTTGGTCTAGCCATAAACGGCTAGACCAAAAAGCAGGTACTTTCTTAAGTGGACTTAAGAAAGTACCTATATGAAAGCAATAAGCCGCCTTAATACACAGATCAATTACATCACCTAATTCAAAATATGTTATTTTCTTAAGTAAATAATATCCTGTTAACTGATTAGGATCCAAAATAACTAGGCAAACTATATGATGTATGTTAGAAACTAAAAATGTAAATGTACTAAAAATGTAGGTTAGAAGCTATATGATTCATGTACTTAATTGATTTCCTGTTTCGAGAATTATCACCTGAAATGAGCATACAATTTTATTATTACCTCTTGATAATTCTAAGAGAGATTAGTGTATATTATAATTTTTTTTTTAATTTTATAATAGGCAGGACTGACTAGAGACTGAGACGCACGTATCGATTACGCTTTCATTGATTAAGCCGTTTTTGAGATTAACGTGCACAAACGCACAGACACTCACGAAAATTTTAGAAACCAATTTATTGTCTGGCAAAATAAGTACAACATGTACAAATTGTTTTTTGAAGTGAAAACTTCTTTAGGCGCATTGGGCGTTTTTGAGAAGGGGTAAAATCATTGAATTGAAAGAAAAAAAATCGTCATGTAACATACTCGTATGTAATGTAATTGACAACTGAATATGAAAGTAAACAACTAGATATGATAACAAGGATCAATATAGTTTACACCTCTGACCAATAAAGTAGATTCATATAAACATCAAACCTTTTTAATGGCCTGTTATTATGAATTTATTATTGTCATTGTGTGTCAGTGTCATATATATATATTCTCTTGTATTTCTTGCGATCAATTATTCATCGCAAGAACTACGTTTTCACTTCTTACGTGAGTTTTTTTTTAATATTTAATGTACAGCTCTTTACGATTTTATTATCTATTTCTATAGATAAAGTTACATTTAATCAATACTGATAATAAATGTAAGGGTTGGTCATGGAGTAAGTTACTTTGTTTTCAGAGATATCGTGTTACATGACACTGAAACTAAATTGACCATTTTTAGAATTTTTTTCTGTATGTGTATGTATGTATGTATGTATGTTCCTCCATAACTCTTAAACGAATTAACAGATTTTTATGAAACTTGGTAGATAAGCATTTAGACGTACAGGACACAGGATAGGCAACTTTTTTCTTTTTCAACGCGAACGAAGTCGCGGGCGCCAGTTAGTCTAAAATATAAAATTTTAAATGAAAAAAACACCATTAATTAATAGTGTTGTGTTATAAATTATCTAATAATACGGCCTGATAAACTTTGCTGGTACGACGACACGGTGGCTTAGCAGAATTGTCAAATAGGATTAATTAATACCGGTTTGATAAGCCGCGCCCACCGCCACCGATGTGTAGTTAGTTCCATTGCTTACTATATCATTTTCATGTCAGTCTATCTGTCTCGTAATGTATAGAGGTTTCAAATTGATTAAAATTTTACATTTAATATTCATCATTACGTTAATGTCTCTGATATGTCTGACATGTTATTTGTGTAGTTGTGATTAAATTTATAAACTATAGTGGAGCCGTTTTTTGTTTTCCCATTTGACAGTTCGTGACAGACGTCCGGGATAACTGAAGCGGCGAGCTCATTACGATGAAATATTTCAACTACATTTTCACTAATTAAAACAAAATGTGATATAGTACGTAGTTTTACAATAAATGTTAACACGTTTAACTCCTAAACTGTTCTTTAATAATTAAGATTGCACTATTTTTTTGTAATTTCTAAAATCCTTACGTAACATGCGAATGTTACGTCAGGTGTCTATTTTTGTAGATTTAGTGATGTGCCATGAAAATATTATAATCTGTCGATTAAGTGAGTTTAAGTAAAATACATACTATGAGTCGAAAACCATGTTATAAATAATAATTTCTATGTTATAATAATATCATGTGAGTCGGTACTACTTAAACCTACCTTCCATAGGTCTGCTATTATGTTTCGTGTCGCTGTCAGTCGTCCGTTGCCTTTACTTTCAAAAGGTTAGATTTTCAAATGGAGAGACTTTCAGATGGTCAGTTTTTCAAATCGTCAGAATTACAAATAATCAGTTTGGTACAATCTACTAAAATTAAAAGTATCAATTTTTATCTTTAGATTATTAAGTCAGATTCCGTTATTACCAGCAACGAATATTTTTGAAGTGGAATTGGATTTATGTGAAGGATTTGCACGAATATGATGGCACATTTGTTAAAAGAAGCAAAAGTCACGAAAGACGATGCGCTAAGGTCGTAGAAAAAATAGTATTGTGAACATTACAGCTATGATATTCTAAAATGTGTCAAATAGTGGCACCTAATTCTGTTATACTATACCCATCACTAGTTATGTCAATCTGCTAAACGTCAAATGGGAAAACATAAAACGGCTCCACGATAATATATTCAATACGTTTGTTTATATAATAATACGTGAAGGTAGAAATATTTTAACTGTATCGGATTTTAAAAAGCCTAAGGTTTTTAAAGATTTTAAAGTCAAAGGAAGTCACAACTCCTTTTTTTGATAAAAATATGGCCATGACTATATTTTTTCAAAAAGACGTTCCAAATCCTGATGCACTGGATACAATGTCATTTATAACATTCAGCCTGTATTGGCTATTGATCCATTTTAAATATCGTCCAATTTAGGAAGAACAGTCAAGAAGACTATATTTTGTCAAAAACTATAGAAAGAATCAGTATTCGTAAAGACCAATCTATGTATACTAATATCGAAGTATATAATTAACCAAATGTATATCGAAGTACTTATTAACAAAAAAAAATTAATAAATTTTATATAGGTATGTCTGTTTGTTCCAGCTAATCAAAACGGCAAAACGCATTTTGACGGGAGTCATAGGCGAATCTTGAATTATTAGTATCATAATATATTGTAAACAAGGCGTATTATTTGAATTTAATGAAAATTATCATAAATGGTTAAGAATATTAACTTTCATGTGAGCATTACTGTCACTTTGCTTTATATGAAGGGTCAAAGGCTTATTAGTCTGCTTATTAGCAAAACACTAAAGCAGCATAATTATGTAATTTTACTAAAATTTTATAAATAGAGTAATTCGATTATCGTTTTTCTGCGATTTCGTCCGCATCTCCTTTTTTTGTGTGTTAGAACATTTATTCAATCTTTGTTGCTTATATATTATTATCAGGCATTGAATTTTTTTAGATCCTTTTCTGTGTCCCAGACCACGCGTATGCAAAATATCATAATAATCGTGAAAGCTAACAAATAAACTAAAAAACTTATTTCGAATTTAAAATATTAAGGATTTAAATTAGATTTATAATTATACTTATACTTTGAATACTGAAAACGAAAAACAATATACTGTGACTCATGATACGGTAGCCATGAACGAAATCAGAAAAAGAAAGTTACAAAGGTGGATAACCTTAGTAATATGAAACCTATTGTATCTTATTATATCATCGAATTATATCACGATAACAATATGATGAGAGTACAAAGGAACGCGACAATCAATGGTGTTGCGAGTACGTCGGGTTGTCGGAGCACATTTTTTTTTTTGTGACTTCGCCTTATGCCTTACCCTTTCTATGAGAGGGTCGTTAGATACTTGCGTCCCAAGGGTGATGCTTGAGTTTATTTGCGACGGTAACTCACCTGCCCGTCTTCCTTTCTAATAAAATATGTTACAGAAATAGAAATAGTCACTATTTCTATCCAGCGTTCGAGTATTATTACAAAACTTGTTGTTGATACTAGAAATCCTTACATATTGTAAAACAAAGTACTCCGCCGCGTCTGTCTGTCTATCTGTTCGCGATAAATTCAAAAAGTACTGCACAGATTTTCATGCTGTTTTCACCAATGGATATAGAGTGATTTTCGAGAAAGGTTATAACAAAAAAAAATTGTCTGTTGAGGCTAATCTCCGAAATGGGTGCTATTTTCACGGGACTTTCAATGCCAGATATACAAAGTAGCGACCCGCTCTCGACGTCACCCAGGAATTAAGTTAATTAATAGGTTTTATTGTTATACTAGCTGCCGCCCGCGACTTAGTCCGCGTTGAAAAAGAAAAAAGTAGCCTATCCTGTGTCCTGTACGTCTAAATGTTTATCTACCATGTTTCATGAAAATCAGTTAATTCGTTTAAGAGTATGGAGGAACATACATACATATATACACACTTACAGATTTATTTATTAGTATTGATGATTTTTTTTTATGTTAAGGTAGACAGGCTGACGGTCCACTTGATGGTAGGTGGCTACCGTCGCCTTTAACACAAGCAAAGCCATAAGTGCTACAAGTGCGCTGCCGACCATAGAAGGATTAAGGATAAGGGATAAGGGAGGGATGGGGTAATGGGCTCTGGCATCCCTTACTCACTCACCGAAACACAACAGCACATAATGCTATTATTTCACGGTGGTATTCTGTAAGGTGGTGGTTACTGCCGCCAGACGGGCTGCCCAAATGATTGCGAAACGCAGTGTGCCCTATCACTACTTTTCAAATCCAGACCAGTCAATTTTGAAAATTATATTAAAATTTCCAAAGTTGACCCCGCCGGGAATCGAACCCGGGGCCCCTGAGACGTTAGGCAAGCACCCTTGCCACTCATCCATCATGATGATTATCTCATCATCATCATCATCATCATCATGATGATTGATAAAAATTGTGTAATATTTTTATCTAACTGATGAACAGTGAAGATAGCGTAGTTTAGGAGGAGTTAGTGGCCAAGCAGACAAAAGCAGAAAAAGCGACTCCAAATTTTACTAAGTAAAATTAAAAAGGTAAAAAAAATGAAATTTAATTAAACTTCACGAACATGTTCCCTAGTAAATTTAGATAGCTCTCACATTATTAGAACGACATGCACTATCGCTGCCCTAAATTGATAAACTAGAATATGTGTTGCGGGGCTCGAATGTAATATTATACTCATCAACTCTCTAATACGTTGGAAATTGATAATATGTGGAAAGTTTAACATGTTAAAACAGTCCAAGGTTCTTTTACTTCCGACTCCCGATGCAAAAACGGGATTTGACGTGTAATATGTATGTCCGGCCGCAGTTTTAAAAAGTTTTAGAAACAAATGATCGCGATATTAATATTTATATAATATAGCTGCTGCCCGCGATCTATTCTAAGACCTACCTAAGTGTACATATAAAATTTCATCAAAATCGGTTAAGCCGTTTCGGAGGAGTATGGCAACTAACACTATGACACGAGAATTTTATATATTAGATTTACAATAAGAGCATTTTACAAGAAGCAAAATGAGCACCGCACTCAAAATGATCAACATACGGTATTCACAAACGGAATGCGAATTTCATTTTTTACTCACGATTGAACACTATTTTAACATGCAAAATATATTACGGAACACTTATTACGAGACCTATCGGATTAAAATCATTTATTTAATTGTAAAAAAATATATACTCAAAATCGTCGTTCGTGGATATTTCATTGATATGCATATTAGAAAGTGAGAACTCTGTATAAGCCCACGTTCGCACGAGAGCTTTTTCGACGCTTTAACGCGTGTTATTTCTGACGTTTCGAACAGACCATATGACTTCTAGTCTGTGTGTTCAAACACGGGCGCTTTTTTACGTCGGGAGTTTTATTATCCGTCTATGCTCCATTTTAAACTCCGAGCTCCGAACGCTTTATAAAGCTCCCGTGCGAACGCGGGCTAACTGTCTGACTTTTACATTTTCACGACTTAACACTTGGTGTCTGTTGGCTAAAAGATTTTAAACACATCGCAAACTATCTTAAGATAGAACGCAATTTGTCTCCTTCCGAGGTCTTAATTCATCTAATGTCAACAGGAAAATTCGCCCTCGGCGCTTATGAGACAAAGACGTATTCAACTAGTAGCAATAATCATTAACTAGGCTTATATTTTTAATGTCTTCAAATAGTAAATGGACCAAGACAACTCCTTGTTTATATTACTCGAACAAAGTTTGTTATCGCGATACGACACCGAACCCTGTTTAACCTGTTCGAGGTACTGCGCAACAGTAAACAAATAAATAGATACTTACTTTGCTTAAGGTGCCCCTAACAGATTAGTCAACACTGTGACCGTTCAGTGGAAAGTTACCGATTATTTACAATTTATAATTATTATGGTAGGGGAGCCCAAGAGGGGATTTTTGGATTTACTCGAGCGCGTCAGATATATATACCCCACGTGTCTCCGATAACGGATATGTATTAATCTGACGGTTTGGTTGGTGGGGTTGGCGGAGGTGGGGGTAAAATTTTAAATACAACTCGAGCGCGTCAGATTTTCAGAGGGGATGTTAAGTGAACCTAAACTAAGCTCCCATTTAAAATTCAGACGATTCGGATGTAACGCAAGCTCGTGGCAGCTTTTTGAAAATGCAAAAAATATTATTGACGATTTTCATTTTGTAATACTCGAGCGAGTCAGATTTTCATACAGACGGTTCAGCCTAAATTCCTGATCGTGCTGATTCTTAATCTGACGATTATATGGAGGATTTTTTAAAATACAGCGCCTACAAAATTTTGAACGCCTGTAGACGCTCATCCCACCGCTGAAATGAAAAACTTCATATAACCTTTTTTTCTTCTTACCATCCAATCTTCGAAGTCCAATAGGTCCCCACGACGCTCGAGTGACTACACATTTAGCATCGTGGGCTCCCTAACCATTATAATTACCTACAATTTATATACATTTATTAGAATTACACGGATTTTTATCAATTTTTACTCCATAACATACATTAATGGAAGGCAATCTTAGTAACATTATAATCTCCCCGGGACAATCAGTGGCATTAGTTGATGAATGTGGTGGCCTTGTTGTATTTTAATTGGTACATATATTGAATATATATATATACATATTAATTTGTTCACATTTCTGTTTGTGGCGATCATCCCAAAACATTTTTATATCTGCTGTTGGCAGATATTTCATTTTTGCGAGTCTTTCTTTCTTCTAAGAGAATCAAAGAAGGTTTCGGAGAAGTGCACTTATCTGCGCTCCTAATTTTTTAAATCCAATTCACACGCTCTGTAGAACGGTATTGTTATTAATGATTTTTTAAATCATATTTTATACTAGCTGGTGCCCGCGACTTCGTCCGCTTTAAAAAAAGAAAAAAGTAGCCTGTCCTGTGTCCTGTACGTCTAAATGTTTATATACCAAGTTTCAACAAAATCACTTAATTCGTTTAAGAGTTATGAAGGAACATACATACTTACATACATACATACACACACACACACACACACACACACATACAGAAAAAAATTCTAAAAATGGTCAATTTAGTTTCAGTATCATGTATAGAGCCTAGAAACACGATATCTCTGAAAACAAAGTAACTTACTCCATGACCGACCCTTACAGATTTATTATTAGTATTGATTTTGTTAATGTTAATCAAGTTCGCTGGTTTGTTATGTTATGACCAAATTATTATATACCTAGACCTAGACCATCATATATTTAGCTGAATATGAAAAACTGTAGTTGAATTCGTTTTGCTAGCCATTTTAGGTCAAGATTGGATTCTATATATTTTATATCAATACAAAGCATGGCGATAAATTTAGTCAATATTGTGGACAACAGTCATTTTTGCCGTGCTTTGATCCAACAGATGGGCTTCCGAGGGCTTTCAGCTGGTCTTGAACTGACTTGCCATTCAATCTGTATCTCGAAGCGTTCTTGAGATTTTTTAATCGTATTATCAGATATTCAATATACTATTGTCACCGACAGCCGGACATCAGTAAAGTCGCAGCTGCTCTCGGACTCACTGGCCACTCCAATTTCCTCTCTTTTCGTATTTAAAATTGCATGTCGTACTCAACAATTTATAGCACTTTCCGTTACTGAAAGATCAGAACAATGGCGGCATACTAAAGCATTTAATTTTTTTATTATTCTATTCATTTGACCATTACTTGCATTGTACTATACATACGAGGTTTATTTTTGTCTTTCAAATATTTTGCGTTCAAGATGAGTTCCAATTTCAACATCATTAGAAGACAATATAATAATGTATATCTATTAGCGCCTCTTTCACAAACGTCAAGTAGGCCAAACTGTCATTTAAAGTCACCGGTAACCGGGGATAATGGAGCTGATATACCTTTGTTTGTACGGTAAACGTCCCAAACATTAAATTAGAAAATAATTTTAAAAAATCGTATATCGAATGATGCAGTAAACCGAGTGCATAATTCTCAATAAAACAGAAAATTATTTTTAAAAGTAACTAATCAACACATTACTTTTAGTTTGTGAAATTATTCTTCTGTTTCCTTCTTATTCTTCTGTTTGAATTCTTCTTATTCTTCTGAAATTATTCCCTTATTCTTCTGTTTATATCTTCCGAGTACCTGAATTCGTCTATCCGCATTTTTTCTATGTGCAAAGCCATTGTAATATAAACTTTCAAATAGAGACAAAGTACGTCTAAAACGTAAGTAGGTCAAATATCATCGGATTTGTTGCGGCAATACTGCGTACCGCAACCATAAATTTGGGAAAACCGTCAGGCGGTATTTACCAACTTATTATAGAAGACCACGATGCAAATATTTCTAATATATATTTATCTTTTTGAGCTGGTGTTAAAAGTGCATTATAATGTTTCTAAGACGTCAAAATCGCAGTCAAAGTTTGAGTCACAGTAAAATTTAACAATTAAAAACTAAATTAATTTTTGCATAGGAAAAAAATACTCTTAAAATAACGCATTTTATTTTAAAATTCAAATATTAATTCTATTTTTTTACATACTGCAGCGTATTGGTAGTGTGGGGGTGACATGCGGAATTAGAGCAACACACATAACTAAACGTTTCAGTGACCATCAGTACTCAGTTCAGTTTCAGTTTCAGTACTCTCATCTTATGTCCACTTCTCATTTGGTCACGGTTTTTTAGGAGTTTATCTGAACCACCTACTAATATTATAAATTCGAAAGTTGTAAAACTAGTGAATGGATTTGGATGTTTGGCACATTTATTGGTGGATTGTTAGGACGGACTAAACAGATATAGCTCGATATAGGATTTTATCTTGGAAAAATATTTGGTTCCCTGGGGATTGTCTAAAAATATAAAAAAATACTGAAGATTATAAAAAACTACAGATAATAATGAATCTTACTCTTAAAGAGTAGCACATTTTTATAAAGAAAATTAAATCTCAAGTAGGTATTGCAATTTTATTTTCAAGTATTATGACCTTTCAAAACAGAACAAACCGTAGGGTTTTTGAAAAGATTAATCAGAAGTGAATAGTTCACTTAAATTTAAAATGAGAGGAAAAGTCAACGCTTTAGCAAAATTACGAATCTTATCTGAAAACGAAACAAGGACTTGCTGCTTTTGCGGTGTGAATATGAGCTTTAATACCAATTTCTGATGAGATTAAAAGGATATTTCTAAGAAAGTTTAAGCAGATAACTTGCAGGATTGGTTGGTTCGTTGAAGTTTTCACTTAAAAAATTCTCACAAAAATTGCTTGTATAAGAAAACTCATTTCTAGAACTCAGCGGTTTATATCCACCGAGAATTTAACGATCCAAAAATTGTTTTTACTTAAGTATGATATGAGTGATAAAATTTACTTACTGTAAGTTTTTCTTACTGTAATTATGCTCGTGGTTGGAATATCTGATATTCTTGAAAATTATCTAGTGACGGTCGGTATCTGTGGCTGTGACCTCAGAAATTTGTAACCTCAATCGCTTGAATTCGGTCACTTTAAAGAATCTGTCGGGAAAATGCCAGCGAAATACAGAGATGGAGACATTTCCAGAATAGGTGACCTTTCATAGTACTCACGCTGCGCCTCAACAGAGCTATCAATGTGTGCGAGCGAATAAACGAAATGTGTAGAGAGCTGAGGGGTGCGCGCCGGGGGTGGGCCGACGATATACTCATTGCGCTATATCGGAACATTTTACTTGCGAAAGACGTCGAATATGTTTCAGTCTAGATTTTCATATGTCGCTAGCATGCTAACACTGATTTCGATGGCACTTTTTACTGATAACGAACCCCCTTAGTATCCAAATCCAAATCCTATTTAATTTAGTATTATAAATGATAAAGCTTGTGAGGATGCATGTACGAGTTACTCTTTCACGTGAAAACGACCTAACAGATTTAGATAAAATTTGGCACGCAGATAGCTTATTAACTGGGTTCCCGAGGGATCCACTTAAAATAAAAAGGGTTTTGTGCAACCGTCGACATAACGATAAAGATGTCAGATATTTGCTCATGTGATATATTTTTCAGTTTAAACGCGGAAAATTAAAAAATAAGTCCTATATTTGAGCTATAATTCAACAGTGATTCAATTTTTTGCTTTTATGTATTTTTGAAATGTTTGTGTTGTTAACATATATTTTAAAAGTATAATAAAATTAATAACTATTTATCAATTCTATCAATATAAACTTACCTATTAAGCTGTAAGTTTTAGGCTGTAATGTCAAAGAATGTAAAGCGGTTCAGTATAAGCCTTATTAACATTATTAAAATGTTTCCCGCCACAATGACCCTCCACTTGTTTTTGATAAAACTCTCAACATCAAGTGTCCTCGAAGATTTCTCCATTCTGTTTTCGCTTATATTATACATATTTACAAACAAACATCAATATTAAAAGTGCAATCGACGTGAAATACCTTTTATTTTTATTTTGACTAATAACTAGCGACACGCTCCCGGCTTCGACCGGGGTGCAATTTTTTTACAAGTATGGTAAATCAGTTTCCAAAAAAGTAGGTCTTTTTTGGAAACTGATTTATTTAAATTTTAATTAAGTTCGGTGGCAGCAGAGGATACAAAAAAAAAACTGATATAGAAATACTGTTACAATGAATTGACTTATAACTACGTTGAAGTGACACCGGTTCTAACATCAATGTTAGATTTAAATGCACAAAGAATTTGCTTAGGTATAGGTATATTTATTAACGTGGACACTGGTCGATGTTAGATCCAAATGCCGAAGATTGTTCTCCGATAGGGCAAGTGTACGGTGATTCGTACTGATTCATCAGTCCGAAAATCGCATCTCGATGTGTCGTAATATCACCCATGTTAGATGACGTTCATTCAGTGAAAGTGCATGTTCTATTCTAACATGAAGTTTATTTCGTAAGGGCGCATTCCTTCAATGAATCGCATATCGCCATCCACCCATGTAGGTGACGTTAGTTCGATAGCTTCAATTTTAACATTTTTAAAAAAAGGAAATAATAATCTTAAAATTCTATTTTTAGTTCAATAGTTCAAGGACTTTTTGTATTAGATGATATTTTTACACGTAAATATTTTTATAATAAAAATTTATACGTCTAATAGGTACCTACTATGTATTCATTTAATTCGATTTTTCTTAATGTTTATTACAAGCACAATATGCATGTAATATTTTATGAAGTACTTGACGCCTTTTTCAGCTATCTAAAAATAGACTCGATCCCGGTGTAAGGGCGTATCTAACCAACCGCGCAGGGTCCGACCCTGGAAGCGAACGTTTTAGCGATATTTGTCCTTATCTTTTTGACAATATGGCTCGGTTTACTGTACACATTGGAAGATATTCCTTGCTCTTTTACATTCCGTTTACCGCACTGTCGCAATAAGATGTAAGGTGCATGTTTTACATGTTTAATCGTACCTGATTCATTTATATTCATACAAAATGAAGTAATGCATAAAAAAGCCTTTTCATTTTTTATAGAAAAAAAAATTAACATTGAATAAAAAAAAATTTAGAAATTATGACATTTTAACCTATATTCACTAGGATCACGATATCATTATTAGATCGTTAGATCATGACTGTCTAATTATGTATTGATATTACAAAGACCGCTGACCCCATAGAGAATTTAGTTTTCCAAATTCTTATGCGTAGTTTTTATGAGTTAATGATTGTTAATTCTATTTTGCCTTAAATTTATTTTGTGTATTTTGAATGTCCGAAAGTATAAAATATATAAGAAAAAATAATCATTGTAAATATGCGTATGAAAATTTGAATTAAACAGAATCCTCGAAACGGTTCGTAAAAGTGGGTTTTGAAACGAACGCCAATGTGGGTTGAATCGATGAATGCTTATAAAAAAGGCTGTACAAATGAAAAGTCCATATATATATATGGCGAGCTTAATTAAAAACCGCCATTTGGTGAACATTATTGTGTTAATTTTACACAACGACTTTACATCTGCGTTATATTGGTATTCCTTTGTTCGGGGAACTCTATTGTAATATTGAAATTCAGTAATTCAATAACAACTTTTTTTTTAATTATGATTTTCTTCGCTGGCGGAATTTCCGGTTTTAAATAGATATTATAATTTATTGATAGTTTCTCTGCGCATCTTTAGTAGTGTATTTTTTTTATTACTAGCAATCACTCGCGTGGTACTAACATAGTATTTTTATTAATAGCAGTCGAGATTTTTTCTTGCATAGTGGTCAGATAAAGTTTGGTCAATTATGGAATATAGTCTCCGATACGGCTGAACTGTAATCAATACTAATAACAAATCTGTAAGGGTTGGTCATGGAGTAAGTTACTTTGTTTTCAGAGATTTCTAGGCTCTATACATGATACTGAAACTAAATTGACCATTTTTAGAATTTTTTTCTGTATGTATGTATGTTCCTCCATAATTCTTAAACGAATTAACTGGTTTTCATGAAACTTTGTAGATAAAGATTTAGACGTACAGGACACAGGATAGGCTACTTCTTTCTTTTTCTACGCGGACGAAGTCGCGGGCACCAGCTAGTCATAAATAAACAGACAGATGGATGAAACAAATAAACACATATTTACGGATTTGTTAAATGAAAGTTAAAATAACATTAATATTTTTATTTTCTAACCATGCAAACATTTGCAGATTTGTAAGACATCCGCGGCTTTCAAACAACGCAAAGCCATAAATAAACTATACGGCTTTATATTGACATTTTTACAAGTTCGAGACTCATGTAGGTAATCTGGCAACATTTGGTACCTACCTATATATTGTTATATTTGCAAGTTGGTTGGTTATGTTGGTTGGTACTTAATTATGTGCATAAACTTTCATAAAATATAATGATCCTCATCCATCATACTCTTAACTGTTATATTTTTGAGTAATTATTAACATTTGACTTTTTGATTTTTTTACTTTTGACATTTTTCTATTTGACATAGGATTCTAATTTTTTTGTTTGTAATTAATTTTGTTTGGACTTTATTTATTTTCTTTTTGTTTTTTTTTGATTTTATAAAATTTATTTGTTGGAGTTATGCAAAGATTTAAATCTTTGGAGTTATGTACCAAATTGAATCATGTGCTCAGCTCTAATTGGCTTGCACACTGGACCTAGCTAGATGTTGAACGATAAGTTTTAATGTTAAGTGTGCTAGGCTGTTGCTGTTTTGAATAAATAAATAAATACATAAATCATCACCAATAAATGGCTCTTCAATATCACACTAAAGTACACACTACAATCTGAAGTAACACACTACAAATATGTTCCTGCGGCCTTTCTTGGAAATTTCCTATCTACGCTCTCGGACACGGACGGATCACGGACGAACTATTTTTGGCAATAATCCTGTTAGCGTGATTTTTGGACAAATGTTCATCTTTTGTCATCTATTACTAATAATATCCTACATACTTATATTATAAATCCTAAAGTTTGTATGTCTAGATGGTTGGACGTATGTTACTCAATCACGCAAAAACAAATAGCTTAGTATCTGGATTAACAGATAAGATACTTTTTGTCCTAGAAAAATGTTAGGTTCCCGAGTAACTTTCAAAAAGCGCGTACGAAGTTGTGAGCACAGCTAGTTATAATGTAAATTAAATCGGTCAATCAAATGCAAAACATACAAACAATTGAATAATATTCAATTGAACTTGTTGGTAATAAATTTTTTTTTATGTTAAAGTCGACAGACAGGCTGACGGTCCACTTGATTGTAGGTGGCTACCGTCGCCTGTAACACAAGCAACGCCATAAGTGCTACAAGTGCGCTGCCGACCATAGAAGGATTAAGGGATAAGGGAGGGGTGGGGTAATGGGCTCTGGCATCCCTTACTCACTCACTGAAACAGAACAGCACATAATGCTGTTATTTCACGGTGGTATTCTGTAAGGTGGTGGTTACTGCCGCCAGACGGGCTGCCCAAATGACTGCGAAACACAGCTACTTAATTTACAAATGTTACAAATCTATATTGTTTACAAATGAATTTTTTACTAGCCGTCTTGCTGTACTACCAAGCCTTATTAAAACCTATTATTCTATGGGCAAACTTAGCGTGAGTAGGTACTAGATAAGGACCCTTACATACTCGTATCTCGTAGCTTAACAATGGTTATACAAACTGTCGCGTGCGTTGTCATATACCAAAAGTGTTACAACTTCTACAATGTTTCTGATAACAACATTGAAGCAAAGTCGTCACGTTGTCTAGACTAGAAGTTAGAGAGCGTTAAAATGGAGTGCGCAATCCACGGTGCAATGAAAATACTTAAATTTTATTTTTATTGGCTTGTATTTCGCAAACAAACCATATGGAATGATAAATTAAGATTAAATATTTAAAATTTTAAAAGCACGGTTCACATGTAACAATATTTTTATTATTATATTAAAAGTTTGTTTTATATCACCCCACTTATTACCGATGCTTTTATAGAACCGAAATAAAATTCAGTTTTTAAACCGTTACTAATAAATAATACATCGTTTATGTTTAATTCCATAGTAGGTATATACTATAATAATATTTATATTATTTATTATAGTATTTTTGCTACAATATAAAAAAAGGTTCATCCTGTGTAAGTCAGACATAGAAATCATGTCGCAGTAAACTTTATTTATCTACACTTCGGAAACAGAAAGCCTGTGTGACATTCAATATGTTTTGTAAAACAAGCTTCTCTATAAATGTTCAATAAAGTAAGCTCGTGTAATATTCGCATAATGGATTTTAAAGTTTTATTGTTTGTATACATTTCAATTGTTTAAATGAAGTGGTAGGCACACTGCGTTTCGCAGTCATTTGAGGCAGTTTAACACCACCGTAAAATAACAGCATCAGTGCTGTTATGTTTTGGTGAGTGAGTAAGAGTTGCCAGAGCCCATTTCCCTTTCCCTTCCCAATTTCTTATCCTTAATCCTACTGTAAGTAGCGCACTTGCAGCATCTGTGGCGTAATAGGCGACGGTAGCCACCTACCGGTAAGTAGGTAGATCGTCAGCCTGTCTGCCGACCTTAACATAAATAAAAATGTTGGAGCGATCAGAATAGAGAGGCGATATAACAATAAGAGTTCATATTGCGTTCAGATTTTGTACAGGTACAGGTAGCATTCAGCATACGAGGGCTCTTTCCTAGTTTTATCCCTTAATTCCTGTAAAAGTATTCTCAGGTTATATCTGTAACTCTGTGCCATCATTTATATAGACCTGTTAATTTAATATATAAAAAATAAATAAAAAAAAAAACAAGACTTTTACTTCATTCAACAAACAATTTGCAGTGACCCACTTTTACAGATTGTCACATTTATTCAAATACAATGTACCGCATTTGCGTAAGTATACTAATTACGGTCTGTGGTTGAAACTACTCTTTCTATTTTAAGTGGGTGTATAGTTAGGTAAGTAGACTATTGCGTGTAAGTTTCTTCCGTCGCGTGAGTTCATCGGCAATCGTGTATGCAAATAGAAACTTCAAAAACTCGTTCACAATGAATTTTATATTTTTTAGTATAATTCTTTGTAACCATAGCAAATTGGTTAAAAAAAGACCTGAAATAATAATAAAACAAGTCTACGGAAAATATATTGTTTAATTGTTAAACAAAATTTTTTCTTTAATTTTTATTAAATTTTTATTTGTAGACAGTATTTTTTTTACTTTTTAGTCATTAGATGGTACCCGTGACTGACTGCGATAAAAATCAGAAATATCACCTGACATGTTTATTGCCGTGACATTGGCGCCCTCTGTTTATATTTTTAGAAGATCCCTCGGGAACATAACATTTTCATAGGATAAGAGTATCCTATATGTCAATCCAGGTAATAAATTACATGTTTGTAACCATAGCAAATTGGTTAAAAAAAGACCTGAAATAATAATAAAACAAGTCTACGGAAAATATATTGTTTAATTGTTAAACAAAATTTTTTCTTTAATTTTTATTAAATTTTTATTTGTAGACAGTATTTTTTTTACTTTTTAGTCATTAGATGGTACCCGTGACTGACTGCGATAAAAATCAGAAATATCACCTGACATGTTTATTGCCGTGACATTGGCGCCCTCTGTTTATATTTTTAGAAGATCCCTCGGGAACATAACATTTTCATAGGATAAGAGTATCCTATATGTCAATCCAGGTAATAAATTACATGTGTGTGCCAAATTCTAACTAAATCCCTTCAGTAGATATTACGTGTAAAAGTAACAAAACAAAACCAGCCTCAAAACTTTCTATTATTTATTAAAGGCATTTATTATTTTTAATTTATACTTTTGTATAAAGATAAGAAAAATTATTTAAAGTCATGTTTTGGTCCTTTATTCAATGATAACAAGAATCAAAAGCAATTCGCAATATCCTACTAATTTTATAAATTGAAAAGTTTTTAATGATGGATGGTTGTATGTTTGTATGGATGGATTAATAAAGGATACTTTGTATCCTGGAAAAAAATGTTAATTTATAAAGTCGCCTTGGTGGCGCCACAGTCGTCATAGCGAAAAAAAAGTCAGGTGTCGGAATAATAACACGCTATTCCATAAGCTTTTACGATATTTATTGTAAACTACATCGCGGTGACTTAAATTCTATGTGAATTGTTCATAATTTTTTATTGTATCTAAAAATAGCATTTATTTTGTTTTCAAAACTAGCTGGGCTACTTCAAATTTTATAATCCGAAGGATTTTTTAATCCGGAAGTATCAAAAGCGCTTAATTTTATCAAAAGATTAGTTTAGATTTGTAGTTTAACTTAATAAATAACGGCTGAATGGAGTTTGATAAAACTTTACTAATATAAAATTATGAAAATAACACATAAGTAAGCAAAAACGTAAAAAGCAGATATTTACAAAAATAAATATGTGTTTTCTTTAGTTTGTATATTTGTAAACAACAAACAATTGAAAAAAAAATACAATTTTATTTACAAATTCCGGTATAAGCATCGAGAACAGATTACAAGGTACACAAAGGCGAGCTTATTCTTAAAATTTGACTTCTTTCAGCGTACCTTTGTGAGTCTGAGTATAAAGCCTTTGTTGAAAGTAACAGAGCGGACACAAAGAGTAGTTTACAAAATATAAAAGCATTTCCTCTTTAAGTATATAAATATGTTTATGTTTTTTAAAATTTCAATGTTACAATTAATTTGGATATTTTCAAATTATATTTTACACTAATAAATACGAGTATTTAAATTTCAATAGATAGTTTATTCCTCAATAAACTTAATGAGGAATTATAATGTAAACAAAGTCATATTTATCTGTCTTTTATAGGTTTATTTGCATTTATAGGTTATATAGGTTTGTATACAAATTGTTATAAAATACAATTAATAAATAGAAAACATTTTATTATTTTTACATTTTTTTAAATATGTCATTTGAATTTGGTAAAAAATTAAGGTGAATGTTATTATAAACTTTATTTTGAAATAATTTATTATTTATGAATAATAAACATTTACATTTTCTGTTTTCAGGCAGATATAATATTAAAATTCGTAACTACCGTATTAATTTATGCTATATTAGATATTTTAAAAATGTTTTTGTTAGTTTTTAGCCTTAGATGATTTACAGTCGTCACAAGACGATTCTGGAAAGAAAATCTTAGATATAAAAATCTTGAACCAAACGTCAATTGTATCTAGTTTGGCTTGGCGTTCGGGGAAAGCTTTCGCGGCTGAATCTTTTTCGGTAAATCGATAGAGGCAGGACTATCACTTGAGCGACCAAGTACCTAAATGTAGTCATATTTGGGTCTCGCTCGTTCCGTTGGTACTCGATTGTTGTGTAAGTTAAGATAAAATTGATTAAATAAAAGCTTACATTTGTATATTTAGATGAAATAAAACAATAACAATAATAAAAAACATCTGAAGCATAAATTTTGGGTGTGTCCATTTATTTCATTTCAATTTATTTTTTAATTAAAATAATACTAATATTATTGGTTTAAAGTAATTTCATATAAGTATAATTTTAATGATTTTACTTGAGAATGTAATTTTGTAATTTGTGAAAGTCAGTTAGTTATTAACTTTATAAAGTTTCATGTAAACTTTTTATTAACTTACCGTATATTTGTTTTTTTAATACATAGGTACATCATAAATGTTGATGCATTCAGTTTTAGTGCCACGCCGAGATTTACGATCGTCTCCGCTTATCGGCGGCGGGGGTGGTTCGTAAAGTTTTACGCCACTGGGGAAAAGTTGTAAGAATGCGGTGTTTTTAATCCTGTATTGTATGCAATACTCACGCGACATGGTCGGCTTGTGGTAGGAAGGCGGCTGCTAATAGTAGAAGCAGCGGCGCGCTGCGGGGACGAGCGCCGGTCATGCCGCGAGCGGTGGTCGCATCGAGGCGCGCGTCAATCTAACCGCCGCGACCGCGCTATCAAACCGCCGATGTCTCGCGGCGGACTGAATGTCTGTAGTGAAAGGTTGTGAAGCGAGTGGCTGTCGAGTCGGCGACTGAAAGCACCGGCGACGGCGCGCTACTATTGATCGTAGCAGGCGTGACCCGGGCCGGCACCGCCTGTCGCTCTAGCTAAGCTATCGACCGTCGCGCCACCGCAGCCGCTGCGACGCGTACTCACCTCCTAATTACTACACTACCGGACTCCTCCACATTAAAACTTCAAACCTGCGCGCGACACATCCCAATATAAATGTCTCTGCATATTTAGGCGCTGACTATACACTTTTAGAGCAATAATTAAATTGATGATATGTTTGAAAAGTTTTTTTATCGGTGTACTAACTGAACCCCAGCACGCTTCAGTTACCTTACAAACATACACTTCAATTTTATTATTTATTTTATTGTATTTCCATTATTTTAAAATTTTTAAAATGTTATTAATCTCTGAGAAGTCATAAGGAGAGTGAGGGTAGTCGATAATTTTTTATCAGTATATTAATAGCGGATTCAGCCTAAGCTGTACTTGTCATTGCGAACACGCCATTAACACGTTTGATAAGATAATCTCCATTAAAGCGAGGTAAACCTTACAGGCACCTTCTTGCAGACGTTGACTCCAGGCATTTTTATAAGAAAATCCAGATAGGAAAGGGTTGAAATTCTAATTGTGCCAAAAAGTTTCAAATCAATATAATATTCTATGTGGTAATTATACCTACCGTTACTACCAATACATAAAATGACTTGTTATATTAAGTAAATCATTCACTGTACTACATTATTTGTTATATTTCCATAAATTGAAAAGGAACTTAGATCCGTAAGATTTTTAACTCTTTCATTTTATTTTTTTCATTATAATTTCATTATAATTATTTTCTAAATGTCTCAGTTTTTTAGATATATTTAACTTTTATCAATCGACAGACTCTCACAGACCTATCTAGAACTGAAAATAGATACACATGTTTATTATTCGATAGACGTGTTCTATAAAGGTCCAAAGTGTACAAAAGCATGACCTCGCTTCTTGTTGGAGAATCATACTGGAAATTACAACTGAACAAAATCGTCTTCTTCAAAGTAACTTGGGAGTTTTTCGTCATTTCATCAAAAAGAACCTTTTCGTGGGTAATGTAAGATTAGTTTCAAATTCATTACACATTTCAGTAATCTCTCATAACTTCTGGCCTATGTTATGTTAGACCTATGTCCTGCAGACATCCATTGTTGGCCTTGTCTTATAATTTTCCAATAGAACCGGTCAGAATTGTGACACATGTCGTTTATGCGTCGGGCGTCGAGAGTTAAAAATACTTGGAAGCGATAACAGTTTTCAGAATATCATCTGAAAGATCACGAGAAGTTTGGTTCAAATTGCAGACCTCTTGGTTGTCAACCTTATATTCTCGCTTCATTACGGGTCACGACACGTATCCTCTATGCGTTTGTCCACTACTAGTTTTTGCCCGTGACTTCGTCCACATCGCTCGGGAATAATCCATTGTTTCCTTTTTTTAGATGAGCTGCGTACGGATTTAACTGCCTGAGGTAATAGTCGCAAGCTTCAGGCAGAGTTGTGGGCTGCAAGTCGATGTGTGGGCCGATACATCGAAGGCGAGCTCTACTTATTCCACTTGGCGACTGTAAAGTCTTGTTGCGGTAGGGACGGTTTCAGCATCATTAGACTGATTATTCGTCCGCTATGAGGATATTGATAGCGTTGTCAGCGGGTGCACGTTTAGTAGCTTGGCTGGCTGGCTTGACTCAAAAGGGTGTAATAAGTTTGACCTTTGTGTTTATGTATCTGTGTGTCTGTCTGTAGCATCGTATCTCACTAGCTCGCAAATGTTGAAACATGTTAACTTAGATTATCATAAATATTATTGTGATTTTATGAAAAGAATAAGAAAAATATGTAGATAAAGAATTTTTAAATGTCTAATTTGATCTATTGTGTCTTTCGTAAAAAGGATAAATTAATATTTAACGAATCTGTTTACATTAGCTACACAGTACAATAAATTAGGTACAAGAGCGGATTTCAAAACGGTCCTTTTTATTACAAACACAGCCTTTTCTGTTCATCAAAATGGTCTGTTTATTAACTACCTACTCTTTGTGAAAGCTCTTAGTTGAAATTTCTGTTGATTGTTATGGACGCTGCTGTTTACTCACAGCTAATAGTTTCCGAAATGAATTTCCAGTAGTTTTCAATGTTGCTTAAAACATTGTTATAACGGCGAGTTTCAATTCATTTAACAAAAATTTTAGTTTAAGTTATGCGTAAATGGTTTTGCGAATTCAGCTAAACATATCAAAACAAGATACCTACTCATATTTTATTAATTTTAATATTAAAGTTAAAAACAGATTATGCTATTCTGTTTTAAATATGATGCCATGAATAAAATAAGAAATCTAGATACTAATCCAAACCTTTACATAGTATAAAATAAAGTCGCTTCCCGCCGTCTGATCCTATGTTACTCAACGGATTTTAATGCGGTTTTCACTAACAGAAGAAGCGTTAAAGGAGGTAGGTCAAATATAAAATTTGCAGAAAAAAATCTGTTAGGTACTAATAATATAATGCGAAAGATATGCAATTACGCAAAAACAGCGGAAAGGATTTGGATTTGAAATTTGGATGAAATTTGGCAAATATTAATTACACGATATATTTTATCGTGAAAAAATGTTGTGCTTTACTAAAAAAACGATTTACAGCGCGGGCACAGCTAGTATAATAAATAAACATAAGTAAATCCAAAAATGCTTTAAAAAAAAAAACAGGAAAATTAAAGAAGCATAGGCCAAAAACTGTGCGTCTAGGAGAACAAAAAGGTAAAAGATGGTTCGATACAGATATAGGCATTCCCTATCGTTCCTTTAAGTATAGAGAAATGTATCATCTTGATTTTTGAATAGAAAAACGTTTTAAAAAACATTAAGAAATAAGAAAAAATAATAAGATTGTCTTTTTGGACTACTTTGATATACTTTGTTAGCAAATCAAACTTTCTGCCTACTATGATCTTATTTTTACCTTTCAGACATTTTGTTCAGCAATCTTTACTACGACTACTTATATGAACCGAACTTAATAAAATGGTGTATGTTTTGTTCTAGTCGAACTATTCCTATTCGGTTTAAACTTGTTCACGTTTATTTATCAAAACTATAGAAAATTCACAGGTTTGACCTAGATCACTTTAAAATTTGATTTGATTTGATCTATTATGTAGAGCCTTTTAGCTTTAAACATTGCTTGAAAAGATATATTGGTTATATTTTTAACATTGGAACATAGTTGTAACGCTTGAAATATAACCAAGAGTCTATTAATAGGTAGAATTTCATTATTTCAGTTCACTGTCGAACATAGGCCTCCTCTATAATTTTCCCTTAGGGGCTGTCTCCACGAGCGAGAGAATCGCGACGAGTCCGCGCTTCTATCGTCGGAGAATCTCCACGAACGAGCGATTATTCCGCCAGCGTATCGTCGCGACTCGTAACGGAATCACACTAAAAAAGAAGGTCCTAGACTCATATCTCTTGCCTTGTCTATCGTATGCAAGCCAAACATGGATCTATAATACCTACACGAGCAGGAAAATTGAAACATGCCAGAAAGCTATGGAGAGAAGCATTCTCAATTTGAAATTAAGAAACAAGAAACGACATAGCGAAATAAGAGAAAGGACAAAAGTTATTGATGCGTTAACTCACTGCAAGAAACTTAAGTGGAAATGGGCCGGTCACATTGCACGTCAGGACTGAGATAAATGGACCAGAAAAATTACCGTATGGGGGGGTCCCCCCGGAAAAAGAAAGAACGCCACATGGAAAGGTGGGAAGACGAGCTTATAAAAAGCTTGTAAGTGGCGATGGGATTAGGATAGCCCAAGACAGGGAAATGTGGAGAGAGATGGAGGAGGCCTTTACTCGTCGAGAGGTCCTTAATAACTAGATTTAAAAAAATGTTATGTACAATATTGTAGTGATTAAGGAAATTAAAGGCTTTTTTATTTTTTACTAGCTGGTGCCCGCGACTTCGTCCGCGTTGAAAAAGAAAAAAGTAGCCTATCCTGTGTCCCGTACGTCTAAATGTTTATGTACCAAGTTTCATGAAAATCAGTTAATTCGTTTAAGAGTTATGGAGGAACATACATACTTACATACATACATACAGAAACTCCTATAAACTCGATGTCTCTGAAAACAAAGTAACTTACTCCATGACCAACCCGATTATTATTAGTATTGATTTTTTTTTTATTTATAATGTTTAAAAAGATTGTCGTCCTTGCTTGTCGAGAGGCAATGCTGAGCGCCACGTTCTGCGGCGAGCGCGTTGCGGGCGCGCCGCTAGTAGCGACAGGCTCGCAGCGATGTAACGACGTTTCGCGCGCATTCATTCAGCCACTCGTCGCATCGCCGCAATATAATCGCCGTGTGGAGTCGCGTTCTATGAGTGTATAGAAATACGTGGCACGACGATAATATCACCGCGATTCTCTCGCTCGTGGAGACAGCCCCTTAGGACCTAATCTACTTACTGTAGCCCCGCGCTCCTTATTTGGTCGTATGTCCACCTTGTGTGTGGAAGTCCTACGGTGCGCTTGCTAGTCCGTAGGCTACATTCGAGAATTTCCCACTGCCACTTCAACTTACTGATCAGCCAGTAAAATCTCTCTACTTATTTTAATCAAGTAAATAAAAATTATATAAAATGTTATTTATAAAGTTTGTAAATGTGCATGTAGGGTACCCGCAAATATCTTGGCACTTCGCAACAAACTATTTTAACTTTGCTTTCTATGTACCTACCTACAATGTATTACAATGACGCATATTATATTAAAAAAAAAACACATATAATAACTATTTTCATTTCAATAAACTTTTTTTGTGCAGTCTTTCCATTGCCGACCATAGCGAGTGGTATTGCATTCTTTCGAGGTGACAAGATATTTCTGATGGCTTATAGTTATCAATTTCTAAAAGTACACAACCAATTTAAAAAAATTAAAAATAAATTGTGTGTGTCAGCTCCGACACACGACTGGAGTTTACTCCTTACGAACGATTATAAAATTTAAATTTTCACAATTCAAACCTGTCAAACACGCCGAAAAGACAACATTGTTTTTTTTTAATATATTGCTTAGATGGCGCAATATCTATGACCCTTCATATATTCTAAAGTATTCAAAAGAATAGAACGTAACGCATTCGTGCTCGCATTGAGTGTGACAATTTTCATACCACGTGCTTATATATACAGGCCGTCCCAAGACATGAAGGGAAATATCGTAGACTAGCTGGTGCCCGCGACTTCGTCCGCGTTGAAAAAAAAAAGTAGCCTATCCTGTGTCCCGTACGTCTAATTGTCTAATGCTGCTAATATGCCTTAATCCACCAGATACGAATTTATATTTATACTCGTAATATAAACTTGAAATGTCTATCTCGGATAAAATTGCTCAAATAGACATCGAACAAAATAAATTAAAAGTCAAAGCATAATAAACGCTGTGTAATGTTAATTGTGAATAAATAACCCAAATTTAAATTAAGAGAAACACGAAAATGTTCATTTCTCTTATGAATAGAGCGAGGCCACTGTGTAATTTAGCATAAACCTGCGTTCCTTCAACAATATTACTGAAATGTGCTTCTAATTTTAGAGGTGGACTCGTAAGTACGGTTATGAGAGGCTTTCTCTTAGCTCAATACATTAAAACAATTTATAAAAGACTAGCTGTTGCACGCGCCTTCGTCCGCGTAAGTTTATAAAATATAATATGTCACTCGCTGATAATATAGCTTCCCAACAGTGAAAGAATTTTTCAAATCGGTAAAATACTTTCGGAGCCTATTCAATACAAACAAACAAACAAATCTTTCCTAATATTATTTGTGTAACTATTAAAAGCTGATTAAAAACAATAACATTAACATTAACAACATTAAAAAAGATGCACTAGGATAGAAACATTCGCAGTAGGTACATATACAAGGCCCTGTGGCGCAACGGATAACGCGTCTGACTACGGATCAGAAGATTCCAGGTTCAAATCCTGGCGGGGTCGTCATAAGTAACAAATATAAAATGATTTGCACTCCTTTTTTGAATTTTAAACCTTTTTTTAAATTGATTGCGACTATAATCGCAATTTAATTCTAAATCGGGACTGGGAAGGGATAGGGAAATTGGACTTGATATCAACGAGTAACATAGGCTATATATTATAAAGTTACGCGGGCGAAGTCGCATGCGTAATATAATGGAAAAAATTAAACGATAAAAAATATTTTTGGGAAATTATAGTAATTTTTCAAAATGCTGTATCTCAGTGAAAAATGCTCTTATTGAGATCTAAAAAATGCATTTTAAAGGTGCAAGTTTCTAGTTTTGAGATCTATATAAATCTCAAATGAACTTCCGTTTGAGACAGCTAGAGCGGAGGACAGGGTAATTTTTTAAAATCGGATTTGAAGTGGTGAATGGGGCATCATCCGATTAACGTAAATTATTGTGTGTCAATATTTTTATTCGTTATATTTTGAAACTATGCACGTTAGCCGTTAAGTGGCGTGGCTCCAAATTCAGTTTGGGTATGCACGCAAATGACAGCTCCATGAAGTACCTAGTATTGGTGTTGCGCTTCCAGATTTCAGAACACAGGCGTGCTGACGGTGCGGAACTTACCGATTTGGCATTTGGTCTGAGAGGGACAACATTCACCTCTTTCTCGAAATATTTACCAAATTTAATAATAATCCAGTCATGGTATTAAAAAGTACATAATATTTGTCGATAAATTCTAGAATAAAATTCACGATGCCTATCCCACTTGTACTATACTAGACCATGTTCATTATCTTAGTTTTAGCCGTGTTTATTTTTATTCTAATACTAGCTGACTTCGTCCGCGTAGGAACCGCGTAGGTTAATAATTATAACGCTCAACATCTTTATCAATGTGACGATGGTGGCGCAGCCACAGCGACAGTGGCGCACTCTTTTTTATATTTCTTCGGCAACCAGACCTTTTCTAGGATCATAGTAACATGTTAATCCAGGTAATAAAATATATGTGTGCCAAATTTCATCTAAATGTTGAACTGTTTTTGCGTGAAAGAGTAACAAACATCCAACCATACATCCATCCTCACATTCTTTCGAATTTATAATTTTAGTAGGATTTGTGTTGAGAAGCTTTAATATTAGGGTAGACATTTTCAAAAACTTTGAAATATTTATTTAATAATTTCTAACCAGTAGCTTGTGTATGTAATTTCAGGCTTCTAACTTATAAAATAAAATAATTTTTTGCTTTTCAGTTTTTTCGGCGGTTTAATTTTTTGTTAAAAAGTTTTATTTTAAAATTTTTTTGCGGCTATAATCTACTATTTACTACATGCTTAATTGTTGATTACTTTTTTTAAATTGTAATACTCAACTCAGCATTAAAATCTGTGAGTAAACAATAAATCACCCCTATTTTCCCATCCTTAGGGTAGGAATTTTGTTTCCAAATTTATATGGGACCAATTTCGACGTATTAAAGAATTATCAAAATCGGACTGCTGTGTATAAAGTTATGTGTGGTTATACATACATTACAATCAGTAAGTGAACAATCAATCATCCCCTGTTTTCTTTTATATCTTTTTTTTCCAAATTTATATGGGGCCACCTTAAGGTTACATCCTTTGAAATAAAAAAAAGAATTATCAAAATCGGACTACTCTGTAAAAAGTTATGCGTGATCATAAATTAAAAAAAAATATACGCGTCGAATTGAGAACCTCCTCCGTTTTTGTTTTTTCGTTTTCGTCGGTTGAAAAGTAAGTAAGATGGGTTGTACTAGCAGAAATAGGAAAAAAAGTGTTAATACAAAATGTGGTCGATGTGTGTTCGTTTCATGTTGTATATTTAAATCAACGTTACATTTGCGAAGTGGGATTTACAGCACCCCGGGCTACTGGCACGTGCGATTGGAGTTGGGAAACTATGCTCTGCATTGCGACTTTTAAATTTAACTTTTTAAATTTTGCGTCATCCATTGTCTATATCAATGTTTAGTACCCATAAGTAGTTTAAAGACGCCTGATTTTGTAAATTTTCTGGTCACAACGCCCGAGGCAAAAAAGGGATGTTATAATTTTGACATGTGTCTGTGTATCTGTCTGTGGAATCGTAGCTCCCAAACGGATGGACCAATTTTTATGAGTTTTTTTTTTATTGAATGCTGACTTCATAATTTATAAAGACCCGTTCATTTGAAGACCATCAGCCCACATCACTAACTTCCAGAATTTTCGAGTTTTCGAACTTTGGTATATTGTTACATGGGGTGGTATTTCCATGACATCGTAACCATCTATAACATCTAGAGCATTTATAGCGTGTGTAGGCTCAATAGGATGCATTAATTTGGTTTTTTTTCTCTTAATTTTTATTTTTGTAATTTATTTTCTCTTTACATTTGAAGTGATATGAATTGAACGGTTAATCCATTTATCCACCCGAAAAAATCCACCCTGTAAGACAGCCTGGGTAGATGAACGGATTGTATTTTTATTATTATTTCGCTTTTTATGGCTAAGCAGGGACATCAATTAAATTCATTTATGTTCATAGACTTGAATTACATAAGTGCCTTATTATTATTGTTATTCGGCTATGTGTTCGATTAGCAAACTAAACTCTAAAAAAACATATAACGTATTAATATTCACGCAGAAAGTCAGAGTCGTCTATTTCTTTTTATATCTAGTAAAAAGGTTTTGCATAAAATAAGTAGGTATTATGGCGTGCGTAAAAATGTCGCTCGCAACTCGCAATATAAATCAGATTTTAAACACATGCAACTGCCACAAACTAACGTACACTACCAATCAGCGATCTATTATGCAAGCCTTCCACATGTACACGCAAATGGTAATACCTTTTAATCGCTTTTTTCTTCAAAGCGTTTCCTTGAGTTTGCTATATTTTACTACAACATTCATTACATAATGACCTGATTTTAATAATAACTATGTAGCTGGCGCCCGCGACTTCATCCGCGTTGAAAAAAAAAGTAGCCTATCCTGTGTCCCGTACGTCTAAATGTTTATCTACCAAGTTTCATGAAAATCAGTTGATTCGTTTAAGTTTTGGAGGAACATACATACATACAGAAAATAAATTCTAAAAATGGTCAATTTAGTTTCAGTATCGTGTATAGAGCCTATAAACACGATATCTCTGAAAACAAAGTAACTTACTCCATGACCAAAGTTTACAGATTTATTATTAGTATTGATGGAGTAACTAATAAATAAAATGTAGACCAAAATTCAACAACTAAAACCTTTTAGGGTCTTTTCATCGTCGTTAGCCGTAGGACGACCACTGCTGGACTTATGCTGCCTCCATAATTTTCAAATAGGAACGGTCAGAAGCAACCTGGATCCACCGTCGAACTAACCCTTATCAAAATTTGTAAATAAATGATAACACATTTCTAATAATGATATATTATTTAAGTATACAGTTTAAGAGTAAAGAATAAGCTGACTAGACAATAATTAGCGATTGTCGACAAGAAATTTCTACGTAAAACTCATTAAGAAGGGATAACATGAATGGCAATAGTAGCGTGGGACTTTTAATATACAATGTTCATTTTAATATTGCATTTTTACAAACAATCAGATTTTGAAGAGATTATTTCATTTATATCATGTTAATGTTACATCGAATGAGTTTTGTCTCAATGAACATCTATTACATTAATAAAATCATAAACGCGTAGTGTCTGTACGTGTAAGTAGGTACATTATATATTAAAAAAAAAAAATCAATTTGTACACGTTGTTACTGAGGTCGAAAAATAGTTTTTAAAATCTTTGTCTGTTTGTCGTGTGCTGCAAGCGTATGTTGCACAGTTTCATTGATATGAGAGCTCATATCAAGTGTGTTTGGGAACGCAACGCAAAAAGCAACACAAAAATTCCTGGCATTGCGGAACTACCGAGCGGCATCAATAAATGAAATTTTGAACCGTTTTTTCTTTTTTTTTTTTTTTTTTTTTTTTTTTTTATGTTAAGGTCGACAGACAGGCTGACGGTCCACTTGATGGTAGGTGGCTACCGTCGCCTATAACACAAGCAACGCCATAAGTGCTACAAGTGCGCTGTAAACCATAGGATTAAGGATAAGGGATAAGGAAGGGATGGGGTATTGGGGTAAGGGTAATGGGGTAATGGGGTAATTTGAGGGATTATGTAGTTTATGTCAATTAGCAGAGTTATGGAAGAAGAAGAATCTACGAACTATCCAGTAGAATTTTTACAATCTCTCAGTGCTCCTGGATTGCTAGCTCATAGGGTAAAATTAAAAGTAGCTTCGATATAAATAATATAAAAGTTTAAGTTGTTAAAAATAAAGATATTTACGATGTGAAAGATTAGAGAGTAGTTGTCTTGCATGCACTATGAAAGAATTTTCTACAAAAACGTCTTTAAGGAAAGGCATGTGAAAATTTATACTCGTATTTTGTAGCATTTTTGTCTTACAAAAATGTTTATATTAAAAATACACTTGCCTTTGATGTCTCTTTTATGAACCTTGTGTTGGAAATGCTTTTTAAACAACTCGATTCAACATGTCAACCTAGTTTTTAATCTCTCGTTGATATATTTACCAATAGGTACATGGAAGATGTTCGGGTGCGACGTCCCAATGAGCAGTGTCCGGTTAAGGACCCCCGCGGCGGAGTTGCGGAAGAGTGTTCGTCCGACCACGCAACTTTGCCTTATAGCGGACGCGGAGGACGCCAAGGGGTTTAGTCAGTAGGTCTTCCACAATACCATCTCGGGGCAGGAGTCCGACATAACCCACCAGTCTGTCCCTAGGCCGGTGGGTATCCATGATGGATTTCTCTTGTAAAAAAAGGTACATGGAATATCATCATCATTATCTCTGCCGTAGGAAGTCGACTGCTGGACCTATGCCTCCTCCATAATTTTCCAATAAGACCAGTCATAAGGATCCTGGATCCACCGTCGACCCGCGAGCCTTGTCAGGTCCTTGTCCTCCTTGTGGGTGGACGTCCTACGCTGATTACCCACATATATTTCAAAGCCTCTCCCTCTTATTGCTCACCCGCTATTAGAGGTAGTTGGACTACCCTAACACTAAAACAAACGTTCGCTATCGCTAACGCGTACGTTCGAGTGTAGTGTGGCATTCAGACTTTCAGACTTATACATTGTTTTGTTAGAGATATTTAATCCTTATGATTAACGTCGATTGTAATGTACAATGTACAGGCTTTTATTTATTTTTTAGATTTTCGCTGGTATGATTCCCGGGTTTGGTAAACGTATTTTTAAAAATCTTTAAATGCAATTTTGTTTGTATTGTTTTATAAAATTAAGGCATTGAGTAAAATTTGCTATATCCAGTACTTTAGAGCCATCGTCGTCATCTCAGCCAATGCAAGATAGCCTGGATACGGTGTCAACCTCGCGCCCTTTATTAGGTCAGTCAATCTTGTTGGACGTATTACGCTGCGCTTGCCAGACCGTAATCCTACGGTCCAATCCACAAAAGAAAGAATAAATCCAAACTGTTTTCTGTTAAAAGATTTCAAAATAGTATACTATTGAACGATATTAAGTGTTTTTCAATAACTTTTATGAATTTCTCAACAATTATCAATCCCAGGATGTATTAATCCGGCGACTAGTAATCTGAATTCTTACGAATTCTGAACAGACGAACTTTCTGTTAGATAGTTCGTGTGTTCGTGCCCTGCTCTCAAAAGCCTTATGTCTGCATTATTCATAATTCGTAATTGTCACCTGGAATGTAGAATTTAGTTCAGGCATACTATAGTGATTTTGAAGTTCCATTTAGATCCTAATTTTGAATAAAATGGCTCCAGTGATAATTTCAGTGAAATTGCTTGAAAATTCATTATTACAAAAATCTTAAAATCAACATTGTTATATAAACAAATATAGCATTTACAATTCGATGTATGGTAATGGTTTGGATGTCAACTTATTAAGTGATTGAGTGCATTCGAACAATGTTGTCCTTCGAGTGTATGTACAACGCTTGTTATTAATAACATTGTTGCATATGAAATCAATAATAGTTGCATTGTTGCAAATTCTCAACAAGAAGGTTAATGTTATTGCTTTCCCACCCTTTGTCAGTCCATCTCTTTCTCGCCGTGTACTTCTTTCTTTACATTCAAAGTCGCTTTTCGCGTCTGTCTGTACTGTCTGCGCTCTCCTATTATACCGTGCAACGGATTTTGATACGATTTTCACCATAAGTTTGATAATTTTTTACCGAAGTTGCCTTAAAATAAATTGATATCCTTTACGTGGGCTAAACCTTAAGAGATACATAAAAATAATGTACTAGAGAATTGTACTTTTTCTGAAATCTGTTAAGATTAACCGGTTGACAGTAACCATATAAAATTTTTAATTTCTACAAATTATAAATACGTCATGTCTGTTTCTCTGCTAACTATACATCAAAAGCAACCTATGGATTTTTATATGGTTTTCACTTTCACGAGGAAGGTTTGTGTATATAAAAAAAATTGCATCTTGAACGAATCCGGGAGGAGTTCCCTTTTGTAAATATAAAAACTATGTTTTGTCTTGAAATTGTAAAACCAAATTCTTTTGGATTATATTTTGAAAGGTGGTCTTCGCTGGCCTTTGAATTCTTTGGCCTGAAGTTATTCATATTCTACGCTTTTTGAATAGTTAGCATACTTTATTTTTAATAAAAATAAACGTGTCTCGAAATTGTGTAAAGATTTTCTAATAAAAACTTCCCTTGCCAAGGATTCACTACATATTGCCCTGTTTACGCAATGTCACGGAGAGAGAGGAATCTCTTTCATTTTATGAGTCTTTTTAATGTTACATCTATTATCCGTGTACGAAACGGATTTTTCCTCGTAATACTTCATTCGTATTAGTTCAACCGTAATTTATACACAACTTGAACTGCTCGTTTACGGAATCAAGTGCCAAATAATACGTTTCAAAAAGCATGCTATGAACACTTTTCGTATTAGGAGTTTGCTCTATGCTTATGTATAAATACATAGTTCGATTCTATGTTCTACTTATAATCGATTCGTTCGTTTCTATGTGAATAGGTCCGATGAAATAATATATTTCATTGTAAAAACATTTGATTTACCTAAATTCCTTTGCGCGCTTAGGGATAACACGACGTGATTCTATACTCACATATCTTGCTTTAAGAGATATGAGTAAAAGCTTTACAGGAGAACAAAAGTGGCGCAAAGTACGCTTTTGTTTGAACTGTTGAGGAACTTAATCCACGATACAACATCTTTGCGCTACGTATTAAAGGGAACATGAAACTTTACAGGCTTAGCGTAAGAGATAAGCTCCGTACACATTTTTAATCTCGTGCTACGTTTATAGAAACATTACCGCTAGGTACAGTCAGAGTCTAAACTTAGTCGCAGTTATCAAATGAATTAAATTTTCAATAGAGCTTTCAAGCAACAAATAGTCCAAATATCGTCCAATACACAGTCACAGTCATATAGGCATATTGTATAAAAGGTAATATTTATAAATCTTCTTATTCAAAACTACTTTTCCGATTCAAAAAATTCTTTCATAAATATTTAAAATAGAATTTCACGATGGATGGAAAGACCCCCGACGCGTGTGTCTGTTTGTATATTCGTGATGATCTCAAAGAGCGAGCAACGAAAGAGCGTTAAACGAGAAAGGTTTTTATATTATAATTTGCAGAAAAAAATTGCACCCTTACGAAGCTGGGAGCAGTTCACCAGTTAATATTACAATGAAATATTACTTACGACCCTTACATAATATTTACGAGCCATCTGTCCCACTAGATGTCAATGTATAAAAATGTCAATTCCGGATTATAACGGGTCATCTAGTCAATATACAATTATAAATAGAAGTGGCATTCTCTAAGATATTCCAGTCCTGTATCAGCGTCCATTATGCATGAGTAAAGTTTCCGCCCTTTAAGAGCCTTAAAGGTTAGAGTTTGAGTCAAGTTACGGACTATAAGAACTTATTAGGCTTTTGAATACAGTTAACTTGTGTATGAACTTAACCTATACCTACTGCTTTTGGAGTGGAAGTTCAGGTAACAAGAGATTGGATAAAGTGGTCCATACTTGACACAACCAGTAACTACTACTGAATGTAGGTATATATTATGTTTATTTTCTTATTACATTTTAGAAAAAATAAAATTGTCCAGCACATTCAACTGTCATAACCTTTAGGAGAATACCGCAAATGAAACCAAGTCCCCATATTCTATTTCTGTACTTGACTATGAAGAGCCAATTATCGGTTATACTGAACTTGTTTCTTTTTTTTTGTACCGTGATGACCGACAGCACACCCCTGAGTGGTGACGTCACGAGATTATTATTATATTACTCACATCCCATACTAGTTTTTCATCCGTTGAAGTGGCATACTTTTATCAGATTGGTCGTGGTCGTACAGATGACGATGTATACGGGGGTGGTCTGGTTTCGACTGTTGGTACGAAGCACACTGTACTGCCCTCTGCTTTTCACTTGACCCTGAATCCGTTCCATTTAATTTTTGTTTCTGAAGATACCTAGAAGTTCAAGAGTTCTTAGAGATTCTAGATATAGAAAGATATTTTATCCTACCATAATTTTCGGTGCCATCCTCCCAAATTAATGCAATATATCTAATGCGAAGTTGACAGAAAATTTTAACAAAACATTGTAAAAAATGCTGTAAGTTTTGTTAAAACTTGATCCTAAAGAATAACTTCAGGATACTTTTTAAATTTCCGGTAACGCAAAGCCATCAGCAAAATACTATGTCGTATTGCAAGAGCCGAACAGTTTTCAATTGTAAATATCTGATCACATTTTAATTTTAAGGTTTTGTTATTTTGTTAGGATAAACTAACTTAGCACTTCTAGAGTATCGGAAAAATAAATTGTGTGAAATTCGCCCGGATATCTAGTTTTTAATAAAATATGGATTTTCTTATAATATTATTACTTATAAAACATGATATATTTAATAGCAATATTATCCGCAATGCCGCATTCGGTCCACAAATAACATTTTCAACATGTGTAAGTTTTGAAAGATTACTCCATTTTAGTTGTGTCGACGCTTTTAGAGTAGCTTCATTCACAATTGTACTGAGTGATTGCCTCAGGGTCTAAAACATGTAAGTATGCCACTTTCTTTCAAAAAGAATTTCTTTGTATTATAATACTAAACACTTAGGGCCTCTTTCACAAACTACAATTAAAGTGTTGATTAGTTACTTTTAGAAATCATTTTCTGTTATATTGAATTATGCGCTCGGTTTACTGCATCATTCGATAGCCGATTTTTTTTTTAATTATTTTTGATTTAATGTTTGGGACGATTACCGTACAAACAAAGGTATATCAGCTCCATTTTCCTCGGTTACCGGTGACTTTAAATGACATTTTGGTCTACTTGACGTTTGAGAAACAGGCGCTTAGCCTTGCTATTTTAAAATTATACTTTTCAATATTTTTTCACAGTACTTAGGGTAATGTTTTCGACCTAAAACTTTGGTACCTGGTACCTTTGGACCTGAACATAAATATTGCAGTGTAAAACAGAGTAGGTAAGTGTTAAAGATTAATTACTACCAATGCGGAATTCTGGGATCTGGACACCTGAGTTGGAAATTTAAAAAAATGTAACGCCTAACCGCTTGTTGCTATTTGGTCAGGCGTTAGTTTTTTTATTTCACATTAATACTAATAATAAATCTTGGTCATGGAGTAAGTTACTTTTTTTTTCAGAGATATCGTTTTTATAGGCTCTATACACGATACTGAAACTAAATTGACGATTTTAAGAATTTTTTTCTGTATGTATGTATGTTCCTCCATAACTCTTAAACGAAATAATTGATTTTCAAGAAACTTGATAGATAAACATTTAGACGTACAGGACACAGAATAGGCTACTTTTTTCTTTTTCAACGCGGACGAAGTCGCGGGCGCCAGCTAGTACCTTGATAAAAGTATTTTTTTTCTGGATGAAGGCCTGACAACTATGCAAAATGTGATGATCGGTTGAATAGTGAGTTGAGTCGTGAGTTACTTTCACATTTATAATATTAGTATTGGTTTTACTGATTTTCGATTCTGTATCACATTGCAATCACTGTATTTTCCTTGGCTCCTTGTCCAAGAAATTGAGTACGGTGCTGGGGCAGGCATGAAAAACTCTATCAGAGCACTCACCATTGTAAAGCCGTTAGAACACACAAAGAGAGGCTACAACCATTCATAAACTAAGGCGTTCTTTCTAACTATTGTTGTGTGAGAATTGTATCGTTAGCAATTAGAACAACAATGGTCAAACTGATTTAGCTGTTGGGCCTAGTAGAGAACAAGGCGCTGCTCCGGTGTAAGATACCACTTTGCTCCTTTCAATACATTATTTTCTTTAGTTAGAGTAGCCTTCCCTTACTTCAAATACGTGCTCTATGATATTACATATCTGCTGATTAGTAATGCCAAACCCTTCGCTCTCCTGAGGGGCGGGAATGCACAACATAAGCCGCAAGACAAAGTGTGAAAACGGAGAGTGCTGACGGTTTTGTGAGTTGCTAGGCACGGAAGTTCTCGGAAGGAAGGCGGTCATGCTGTGCTAGCTGGGTTCTATACCAGTCTCCAAACCAGTTATTTTATAACCAGCGGTTTCACCAGGTCTCCCTGACTCCCACGCTACTAGCTCACACCAATACACGAAAACAAATCAGTAGAAACTACTGGTCCTCGAAATGACAGCACCCGTCTCCCCCTGAATTGGATCTTGGCAACCCTTACTTACACACCGAAATACCACTGCATATATGGGACTGTTATTTCACGGTAGTATTCTGTTCTGTAAAGATTTTACAATCTTAAATTATCGAAACTCAACCACATTCATTTAACTAGGAACAACACAATGCAACTAATTGGACCCAACGAGATCATATAGTAAGTGAAATCGCCTCTGGTTAATGTATGAAATTGAGACTTTGTATGTGCAATTATGATATTAATATCAACTAGTGAAACCAAAATATCAGGGATTTATTTTGTAGCTTTGATATATTAATTAGGTCTTTACCTGATAAATTAAAGCTCGCAATCATAAATTGTGTAACACAGTAGCGAACTTAGAGCATCTATGTATAGGTATAGATTTGCTTGTGTTAATAAGCTACAGTAGCCACTTATCATCAAGTGGATTGCTAATCTGACTGCCGACCGTAACAAAAAACAAGTAATAATTAAAAACAGTTTTTTTTAAAACCGTTACCGGATTTTTAACGGGATTTATATTCGAAAGAGGATAAAAGAAATGCCAAGAGCAAGTTTAATAAATTATCTTGGGTAGGCAGCAAAATTTTCAATCAACACTTTTGTTTTTCACTAACTGAAAATTACAAATAGGTCAGGTGGTTTTTTTCTTCTGCGTCTTAGACGCAATAGAAAATTTCTGCCGACTCAGATATATCTGCAATATAGGTACCTACACTTTTGTTGATGTATAACTTGAACGCCCTAAAAAGAACTGAATATGAAATGTTACGCGAGGAAGGTTTTTATATACTCCAAAGACCAGCACAAGGCGCAAAATTTGAAATACACCACCGAGTTGCACGATTAAGATTTGCTCGTAAACATGTGAATTGGACCACCGAACAATGGAGCAAAGTCTTACTCACAGACGAATTCAGAGTTGCATTACGACCATCAGATGGACTAGAGATAGTGTATAGACGACGAGGAGAACGGTTTCCTCCCATCATGACACGTCAAAATGTCAGTTAGCAAAGTGTGTCCCTTATGGTATGAGAAGGGGTGCATTCGGATGCTCGTACAGAGTTGGCCATCGTGGATAATCGGCTTTCGGTAGCCTCGAAAATCATGTTATGCCTTTCGTGGACTTCATTGTTCGAGAAAATTTCTTGATAAGGCATTAAATGCACTAGCTAACGCCGAACGTGCTATTGGCACATACTTGGCTACTGTCGGCATTCGAAGACTGCAATGGCCTGCTCGCAATCCAGACATTAATCCAAATAAATAAACCCTGGGACATACTTAAAAGGCGCATCCGAGGACTTTCTTAGAAGCCAGAGACTCTTCGTGACCTAAAGTATGCTCCTTAAATGAACATAAAAATATTCTGCAAAGCATGCCAAAACGCATGCAGGCTGTCATTAAAGCTAGAGGTGACAATACACGCTACTATAACTTATTTTTTTATTATTTTTAAAGTTCATCTTTACTGTTATTCTCATTACAGAAGTTTTGGCATAGTTTTGTGTTTTATTGACGTTTGATTTTTGTTATCAAATGCCAGCCATTTTAGTGTTATTTTTAATTAATACACTTCACTATCACTTAAAATTAATAAACTATTAACTACAATTTAAAACACATACAAAATTTATTACCTATAATAAAACAGTTGGAGTAACTTTTAACTTTGGGCCACATTTTGTGCCGCTGAGGTATGTAATTTTAATATAATTTTAAGTATTGTAAACCTAAATATTTTAAAATAAAATTATTATAATTTTAATAATAATTGTATTTTCATATATATAAAGAGCTGAATACGACAAACTAATAAAATATATATATAAATCTAGATTGAGTGTGAGTAGATTTGTGTGCGTAAAACGTTCCCGTTAGTGTTAAATCATAGGATATAGTTCTGTAATTTAATCATTATTACGGTAAAGGATTAGTCTCTCCAAATGTACATCAACGCTAGAATGGTTTAACCCCGCACAGCTTAAATTGGGAGCTTCGCTTTCTGTACGAAAATTAAGCTTTACCTACACTCCATAATTTCAATGGAGACTCCAGGTACTCAAATATTAATGTGTGTTCATGTACACGGAATATTTCGCACTTAGAGCCCGGACAGCCCAAAGATATACATATTAATAATATCTCCAGTTTCGTAGGTGCAAAGTCAAAATTCATAATATGTTATAGATAGGTAATGAGAAGATTTGACATTCGTTACTGGTATTTTTTAGTTACTAGTCGTATAAAATATTGTGTGTTTTGGTTTTATTTTTTAAAGATAAAAGTGCTTGGATTTTTAGCAAAATCCTTACTAATATTATAAATGCGAAAGTAACTCTCTGTCTGTAATCATGCGTAACACAAGTAAATATTTTACAATGCGACAAAACGGTAACCTCACAAAACAAAGCAATACAGCAAAAGTAAGGTGGCTGACGATTTGTTTTGTGAGGTTGAATGGTAAATCGATTGTTGCGAGATGTAGAAAAATACGGATGCGTTCCGAAAGTGTATAACAGGACACATAATATCGTCACACAACGGTCGTCACACAAGGTAATGAAATATGGAGACATCAGTTTTACTTCTGTTTTCTTATTTATTACAACGTTTCTAAAGAAATAAAAAGGTTTCTTATGCACAGTGATCGTTTTCCAAAGACACTTTATAAAGTAAACTGTGTTCGATGGATTATGAAAAAGTTATTATTTTTTTCTTTTAAAAGTACCACGGGAGACACTACTTTTTTGTATGACAAAAAAAAACTTCACTTCATTAGATTTGGTTTTTATTGTATTCCTTTGGACTATTTATATAGCGCCTTTTTAAAAAATACGGATTATTTATTCACCATAAAAAATTTTTACACCCGTATTAATATTGGGACACTAGTTTTTTTCTTAATGTACATTTTTTTTTATATCGCCTCATTTTCTCTTGTTTAATTACGTTGTTTTTATTCTAATATGCCTAGAAAACGCAAATCTAATCTAACGCGTAGTTCTAGCGGAGCTCGCGTTAAGAATCTAGAAGCCAAATCTGAAGAGCACACTCAAACCCGTTTGACTTTAGATGCCGAGCGCCGCGCATCTCAAAGGGCTGCTGAAACATTAGAGCAAACTCGGGTACGTCGGCTTTTAGATGCTGAGCGTCATGCGTCATTGATTGCTGCAGAGTCCCATGATGAATCGCAAAGAAGACGTGTTTTAAATGCTGAACGGCAGTCCGTTAAGAGCTCATTTCGAGGACATGATCATTGTCCGTCCACTAAGGTGAAAACAGGGCATAATGCGTATTTTGTGTAACCATGTAGACCACGTAAAGTGTAATTTTCATGATACGAATAGATTCAGATGACCGAGCCGATATAAGTAATGGGTTATTGAGTAAGTAAACAGACTGTAGCATACCATAACAAAAGTAACATACCATAAGGCCATAAATTTTAGGGCAGAAAAGCCTTAAGTTGCAATCGCAGGATAAATATAACATAATTCAGACCAAAGCGCATGCACGAAGACCACGGGCAGCCACCGAAAAACTGGTAACGTGCTCAAAATACAATGTTCAATAACAGCAAGGCGAATCACTTTATTTTATAAAATTTCTATTTTTCGTTTGATTTTTCTTCTGAATCGTCGGAAATATTTCAGCAGCGTGTATTACTTTATTTCCTACAATTTCTATTTTTCGTTTGATTGCCATTTTTACTATCGATATCGATAATGAACGTCACGACGGCGGGTCGGTGACGGCCTCTTAGGTGGCGGGCTGAAATAGGCCCGCTCTGCCGCACTGAGCGGATGTCGTCAGTGCGTGTCGGGCCGAAAAGGGCCTGCCACGAGGTTTTTGATGCATGTGCCTAAAATTACCACATATCGAAATAACTATTTGTCTCTATCGTACTCTTACTAATACTCAAGATTTCGCACCAACGAGAGAAATATAGTTTTCAACGTCCGCACCAAACGTAAGCACGGGGGCGGGCTGAATTGAGTCTGTTCCGCAGTGAAGGTGTTAAAATCAAACTCGGTTTAGGTTTTAATTATATTTGCCTTCGATATCAGATATTTTTATGTAACTATCAAATTATTTGGTATTCATGTTTGTGTCTACTCGAATATCTTTTAACAAACAAACGAATCACAAACAATAAAAGAAAAACGAAATTTAATTTACTTACAGCCTGTCAGATCTAGCATTGAGCACGATCTATAAAGACTCTTCAAATAAAAGTATTCGCAGGATTTTTTTCTTATTAATTTTGATAAATGTTTACTTCTATGTAGACACCTATATTCTGTGAAAGAATTATTTTTAATACGAGTACTACTGAGAACCTATGTTAATATTTTCACGCGACCATACAAAAAAAAAAAATAAGAGCTTTCGAAAATCAAATACTTGTTCTCTTTTCTCTTGTTAATTTACGCAATTAGCCTCCGAGCCTGCTAACAAATCCCTCAGGCGCGGATATAGCAAAATGTTGTTTTCTAGCCAATTATAGTTGTGGAGATTCTGACTCATTTTTAAGCCGCAAGACTTATAGGGCGGCGCGCTCTATAGACTTATAATATTTTTACATGTTATTGGTGGATTATAAGATCCTTTGCATCCACCACAGATCTCTCCTGTCCACTCTGAAGGTTTACTGCAAGCTCATTCATGCTCACTGGTAAATGGAGTATCTTCTATGGTTGTACCAATGTGTTTGGGAATTTTAGCGTCACGTTGACTGGTGTTGCATTGGTTATCCTACAGCGATAACAAAAAGGTGTTTTTACAATTCCTTTTTTTTTCATCGAACATTGAAACCATTTCGGCGTCTGTGTTTCTGAGCTCATATCATCAATCAATACTAATAATAAATCTGTAAGGGTTGGTCATGATGTAAGTTAGTTTGTTTTCAGAGACATCGTGATTATAGGCTCTATACAATGATACTCAAACTAAATTGAGGATTTTTAGATTTTTTTTCTGTATGTATGTATGTATGCATGCACAAAAATGATTTTTAACGATTGCCATTTTGTAGTACTCGAGCGCGTCAGATTTTTATACAGACGGTTCATACAGAGATTTTTATACAGACGGTTCCTGAATTTCTGATCGTGATGATTCTTAATCTAACGATTATATGGAGGATTTTTTAAAATACAGCGCCTAAAAAAAATTTTAATGCCTCTAGACGCTCACCCCACCGCTGAAATGAAAAACTTCATATAACCTTTTTTTCTTCTTACCATCCAATCTTCAAAGTCCAATAAGTCCTCACGACGCTCGAGTGACTCCACATTTAGCATCGTGGGCTCCCCTACTATTATGCGATTAGTTTGTTCGCAGCGCTCAGAATCTCTTTATTAGTAAGCACACTTAATGTTATTTGAATATAAATCAAACAAACGATTTTATATGAAAGCGAAACATTTCGATATTTATTTTTTAAACCATTGACAAAGTACTTTATAGATTAGGTGTAACGAAAACTATACTTAAATTTGATGATCAAAACTGTAGGAAGTTTACTTCAAAAGAACTTCAGTAATAACAATTTTTCGCGTAAAATTGAAAATAAACGAATTATTTAATTAATAAAAATTCATATTGTTTTCGGATCTAAGTCGAAAATATCGACCAAAGAGAAAAATTGATAAAGACCAAAATTGTATGAAATTCCAATCAACTTCGGTAATTACCATTTTTCGTGTAAAATTGAAAATGGCCGATCAGCAAATAAATGATTATTATTATTATTATTATATTATTATTATTATATAGGATAACATGGTGCGAACCCCGAAAACTAAATGTAGATTGCCAAGTGCCCTCCTCAACGATATCTGAATGAAAATTTCTACTCGGTATTTTTATACGTGCCAGTCACTTTTTTGATCTACATAATTCGACTGGGCTAAAAGAGAAAATATTTGTATTTTTATATTTTTGTTTGGAATGAACCAATTCAAAAACTACTGGACCGATTTTAAAAATTCTTGCGCCTATAGTAAAGCTATATTATCAGCGTTTAACATGCCTAGTATTGAGTAGTATGAGGAGTATTAGCTATATTATTAGTATTATTACCGCGGAGCTTAGCTAAGCGGAGCGGGACTGGGTTCAACTGGTATTTAATATTTGCGAATTGACTACATAGTTCAAAAGCTTATTTGAACTTTGCCGTTGACACAAAGTTAAGGCGGCAACTAAAGTTTTAGGTAGTAGGTTATATATTATAGTTATTACTCCTAGTTGGATTATTGATGCAGTGATGCATTCATTCTAATATGATATTTTTTAATAATTATATTTTTATTTCCTCGTATTGTCCTAAGGCTTATTGTCTTAGGACATGTAAACTTTTATTTAACATTCTTTAATGTGTTTAGGGTAACGTCTAAGATTTCAGTCGTTAAAGAAAAAATATTTTGTTTTGGTTAAAAATATTTTAACATATGTACTAACGTTGTTGAAGTAAGATAACTACTATGATAGTAAAATGTATACGCAACTAATGCGTAATTGACATTTCAGATAACTATTTATATAAGCCAAAAACAGTAAAGCATGTCTTTAGCAATGCTTCGTCCCTATTATAAATAATATTGAATCGTAGATAATTACGTCAGTTTTCTGAGGTTACACTTTTTCTATTACTTTTTTGGGCATTCAAAAATAACCAATTAAGCACAATTATAATAAGTAGAAATTATGTTTTTAAATGAGAATTTTAACAGTATCAATCATATATAATTCTTAAGGCCATTTCTAAATAATGAAATCAATTTATTGAATTAGCAACACCAGGAGCTAATGTTTGCAACAATATTTTGATATCAAACTTGTATTTAGTTCAAACTATTGCAGAACAATACAGCTTCCAGTTAGTACTAACAACTTTGTTGTAACGGAACGTTCAGACAGGAACTTCTTGAGATACCTATGCTTCTATGCAAGTTAGCTTGCTTATCCAAGCTTATTATACTGTGGATTTCAATAAGAAATTGAAACAATATACGGTTTAGCATCTAGTTAAATATCCATATTAGCTTTCCTATTGCATTAAACATTAAAAATTATACAATACTTTTTAAATTTTATAAAATCTATATGGTTAATTTTTTATCGATTCTTATATCAACAATTTCCTGTAAGTACAGCTTTTTTTTGGATGTTTGGCATAAGTTGATCCACTGTAATGCGTTGTACTCGTACCTTGCTGCCTAACATCGATCCAATTTTCTTCTTATTCTCAGTATTCAATTTTAAGGCTGCAGACAGTATTTTCTAGTATTCCTTCATCTCTGAGTGGTATTTATAATTTTAGATCCTTTGACATAATCCCAGTAGTCTTTTCATCTTTAAATAGATCTATCTATAAGACTTATACTTACAGTGTATCGAAATGGTGTATTACGAGTAGTTCAGTTAACAGTCCGGTTGAACGAACTAGTGAGACTTTTTTCCCCAGTAGTCCGACCGTACAAAACAACCGAAATAGTGAGACCATTTTTTCTCTGGTCCATTCCCAGTTATATCTTTGCAAGTTCGCTGTTACAGTATACTGTCGTCGTGACTGATATCTACAGAACATTATATGTAGGTATGTATATTGTGCAATGTTAATATTATTGCTTCTCAGTCAATGTTAATTGATTGGAAATTATTTGGATAGTCTGTGGCAATGAATATGCATTTTCAGAAAGCCAAAGACCTATAAGATTTATACTTACTTACTGTCGTCGGCTTATTATATTAGATCCATGTTTCGTCGTGACAAATTATCCACAGAACATACTACCCCGCTAAAAGGGGCGCAGGGTGCGGGAGAGGTAAGAGGGGAGCGATAGGGTCGGGGGGGGGGAGTGCGGGGGAGACGCTCCCCTCCCGCTACCCTAACCCGCTATTAAAAAAATTAGGTTTATTGAATAATAATTAAATAATTTTCTGAAATATACAAAACTAGCGACCCGCTCCCGGTTTCGCCCGCGTCCGATCGCTACCAAACTTAACAGGGTTACCTGCTTGACTAATGTGAAGATTGAAAGTTTTATCAAAATCGGTTCAGCGATTTTGGAGTCCATAGGGAACATACACACACACACACACACACATCGCCTTTTTATTAGAAATAAGAAAGATAACACATAATATCTCATTACTTTCATATTATTTAATCATTGTTGTATGATTTGTAGATTAACTTTAAAGAATGAAAATAAATAGGTATCTGTTTTGAAATAGTCAGCTATTTTAAAACAGATATTTTAAAATAGATACCGATTTATTGAAACAATTAATCTGAACAATTATGCTATTTAAGGATACACGACGACACTTGACACAATAGCATATGGTGATACATTAGACATTACTGAAGACTGAACTAAGAAACTTATAAACAACTATAAAGCTGACATTTCAAGAACTGTTTTTTTTTTTATATAACGAATTATTCATGAATATAACCATATATTTCCGAAATAAATTTCCTTGCCTATTTTCTGTTTCTCTGGCTTCACGCGTTATAAGTATGTAAACTGGCAAACATTCATTCACTCACTCGCCCTGCTTTCATGTCGTTTTTATTTTACGCAGATCTGATAGGCGTGATCAGGCTGAAATTTCATAATTCATAGCGTTTCGTTTTTAATCATTTCGTCGATATTATCGAATCGTATTCGTAAATTATCAAAAATCAAAAGAAATCTTTAATATTACGCAAAAACGATTTAAAATTTGACAGAACACGTCCAAGGAAGGAAGCCGCTAACTAGATGGACAGTTAAACTAGCATCTGGCGGTATTTAAATTAAAATAATGCTTAAGCATTGTCTAACCTTAAATAATGCCTAAACACTCTTTTGTAGTAAAGTTTTATTTAAACACGTGTTCAAAGCCTGTTTAAAGTGTGTTTAATGTTTTTGTAATAAGACCGTAGATGTTTACACCAATGTCGACATAAGAAATTGTCACCGTGTGGACGTGTGGACGCAATCTACACTAGTGTCGACATTTTGTTGAGTGTCAGTGTCGTCGTGTATTACAAACAAAATCAACGAAGGACATATTATTTTAATTAATCATTATTGTATGTTACAAACATGACAATAAATCGAAACATTAATTCTATTCCCCATTATCAAAATCAACAAAGTATTTTAGCTTTTACTATAATATCTACTACATACCTTATACATAAAATTTACCTTTAATTGATTATTATGAATTAGTAATTAAATAAATTATTACATTATGAGCGTTATATTATTATTATTAGGTAAGTCTAAGTAATATTATTTAATAATGTTAGAAGAAGAAAGACATAAAACTTTACAGCGACATACTCTCTTCCTGATATTTTCAATTACATATTTTTTTAATTAAAGATTAACATACATTACTTATTTACTTACATAAATAAATTTCACTAAGCTTAGGTATATGACTCATGTATATGTAATATTATTATTATAGCGAAAAAGGGCGAGCACTGACTGACTATAATTATGTTACGACATGGCAAACCAAAGGATTTTTCCTAAATATATTATTTTTAACCTCTTTTTACATTTTTTCACCTAGCATAATATTTTTTACCTTTTTATACTCGCACTACTTTATTTCATTTCGAAGAGGCCGTAGCATTCCTCGTAATACCACGTGATCACGATGCTGTAACACGTCGCGACATACAAAGGAGTGCGAGTGCTAAATATGCTAAATAAGATCAAAAATACAACATAATATTTTTAGGAAAATAACACAAATTGTTCTGCTGTGCCGTGCCGTGCCGTACCGACAGTCAGCGCCGGCCCTTATATAAAAAAAACAGATACAAAGATATTTATGTTTTATTATAATGCAACCAACGTTAGGGGTCGTCCGATCAGTCGAACGAAGCAATCGGACCACGTGGTCTCAGGGAAATGTCAAACAAGTTAACAAGTCAATTAATAAATAATTGATATTAGTCTGACTATCTTTATTAATTAAATAATTAATTATTGCACGTTCTGATGTATTTTTAATATTTTCTTCTTTAATATTTAAATAATAATTATTCTTCACCTATAGAAAGTTACAACATAGACTACATTCCCCGTGCAACAATTATAAAATAATTACTGTAGCTTAAATTTATTTATTTATTTCCTAATTTGTTGTAATTGCTGTCTTCTGTTTCTATAAAATAGAAAGAGTGCAAGTGCTCCTTCATCATTATAGACACTCGACATAATTAAAATGTTGTGTTGTGTAATTAGAAATGACAAAATGAAGTTTATCATCAGTCGCGTAATGCGGTGCTATGATACCATGAGCAATAAAAAAGTGCCCATAGTAAACCTAGGTGAACAAGTGGACCACGGGCCATTTTTAACCCTGGTCCACCCAAGTGAACAAAGTAGGACGTCCAATATCCGCTGACCGGTCATATTGGAAAATTATGGGGTTGTTCAGCAGTGGACGTCCTGCAGCTGAGTTGATAATGATGAATTTTTAAATAGAGTGTCTTTTTCATTATATTTTTTTTACTAAGTGAGTGGTAGCCCTATCCATTTATCTATGTATTCTATACAATACTAAGAATCAAGAAGTGTAATATTACTAAAGATATGACTAAGATAAAGGGTGGTATTGACTGGTTCGGGTCGGGCGATGGTGTCCCGTCGCTGGTTGGTCCTGACAGTCCTGCTTGCTTCAAACTTCTTGATTTTGTGTCCCTTAACAATCTTACTCAGTATAATACATCGTTAAATAACCATGGCAGGGTCCTTGATCTCGTGTTGAGTAACTTGGTTGTATTCGACCTGCGCACTTCAGCCAACCCTCTCTCCTTGGTGGATCCTTACCATCCTCCATTGCGTTTCGACCTTGAGTGCTCCGTGCGACGGACATTGCAGCCCGGTGACGATATACCCAGACCTTGTTTCTTTAAAGCCGATTATGAGGCTATAGTAAGACACTTACGTGTGATCTGTTGGCATGATCTGTTCTCTACTTGCTCTAACGTTAATGAAATGGTAGATCTCTTTTACATTAAAATCCGTGAAATTATCAACTCATTGGTTCCGAAGTCAAAGCCTGTAAGAAAGAATTTTCCTCCTTGGTTCTCTAGAGATCTTATAGGTCTCATCAGGGAAAAATACAAATTACGCATGAAATTGAAGAAATTTAAGAGAAACCCTCGTGATGTTCTCTATTATGATTCACTGAGAAGTAGATGCATCGGGCTGCAGAAGATATGTTATAAAGATTATTTGCACAGAATGGAGTCATCACTTAGGTCCAATCCAAAGCTGTTTTGGTCGTTCGTAAAGAGTAGAAGGCGCGCTTGTGGATCATATCCCGCTAGGATGTCTCTTGGGAGTGTAACTGCTACTGACGGCCATGATATCAGCAATCTTTTTTCTGCTCACTTTGCGACGGTATATAATTGTTCCTCTAGCTCCTCGAGTTCCCTCCCGTCCACGGCTGATGAAACTGGGTGTGTTCTGACTGGCGCTTCGTTCTGCTCTGTTGTTTTGTCTCCTTCTACGGTGAGCGCGGCTCTAAAAGGGCTAGACCCACATAAAGCGGCTGGTTCTGACGGTGTCCCTTCAGTGTTTGCTGTCAGATGTGCTGGTGTTCTGAGTTTGCCTCTAACAATGATATACAATGCGTCTCTGAATGAGGGAATCTTCCCATTAATTTGGAAAGAAGCATTTATACTTCCCCTTTATAAGGCTGGCGACAACTCTGAAGTGAAAAATTATAGACCCATAGCAATCCTGCCTGTTTCTGCCAAGGTGTTCGAGAAGCTACTGTACCCTCTATTTAATAGCCACTTTAAACATCTGTTATCTCCCTATCAGCATGGATTTATGAGTGGCCGTTCGACATCAACAAATCTCTGCACTTTTATCGATAGGGTGAGCGGTTTACTGGATTCTCGTCACCCTGTAGACGCTATATATACTGACTTTGCCAAGGCGTTCGACAGGGTTCAACACCACATTATGATGCGTAAACTTAGGCAATATGGAGTGTCCGGCAATCTCCTAAATTGGTGTGGGTCATATCTGACTGGAAGGGTGTCGAGAGTGGTCCTTAAAGGATATTTTTCAGATTCCTTCGCATTAAATTCCGGCGTACCCCAGGGGTCTCATCTTGGTCCCCTATTCTTTAATGTTTTTATAAATGACATAGAATCATGTTTCCGGAACTCACATTGTTTGCTCTTCGCTGACGATCTCAAAATTTTCAAAGGTGTGGCGTCTCCGGGGGATAGTGCGGGGCTCCAGGATGATCTTAACAGATTGTCGAACTGGTGCCGGCTTAATGGCATGTCGCTTAACATCGACAAATGCTTTCACCTGCATCTCTCTAGGGGACGGTTCCCACCGGGGCAGACCTACCACTTTGACGGCACTTATCTGCGGAGCGTGGACTCTGCGAGGGACCTTGGAGTTCAGATTGACTCAAAACTTCGTTTTAATATCCATATTGACAATATTGTGAAGAAAGCGTTTAAGTCCCTTGGTTTTATAATTAGAAGTTGCAGGGAGTTCAAAAACCCATCGACAATGATTGCTCTTTACAATGCTTATGTACGCTCAGGCCTAGAGTATTGCTCAACCATATGGAATCCACACTACGATGTATATATCAAGCGTCTGGAGTCTGTACAGAAGCGATTCCTTTGGCACTTGTCTTATGGACGCGGTTTAGCTAGGGAGCTCTCAAGCTATCAGGCCAGATTGATTCACTTCGGTGTCGATTCTCTGCAATCCCGGAGGCTTTTATTGGACGTCCTATTCTTCTGCAAAATACTGAGGGGGACAGTTGATTCGCCTGAACTCTTGTCGCGTATAAACTTTAGTGCTCCTCGTCGAGCGCCTCGACCGGGCAGATTTAAGCCTTTCCAACTGAACCATTTCAGAACAAACTTGGGCCGTTTCTCGCCACTGAATCGAATTATGGGTCATGCGAACTCCCTAAGGCATGAAATTGACCCTTACAGCGATGCGCCGTCGAAAATCAAGAGAGTCATCCTCGTCCGTGGTCCCGACACCTGACCTGATTATTTTTGACTTTATTTATTATTATTTATTTTATCGATTGTTAATTGATTGATTATTGATTATTATTCATTTAATGGACGTGACATGTAGTGTAACGCTATACAATATATATTTCTATTATTTATTATTTATTCCCTAGATGTTGCTTGTAGCTTTTATTGGTGCATGCTGAGCTCCCTATAATTGCGGCGGCATCCGCCTTGCGTTAATTATTTTGTACAATGTGTTAGTTGGATGTCTGCCTCGTTGGGGGCCTTGTACAATAAATAAATAAATAAATAAATATGTGACAATATCGAATCAAATGTCATGAGACTCAGGAGATTATGGAAAAGACCTCTTTGCGCACTAACGATGTTACGATTGTTAATACTAAAGCTAGAGGTTACTGGACTCGTGCTTTAAAAACATTTTTTATAGTTCTAAGTAATAGGATTATTATCGATGGAGAACCAACTCATTTGTTGATTTTGAAACATTGTACAGGATTCGAGGAGAAGGTCCTTCACTCATCAATCGTACCGGCTCAGTAGTACTACTGGGAATGTGGGCACCTAACTGTTTTCTAGACAAGTATAGGGCTAATCCTAATTTAAAAAAAAAAAACAGTCGTAGGACTGCACGTCAAAACTGAAAACTTCTTAGCTTTTCTTAACCAATTGATCTGGAATTTATTTCTTATTTTTCCAGAGCTGGTATAACCTAGCCTATCGTCTAATCACACACACACATACCTATATATTTAAGTAAAAGCGTGACGGACACGCTAGTTTAGCGCTTTCTACCCTTATTCTACAAATACTGCCCAACGTGTACATTAACTAAAATACAGTGTAACAGAGTTTGAACTAAAATACTCTGTTACACGGCACAGTACGCTTAATGATTCTTTGTCGTAGATTTTTGCTTGCTCCGATTTCCAAATTTTAAAATTATAGCTCCGATATTTTATGCTTGCAAAAATCCGTTTGAAATATGAAAATCGGAGCCAGCAAAGATGTGCGATACCTATTTTTTAAATTTTTAATAAAGGATATCCATGAGCATAATTAAGTACTTATTGCACTTTATGTACTTTTGAAATTAATACCTACGTCTTTAAATTTGTTTCCGTAATGGGAAACACTTCAGAAAAGTGATGATAGTGCTGTGGCCACTACATATCTATAGTACCTACAATCGAATGGTACTACAGCAACTACGTCGTACTGTTAATACCAAAATATCGCCAGTAAGTGGTACTGAGGACACACAGTCAATGGTACTAGCTAGAGCAACTACATCATATACATACAAAATTTAAATACACCAAACGATATAACTAAATTATCAAATATTTATTTTGGTATTGGTTAGATACGCCCAAAGGAAATATTACTGGTAACGTACTTATAAAACACACGTACATGTCGACGACACAGTTAAAATAACACCCCATTTTTTGTCATCGTTCCACAACTGTTACAATTCGACGTTGTACGTCAGTCATTTCACAACTGATACAATTCGACGTTGTACGTCAGTCATTTCACAACTGATACAATTCGACGTTGTACGTCAGTCATTTCACAACTGATACAATTCGACGTTGTACGTCAGTCATTTCACAACTGATACAATTCGACGTTGTACGTCAGTCATTTCACAACTGATACAATTCGACGTTGTTAGGAGGCTTCGTAATGGACGACCGACGTATACTGCCGCAGCCGCCCTTTTCCGCCGATCAGACATGAGTAAAACTGGCTTGCACAGCATCATCCACTGACACCTGTGTACCAGCAGTGAAGTACTGGAAATTAAAAAAGAAGAAACATTGAACTATCTTTATATGTATATTTCCTCTGTACGTATGTATGAACTCCTCCTAAACGGCTGGACCGATTTTACTTCTGTCTTCACATATCGATAGAATCAGGGATGGTTTTTATGTAAAAAAAAAATTGGTCGCTGACACTAGTATAATATATTAATAAATAATTAAAACTTAAACGTCTGTTGGTACTATCAAAATAAATGCTTTTTATTAAATGTACGAGTATATCAAAGCATATTCAGGTGTATACTTTTATGACAGAAAACCAATTTTTAATTTCTTATCTGTCTGTCAGTTAGAACTCTGATTACGCGCTGTTATGCGCATATAAGTACACACTTTTTACACATAAACCGGTGTCAAAATAACATAGAACTGTGGGAAGCGATTTACATTAAAGATTTACATGTAAAGATTTTAACATGATAACAAAATATCTCAATTTGGTTTTACAAACAAATTAACAATTCCCTTACCAGACAAATTCGGACACTGAAGGAATCATTTTCATTGATTTATTTAGAAAAAGAAGCAACAATAATAAAATGCAAAATGAAGATGAAACGACGAAGAAAGTTACGCGCTGGTGTTCTGTTTCATCAAGATTGTTAACACATCGCTCGCATGGTCCTTCGCTGCCATTAAGAAAGCAGGGTTTCAATTGATGGAACACCCACCATATGCACCAGACCTCGCTCGTAAAAAATTCTACTTATCCCTTACATTAAAAGAACACATCCGAAGCACCAAATTCGAGAACAATGGCGAGGTCATGACTGCGGTGGAGGAAAGGTGTTTGTTGAGACTCAAGAAGAAGATTTTTTTAACCGGATTACAACAACTTGAAAAACCATATTCCAAAATTACCTAAATGTATTGAAGTAGAAGATTATATTAAAAATAAAATAATACATTTTCTTGGATATTTCATGTGGTTTTTATAACATTACCGAAAACTTTTTGATCGCTCCTTACCTCGTAAATCGAAGTATCAAATATAGACTTCAATTTTCAATGCAAATAATATAATATAAATGTACCATCTATGCATCGTATTAAAAAAAGTCAGGGACTTATTAATTACATTCTTCACGTGTAAGATAGATTGTATTGATTGGATCGGTGTGCAGATAGTGATAGGTAAATATTGTGTCAGGTATCATACGATATTAAGAAGAAAAAAATAATATTACAACTGCACCAGACGAAACAAAATAGTACTTGTAACGAAAATGTGAATCAATCATGATTTTTAAATGTGACGAATAGGGTATAATTTTATTGAAACTCAGTTTGAAAGGGTTATTAAATAGAAGGAATAGGGGCACAATACGAACTTTTAGACTTACGTAAACGTGGATGCTTTCTAGTACATCTTGCGATGAGTAGGATTTCTTAAGAAATCTCTTCCTATGAGGAAGTCATACTGAACATACAAGTTAAAAAAATAAGTTAATAATCATGAAGTAAATGTCTTTAACCATTTTTAATTCCTATAAGAATGTGATCACAAAAATTAAATAAAAACGATAACATTTATTCAAAGCGTAGTAACTTTATAATTACAAGGGTGGCCTGAAAAGTAACCGTCCAAAGAAAGATAAAAGACATTTGTTTTTAGTTTTGTATAATAGTCTCCTTGTAAGTCTACACACTTCTCCCAGCACTTTAATCCGTCCAAATAGAGCTCGGCGTCTTTCTCTTCGAAATAATAGTTTACGAAGGAAAGCCTCCTCATTTGACGAAAATCTTTATCCTTCGAGAGCAACTTTTAGCTTAGGGAACAAAAAAAGTCGCTTGGAGCTAGATCTTGTGAGTGAAGGGAGTGGTCGCTGATGTGTGAGACGGTGGATAGTCTCAGTGAATCATTTTTTTTTTTGAAGTGAAAACTTCTTTAGGCGGGCGCGTTGGGCATTTTTGAGAAAACAGTGTCATGTAATCGAATGTAAGCGTTGATGTAGATGATATTAATTTAAAACAATTTAAAACTGCATATGAAAGTAAACTTACTAGATATGATAACAAGTATAAATATGGTATACACCTCTGACCAATAATATTGTAGTTTCATATCAATATCAAACTTTTTTAATGGTCTATCATTATAAAGTTCATGTTAAATAATTATGTTCTATTTATTGTCATTGTGTGGCAGTGTTCTCTTGTATTCTCTTGTAGTTCTTACGATCAAGAATTTTGTGAAGCTGTTTTCACTTCTGACGTGCAGTCCAACGATTGACATGTTTTTTTTTTTCAAATGAGGCCTTTCTTTGCAATTTCTGTCTTCAGCTTGTCAAATAGCGATGCTCCTGTGATTTCTCCTTTTTGAAGATCATCAATTATGATAACTCTGACTATCCCCAAAAAAACAGTTTTTGCCATTGACAGGCAGGTCTTGGCAAAGTCTAAAAGAAAATTTTCAAAAAAGGATTTTACCAAATATTATCACGAGGGGAAACGCATTTTCGGCGTCCCCACTATTTACGGATTGTCCGGTATATGGTTCGAACCTCCACGCATACGGAATTAGATACAGACCGATATGGTACGTACTTGTAATTGTTATTGTTATATACTAACAAAATTACAATTAATTATTAACTATTATTTGTTTTACAAACCGTAGTCCGTACTACGGTTATAAATATTGCTAACTTGAGAGTGAATACAGGTGTATAAAATAAAATATGTTAGTAATTTATTTACGAATTCAATATGAGTTACTTGAGACAATATTACAAATCGAAAAGAGACTCACAGAGATAAGATTAAAATAACACACAATTGAAACTAGATTAACAACAACGATGGTTTTGGAACATCTTACGAAGAAATTCTTCGACGAAAAATCAAAAGAGCGTGACGAAATACATAAAAGCATCGAAGTGCAGAGTTCAGACGTCGGAGAAACGTTGAATCTGTGCGAGCTAATCTTCAACTATCTGGCTGAGTTGAAAGGAAACTTCGACCTCCGCAACTTACGGACCGGAGTCGATACTATCGAAAAGAAATGGAAGAACATCTGCGAACAGCGCAAGAGTGTGTTGAAAGAAAACCGAATACTAATTTCGGCAGTCCTTACATTCTTTTTGGCCCTTTTCGAGCCGGATTAGTGAACATCCATTTGGTCCTTTCGAACCCATATCGAATATTCTTTTGGTCTTTTTGAGCACGGATTATTGAGCACTTATTTTAGTTATTTCGCATTAATTTTCGCTTGAGATTAGCCCCGCTTTATATTTCTTAAAAACCCGCCTGACGGACTGTGTATAAGACTGACGGAAGTATCAATATTGTATTTATTTTTAGAAAAGCACGCGTCGTTCCTCTTGCAGCAGTTTCCATACCTAGACACGAACTGCAGGCAGTTCTCGTAGTGGTTCGGCTGGCATTTATTATCGGATCAGAACATGAAGTGACTATATGGCAACGCTACTTTTGTTCTGATTCGATTAATGTGCTCGGTTGGTTACGAAGTGAGGCACGGACTTTAAACTTTAACCTTTCGTTGTTAACCGAGTAGGGGAGATTTCGGAGACCACGAATGTATCCGATTGGAGATGGTTACCCACGGATTTAAATGTGTCTGATGAAGCTACCCATTTATCCGATGGGTGTTCATCTCGTTGGTTTTCAGGACCAACGTTTAGTTTCCTTTATAAAATTTTGGACGAGTGACCTTCGAAAACCTTTAAAAATAGGTGTTTACAAGATGATCAATTTAAGAAAGCAACACTTGTGAACACTCATGCTACTGAAGTCAACTCTCAATCTCTAGTTTCTGCCTTCAGTACCAGATCTCTCGCGTTCGCGTTTTAGTAGTTGGCTACGGATGGTACCTACGATCGTTCGTGTATATGAGTTTGTGGAAACGAATACTCCGTAGTCACATAAAATTCAAAATTGGGATCGTTTAAACGTTTGGCTGGCTTATCTTCACTAATATCCAATTTACCATCTTCATCTCCATGTTACATTACATTAACGTCAGAAGAGCTTCAAGAGGCAGAGTTGTCAGAGAATCATTTAATGAAGAATGTTATAGTCTCCGCGACTAAGTAAAAGCCGATAGTTCACAAGAGTCGTTTGCTTCGGAAAAATAATTCGAATGGCTGGAAGAACCTCTGATGTAAAAGACGTACCTGTTTCCACCAGACCACCTATCATATTTGACGGGCAACACCCAACGGATTGCCTATTAGTGGCGTATTACGAGTAACATGTAAGAGCGATGCACAGTTATCCCGCTCTACTTATTAACGAAATGCGTCAGGAATATTGGATTTTGCGGTTAAGAAGAGTTTGTTTCGAATGTTGGCAGTTTATCAGCTGATGCGGCAATTATGTGTCTACGACGATATATTTCTCGACGTGGGACTCCATACAATGGCACTGCTTTGATTGGAGCAAACAATTTGTTGATGTAAACTTACCAAGAACAGTTTTCATTTTATCCTTGGTTCATCGTCTCAGGTTCAGGGGAATGTTAACGACATTTTTGCAGTACCACTGGCCGTTTTGAATTTATTTAAATTACTGTTCTTTCATTTTTATATTTTTCATTCACGTTTTGTTCATTAGCTTGTAATGTAAGTACATTAGGATTCACTTAAATTATCTTTCCCTTCTTCCGCCCCTATTTAGCTTTTAACACAGTACCTATATGACGTTAGTGCTTCGAGCGACAGAGATAACGCTCTACAAAGATGACAAAGCCGATCATCTCTCTCTCTAAAAGTCGATGTACAATCTTTATCGCCTACAACTGTACCTAGCTTTTATCGACGAGTGCTGCCACCTTCATGTTGAAGTCGAAAACTATTCAGACCACCCTTGTTTATTTAAATTATATATTTATTTATTGTACGATGGAACATAATAAAAAGCTTTAAAATAATAACAATTTTATTTGTCATTTAAAATTAAATTTAAATTTAACCTAATTTGGTTTTAACGGTCTTATTGGCTAGGCCTTAATGGACATTGTGTCGTAAAACAGAAATTAAGGCTTATTAATGGGTTAAAAAAGTAATTTCTTCTGTTATCTGAGGAATTTAGTAATCGGTTCGTTATAGCTTGGTGATTCTAAAAATAAGCTAGGTTTGAATATTAACATATTAATATTATATATACATATAAATAAGTAGGTATATGTTTATAGATTTTTTTATCACCTACCTGATTATCTAAATATAAAATGAAATTGTTCAGTCTGACGGTAGCCACATACGTAAGATATAACTGCGCAAGTGTACTTACGTAATTATTTAGATATGTTGATTTATATTGAAAATAAAAAATACATCTAAGGATTATAACGCTTGACCTTTAGTTACTATAACACTTTGGTCAGACGTTAGTTTTTTAATTTATTTTAGATGGTCACTTGGGAACAGTACTTTTTTGTAGATGAAAGGTATACCTCGTTTCCTGTATCCCTAACAACATGTATGCATAATTTCATGATGATTGGTTGACTAGTTAAGACAAGCAGTGTTACTTTAACATTTATAATATTTATGGACACATTTATAATATTAGTTAGAGCAATTTTTTTTAAACATGTTACTGTAGATATACTTGTGCAAGTATATCGTTATTCGTGTGGCTACTGCCATTACCATTAAATATTTTAAATGAATGCTCACCCCAGCGAATGCAGCGCCATTCCAACCAAGTCGATCGTGATTGCGCATCGGGGTCCGCTGAGGAGGGGTTTTACGATCGCTGCGTGGGACCATCCTAGCTTTAGCGGTGAGTGCTGCGCGTAATGGGACGTTTGCCCGAGAGGCTTCAGCTCGACCATGTTGGCAGAACTCCAAAAGAGCTACACCCAAAGCTAAAGCGAGACCACCGACCAACACGTAGAATATACCGGCAACTTGACTCAGCGTCATTTCTGTTATAGCTGTTTCCTGTAAAAATTATGGTATTTTTTTGTAGTCCAATCGATTTTTATAACTAAGTAGTTGCAAAAAAAATTTGGTATGTTTCAGACATACGTATTCGGTAAAATTCTGTAGGAAACTAGAAATTTTATTGGAGTAGCCGGGCAATCATAATTTGGGCATAAACTGAGCGTGGCATAGTGGATGAGATAGCATCTCATCTCTAAAAAACACCTCACACTTTTCCATTAGGTATTATTATTATCTGCTAGTGGCTATTTCTGTCTGCTAGAGAACCATGTATCACTTCGTCCATTGCTGAAATATTGTGATCGCCACGTAAACTAAAGCTCTCTACCTATACCTACCACGTTGATAAACTATAGTACTTTTTTGATAGAGGCATTCGTCACATCTTCACAAGCCATTGTGTGTCTTCCTAGGATGTGACTGCGCTGTGCATTAAGGGGCCACACTCACACAAAAAGGCCAGTAGGTAATGTCACCTCATTTCCTCGCAAAAACCAGTGTTAGGGTAGGGACCTTAGCATTTGCTATGGAATACCAGAGATCCTTATACCCTTCATCTGCCAACTTTGCCAACTTTGTCATAATTATACCCTTCATCTGTGTTGTCCGTTATAAACCAGTCATGCTATTTATCATTGAATTCATAATAAAAAATATTTTCGATATTTTTATGAACATAAGTATTATTCATATTTACCTCGTCTTTATAATCACAGTCAGATTTTCGGTTATCCAAAATCCATTTACGCCACAGTTTAGACATAATTCCATTTCTTTTCAACTCCATGATAGCTAGATTAATTCCTTCCCTGAAAATGAAAAACAAAAAATATGAATTCCAAAACAGGTATTGCAAAACTAAAGGAATTTTCTTATAATATTCTTATTATTATTTTACTTAAAATTAATAAAGATCATTAACTAAATTAATTAAGTGATGTCTGAAGACTAAAGTTATTATAATTAGTGCGTCCTCACAGGACTAATCCACAAGTTGAAGGTCTCGAGCTATACTTGGAGTTTCTTTGATCAATAGGATCACAAATTCTGAAATTCGCCGAAGAACCAAATTAGCCAAAACCAACCAAGAGAGTTAGCAAGTTAAAGTGGCATCGGTCGCGGAGTGAATAACCGATGGGGTAGAAAGTTCTCGAATGGAGGCCACGCATTGGAATCGCAGCATGGGACGCCCTGCGGCCAGAATAACAGACGACCTGAAAGGCTTCGCGACCTGAAACCTGAAAGACCTGAAATGATGTGAAAGACTGAGGCCGTGCCTGGTGGCGAGCCTTTTGAGAGGCCTAAATCCAGCAGTGGAGAAGGCAGATAATTATGGTGAAGCAATATAACATATTTAAATTTATAATATATATTGTGATTTTAACTGTTTCAAATTCACATAAATAATAAATCAATGATTTCAAATAAATTTTAGAATGTTTAATTATTGAGCCAATTAACAGCATAAAAAGTAGCAAGTGCGGGTTTAAATCACCGTTAGATGCTTTCGTCACACACAGGAGTGTTTTATGTAGGTAATTAGAAACAAAGAATCCTTAGATAACAACAAGATGACGTGTGAAATGAAATCGACATGAAGCGTGATTGATTTGTAAAGCGACGCGGTCGTCGCGTTTATATGGATTGATTTATAAATCATCACATTTAGAAGATACTTGTATGTACCTATCTGTCGGCAGCAGAGGGCTGTCTAATACATATGATTTGAAGGCTGACGATAAAGACACAGATAGACAAAAACTAAAAAAATACACTGACCTGATCGTTATTAGATATTGATTCAAACATTTGAAAAAATAAGAACAAAAATAACTCTTTTTAAAAAAAAAATCGACTTCAAACCGTTTTCTCATGGCCGCTATTGTCAGAACTGGACCAAATTGAAATGGGACCATACGGGAAGCACCAGTTTTCAAATGAAAAATAAAAAATACAGTCGAATTGCGAACCTCCTCCTTTTTTGGAAGTCGGTTGAAAAACAAAGGACTTGTTCACAAACGACGTTGTTGAGGGCTTTCGTGGGCTGAGGAAATCAATTATACATTTCGCTATCGAGAGTTATCGGGACGCGTCGTTTGCCTGTGAAGGCTATCGCTACTGACGCCGTGACGTCACATGGGGAAGGCTAAAACTGCTGACGCTACAATATCAATTTTAAAAATTATTCTATGACCTACATATCTCCCCTAAATCACCTAAGGCGCTTGCGAATAACGAAGTGCCAACCGTTTATAAAAAAACAAAAGCACACTTCGTACACTTTACAAAAATTCAATTGTAAGTGAATCTAGGTTGTCATACTTCATCTACGGATATATAAAGTATTGTATGTCACGTTGAAATTGCATAAACTAAGCTATAAAGTTTACGATATTCACCGAAGTATAGAGATTTTACAATTTAACTTCAGTATACTCGTACATCGAGTTTTCGACAAAAGGCAACTTGATAGTTTTAGTTAAATTAGTTTCATAATAATTATTTTCTTGATTATTTGAACGTTAGGCAAATAGTTGTCAGTCCTTTTGAGACGACAAAATAATTCTGAGTACATTTTTCACGTACCTAATATTTTTTTCTTCAAAAACCTATCGAGCGAGCGGTGTATAAAATAATATGAAGTCACCTACTACACCATTTCGATATAGTAAATAAAAATTTAATCATTTTATCATCATTTAAATCATATTTGTAGGCACCCAATGCACAATTGAATGTGAAATTATAAACTGTATCTGGAGTATTATAACAGATACGTATCTGGAGGCTAAATATACGATTGTGATCAGTTTACGAGAGGTACACTAAGTTAGTAGGTTTCCAACAAGTTAGCCTCTTTGTGTTCGCTTTGATGGTTACGTTCAACTAACTTCGCACATATACGTGTGAAATAACTTTAGTCGGAATATCGTAGCCATAGTTTTTGTATATCTATGGGAAATCTTAATGACATTAATAAATATGAGGAGTTTTATGTTTCCATGACTAAACTACAACGTTTTTCCGCAAAATGATTATTATAATCACTTAATAAGTTAGTCCTAGACCTGACTGCAGTCATGTGGGAAAGTTTGCGTCTGAAGAAATTATCCAGAAAAGTTAAGTACCAGGAGTGAGTATATTTTAGAGATGGGTTGGTATCCGCCACTTGGTACATTTTCCAGTTATGAATGTACAATAACTGGAATATATATGTGTGGCATCACCAATTCACCACAAACCCGCGCCTGCGCAGATGCCAAAACTTAACTATGTTTTGAATTTTTTTACGAAACAACTGGCTGCAATGTAAAGAATATTTTTGGAATCAGCTCACGGAGCGCTTTCTTTTAAAACCCTACCTCCTCGATGGGTTTCTGGAGACTTTTAAGCACCTCTATAATCGCGTATGGCAGAACAAAGTTAGTGTGCAAAATCGGAAAATTTGTTACTACAGTACCCAAAAATATCGTCCAGGGTGCCGGTTTTCTCCACATTCAAATGAATCTCTATTATTTCTTAACGGAGTGATATGATTTTTTTTCTTATTTTTTCCAGAGCTGGTATAACTTAGCTTATCGCCCCGTGCCCTCTTGGCGTTGATTTCTGGGACATACTGTATATGTGAAGCTAAGTTTTCACTTCTGACAGTCTTTAATTTTAATTTTATTAAATACTAGCTTAAAATACCCGCGTTAAAAGTGAGGGATTTGTAGCGCCTGACTAAATGTGTAAAGCAATATAACGCCTGACATCTTTGCTGTTATAAAATTTTCAGGTGTGGTATCTTTATTTTTAGTAGATAGCTGGTGCCCGCGACTTTGCTCGCGCAACTTTGTATATTATATACTAAAACCTTCGTCTTGAATTACTCTATCTATTAAAAAAAATCTATCAAAATCCGTTGCGTAGTTTTAAAGATCTAAGCATACATAGGGAGAGACAAACGGGAAGAGACTTTGTTTTATACTATGTAGTCACCATGTGTAGTCATGACAAGAAATGTTCGATAGGTCACAGGCGTCTTATCAAACGAAGTGTTCACCAAATATTTTCACATACCTACATAATGAATCTAGACATATTTTAGAAAGATATAGTTGAACAAAATATAAATATTACTCACGTCAAACAGTATTTTAAATTACACCGTAAATTTTAGTGCCATAACAATGTTACCAAATAGGCGGGGCGGGTATGATGCAGGTTCAAATTCCTGTATAGCGGATTACTGAAAGTTTGAGAACAGCCGTGAAATCCGAAATAGTTTTCACTTTGTATGACTGACGATAGTTTATGTTGTAGATAATGTAACGCTGTCATCTGACCACTCAGTTGCGGCTATTGGTTCTCGATAAACTATTTTAGTGGCATATTACATTAAATTCACGTTAGCTACATGTGAAATACTTGACAGTTTTGAATCTATTCGTCGTAACTATGACGAGCCTTTTGAATGAAGCAATTACAAAAAACCTATTGGTGAACTTCATTTGTCTTTGTTTATAGTCTTTAGAGTTATCCGCGAACACTCATAAAAATATATACCTATACGAGTATAACCACCTTTTTTGAAGTCGGTTAAAAAAATGTGAACGAACGAAGATGTGATATTTATTTTTTAATTCACTTAAATGCTGACTGGGCGTTGTTATGAAACGTGAATATATTTGGAATTTTATTAATAAAATATCACGTACCTACTCAAGTCGAGTACCATAAAAGTGCAGTGATATAAATTCGATATGTGGAAAGCACCAACTTTCGTAGTGACGTGCCCATGTAAATTTACGACTTTTCAGTATTCAACTGGGAATTACGGTAGAGGCGAGATCCCAGGCATATAGTGGCAACTCAGCTACATTGGAAATATACTATATAACTATGTATCCAATAATATACATAGGTGTACAAATAAGTTTCCGCGGTTTGTCAAAAGATGGCCCAACCAGAAGGTTATGGAGAAATTGTCAGATGTAAAACGTAATATCCCAAGTTTCGTCATCCGGCAACACCATAACCTTAAAGTACTAGTGATTCCGTATCAGCATCACGTAATTTTTTTCGTGCAAAAATGTCAAGTTTTGTGCCGAATAAGCATCATTTGCGGGAACTTTTGATTTACTTCTTTAATTTGAAAAAATCTGCAGCTGAGGCGCATCGATTGCTTCTAGAAGCATATGGTGAAGCTGCTTTAAGTGAGAGAAGTTGTCAGGAATGGTTTCAAAAGTTTAAGAACGGTGAGTTTGACGTGAAGGACAAAGAACGCAGTGGAAGGCCGAAAGTGTACGAAGACATGGAATTAGAAGTACTATTGGAGGAAGATTCGTCCCAAACGCAAAAAGAACTTGCACTTACATTACAAGTGACTCAACAAGCAATTTCACATCGTTTAAAATCGTTAGGAATGATTCAAAAACAAGGAAATCGGGTTCCATATGAACTAAAGCCGAGAGACGTTGAACGCCGATTATGCATGCGTGAAATGCTGCTTGCCAGGAATAAAAAAAAGAGTTTTTTGCATCGTATAGTCACTGGTGACGAAAAATGGATTCACTACGATAATCCAAAGAAGAGAAAGTCATGGGTTAAGCCCGGCGAACCATCAACATCGACAGCTAAGCCGAATATTCATGGAAAAAAACTCATGCTGTGTATTTGGTGGGATCAGCTTGGTGTCGTGTATTATGAATTGCTGAAACCAAGCGAAACCATTACTGGAGCTCTCTACCGAACACAATTGATGAGATTGAGTCGGGCACTTAAGGAAAAACGCGCCCATTACTACTCCAGACACGACAAAATTATTCTTTTACACGATAATGCTCGTCCACATGTTGCGGCGCCGGTAAAAACATACTTGGAAACACTCAACTGGGAAGTTTTACCTCACCCGCCGTATTCACCAGACTTAGCCCCTTCCGATTATCACCTGTTCCGGTCGATGGCACATGGTCTGTCTGAGCAGCGCTTCACATCATATGAAGACACCAAAAATTGGGTAGATTTGTGGATAGCGTCAAAAGATGAAGAGTTTTTTCGACGGGGTATCCGAATGTTGCCAGAAAGATGGGGAAAAGTAGTGGCAAATGATGGAAAATACTTTGAATAAAACGTAATGTACTGTTCCTTCACAATAAATTCCTAATTTTTTATAAAAAACCGCGGAAACTTATTTGTACACCTTAGCATTCACGAACTATTTTCATTAGGATTCCGAATTAATTTCATTTGGTTTTACATTATTAATTAAAATTACAACTTTAAAATTATATTTATTTATTAATTTTTAAAATGGTAGGTACAGTCAAGTGTAAAAATATATATTGACAAAAATTTAGGGACATTTAGGTTGAACCTAGCTTTTGGAAATTATAGTTTTTCTATAGATTCTTAGTGATTATAGAAAAATTTATTTTAATATATCCTGCAAAAGGGTTTTCAACCTCATTTTAAAGCTTCAGAGCTTCAACTTTTAAGTTTCAGAGCGAATTTCCCTTGCTTTCCTGGCAACATCGTAGCCCTCGGAAGATGAAGTAATATTTGTGTTACGACAAAGAGCTATTACATTTTTATTTGTGGCGTGCTATCGAAAATATAAATATACTGTAAAAGTTAAATATAAGTAGACTTAAATGTGTTGCTTAATTTTCATGAAAAGTAAGCTAAATATTGTTTTTTAATAAAATCAAAAAGTTATTGACAAATAATTGATCACAAATAACAAAATTAATTGATGTTGAAATTATTTTAATAGCATTCCTTACGCTTATGTAATTATTTAAAACTTGCTGGTGCCTGCGACTTCGTACGCACTGTAGTTCGTTTTTCGATAATCCCACAGGCACATGACATTTTTCCATTTAGTGTGCCAAACTTCATCCAAATCCATTTCATAAAAAATTGCCAGTAGGTACTTGGAAATTTTTAAAAGTCTATTATAAAGTATTCTACGAAAAAATTACAAAATGCAGACGGAAATATTAGTTTTTTAATAAGCATATGTAGGGGCGGATAGTGTACGTTGAAAGTAATAATTGTTTGGGTCACCGGTCAAAGCTCGGATGCTCTGCGTCAATATCATTTTATGTACACTACTGGCGCAGGTATTATGGAGTATCACTTTTATTCACGACATACGATACACTCGTATGTTTTTTTATTTAATTTCATAAAATTGAAATGTAAATTTTTAAAAGGGTAGGTAAATGTAATCCACATAAGTAAATACACTTTCAGATAGTTTACAAGGTAAATGAAAGAAATTAAATTGAAATTTTGACTAGTCCGTTGAATGAGTGGTTAGGGTGCTTGGCTTAACGCTCTGTTAAAGGATTCCCGGGTTCGATTCCCGCCAGGGTCGACTTTGGAAATGAACTTTTCTAAGTTTGCTCTGGTCTGGAAAGTAGTGGCAGGGCGACACGCAGTCACTTAGGCAGCCCGTCTGACTTCACCCCCTTACAGAAGATTGCCATGAAATAACAACACGATGAGTGCGAGTAAGCGATGCCAGATCATATTTTTCTATTTCTTCCTTTTTTTATTAGAGATGGGTTTGCTCATGGCCAACAACCAGCTGAGTAGCAAGGATAAGGCCAAAGATGAAGCGAGCTCACCCAGAAGATGCCTATTCACTCGAACTTTGTAAAGATTAGGGTTATATGGGATCGGAAATACAGGCGCCGGGCAAGGAGTTTCAAACCTTGGCAGTGCGCATTATAAAGGATATTTCAAAGCGCTTGATCCGAAAAGGAGGGATTTTGACAAGATGAGGATGGTAAACAGCCGTACATCTGTATGTCCGATGGAAGAAAGGGGAGGGCGGTATGAGCTCATGCAACTCCTGAGCACACTCTCCGAAGTACATTTTATACAAGACACATAGACTGGCAATTTTGCTTCTATGTTCCAGGCTCTACATCTTAGATTTTAACAGAGTACTGTCGCCTATGAGTTTCCTAGCTCTGCGTTCCACCGAGTCGAGTGCGGCAAGTCTAATCTCTTTCCTACTAGAGTCGGCAGCGTACCTGCAGCTTCTGCGGCGTTTTCTCGGATTAAGTGTAATTTGATAAGCACTTTTTTTTAAACACTGTACAACTTCATGGAACAGTCGGAACAGTGGAACATCATGAACAGTCGGATTATACGATCGACCCCCGACAGTTATAAAGGAAAAGTAAGACTACTCACCGAAGTGGAGAGCCCTTAGCAATGGCGATACCAAAATTGATGTGCTGATATTTGCAAACACGCGACATTGTTGTGCACATTATCTGCTTATCTTTATCCAACTTGAACTGATCGCTCGATTCAATACTGCTTAATCTTGGATCTTCACCCAAATTTTTCAACGGTACTTCGTAACCACTCTGAAATAATTATTCATTAATTTAAGCTTTATTACTAATATACATCAAGTATGAAAGACGAATACAATATAATACTGTTCTACGCGACTTATAAAATATAACCAGTTACTCGCTGATAACAATTTGAAAGAATTTTTCACATCGGTGAAGTAGTTTCAGAGCTTATTCAATGCAAACAAACAAAGAAACAATCAAATCTTTCCTTTTTATAATATTAGTATTGATTAATTTGGAATTAGTTAAAAAAACACGACAACTCAGTAACAACATGACACAGTCTATGACGTTTATTGAGGGAATATCGCAAAATGATTCCGATTTCTATAGTAGCTGGTTGCAATTCACTGGAGAGACTTTTGTTTGCTTTTATCCTTTATCGGACAAAAAATTTACACTACAAATAAGTGGTTTATTTTAAAATATAAGTTAAATTAATCGTTTAGGTAAGTAATCTTATTGTACGGCTTCCAATCTTATTGTAATCTAAGTAATGTTATTGTACCTTGGTTACTATAAATTTAAAATGATTGCTTGTGTTCAATTACTTAAAACGCAATCGTCAATGAAGTTGGGCATCAAGGCGCATATGGATATTAGTATTATATCGATATTTTGAATGAAAATGTTGATTGATTTACATAATGCTATTTTGGTACAACAGATAAGCAGTAGGAAATTCAAGCCAAAAAACACTGTTTGATTAATGTTTTTTAAATATAGAAGTTAAATATGAAAAATAATATGATCTAAATTTTGATAATTCATATAAATCTTATTTTCTATATTTTTGTTCGAGGAATAGGCCTAAAAAGTACTAATTTGACGGAACTAAGTGCCTTGTTTTTTTTTTTAATTAAAATTTAGATGTTCTTCAATCGCTGGTGCAATGCTCGCTCCATTTTTATTGGAAATAATTTTACCTGTATGGTTTAAAATGTTTCTTACTTCAATATGGGCAAAGCCCGCTGGGTAGTTCAAGGATTTCGCCGGTTCTGCTATTCGCTCCACAATAAGATACGCAGCAAGGTTTGCGGTGTAAGAACAGACCAATATGAGAGCGAAAAACCACCAAACAGTTCCGACTATTCTTCCAGATAATGACCTAAGAACATATAAATTTGTTGTTAACATTTGTAATCAATATCCGTTGAGAATTAACTGTAATCAGCAGGTTAATAAAAGATAATAAGGAAAGATTTGTGGCATCCCTTACGCACTCACCGAAAACACAATACGAGTAGCACAAGTCCTGCTATTTCATTATGTGTTTCTGTAAGGGAGTTAATACTGTCACCAGAAAGGCCAGTTATGACTGAGCTCCTATACTAAAAGTATAATGGTTACTCAATGTAAAAAAGAGTATGTTTTTTGGGCACATTTACTTTGTTACCCCTCGTGTCTTTTAATACGTTTCTGTCACGGTTACTGGTTCAGAAGAGGCCATTTCCTATGTTCACAATTCCACTTTTCCTTTTCCGGGAATAACGGGATCATATTTTAGCATTATTATTTTTCACAAGAAGAGAATATAGATAAGTAATTTTATTACATGCGTAGCATCTCGCATCGGTAGACATAACAAGGTGATTATCGGGCCTTCTTCGTACCGGATGTTCATTTTTATACAATATTAGAGTATTATCTTATATTTCCACAAAGGGGCAATTTAACACAAGGCAAAATTTACTCCGCTGTTTCATAACGGGCAGTAAGGTATTGACCGTTTTACAAGCCGAGGGACCTCGCTGTCTACCTCCATTTGCATCTTGTTATTATGAAATGCAAGTATAATAAGAAACACGATATTGTAATAATAAAATAATGCATATTAATACGTACTTGGGCACCACGTCGCTGCCTTGTTGCATAAAGGAACCGAGAGAGAACCAAAATGAGTTCCAGATGCTGAATTCATTATGCAAAATAATCTAAAAAAGTATGATTATTGTAATTATTCAAAATTCAAAATATGAGAATAATAAATCCGTATTTTATGGTAGAGATACATCGCAGCTCACCTCATTAGTGCTGCTTACGGGATGATCTAAATGTGTGTCAGACACAGATATTGATCGCCATTCGTGTGGTGAAAATCTTGACACCAAAAACAAGACGATGCTAACAGCAAAAAAACTAAAGAGAATGCAGAGCTGAAACAAAATTACATAGTTTTACTTTGTTTTAAATGTTCTTTAGTACTAGTGACTTGCTCCCGGCGTCGCCCGGGATGCATTTTTAAACCCACACAAACTTTCCTCGTTTATCCCTCTTTCCAAAGTGAAAACCAAAGTAAAATCGGTTTATCGGTTTTTGAATCCATAGAGGACAAACATACTTACTTGATTTTAAACGAGTCAACAATTTAAAAACAATCTAAAAGTGTCACGAGAGAAGTTAACAATTTTATTCTTGATTTTTTTTCCAATAAGCATAGATCTGTTACATAATGTAAGAGAAGTAAACAAAATACATCTAGTCTGATATCAATTTGATACGACAATAAGTTTGAAACAAACAGAAGCTACTACTTCTGGTAGTAATACGTCAAGGTAGTAAGACACAACCAGTCGCTATCCGTACCGCGCTCGGTTGGGTTACTTTTGGTTTCGCGTGTAGTAAAACAAAACCAATTGAATTTGTGAATCATATCACTGATTCTCAAATTGATGAAAATCTTGACAACCTCATTCGCGACTATTATAAATTAGATTCAATAGGCATAGTCAAGTACGAACGTCGCGGTAAATCTTTCGCGGTCTTTCGAGTGGCCGTTTTGAAGTCGGTTTATTATGGAAATCTAATGATATGAACGTTCCCAATAGTAATCCCGCAGCCTTATCGCGATTTTTGAGCCTTGAACATAAAATGTCAAGAGATTCACAATATGCCGAACTCTATAAACAAAATATTTCTGAAATTTTGCGTAAAGATGCTGAACTGTGCACAAACACGGCCAGTACATCATTTTCTTGTTATTTGTCACACTTTGGCGTCGTAAATCCTAACAAACCGAACAAATTACGCGTTGTTCATGACGCTGCGGCAAAGTCAGAAGGCATCAGTCTCAATGATTTATTACTTACTGGACCGGATTTATTGCAATCCCTTTTAAGTATTCTTCTTCGGTTTCGCCAAAAGAATGTAGCGTCAAGACCGCACTAAACGTAACCATGCGAGAACGAACACCTACTGACGAAGTCCCTGTTAAGCTTTTGTAGGAGGCGGAAGCGTTAGTAAACTCCCATCCTCTCACTCATGTCTCGACTGAAGATTCTTGTCCGGAGGCACTAACGCCATTTCATTTTATTTTGGGATCGTCTTCGGGAAGAGCAATTCCAGCGAGTTTAACAGACAAAGATTTATGTAGCAGATATAATTGGAGGAAAGCCGTACGTCTCGCAGATCATTTTTGGGCTCGTTGGGTCTTCGGATATCTACCAACGTTACAGCCACGTCGAGAGACCCAAATGAATCGTTATATCTCAAAAACGGTGACTCGTAGGAAAAAAAGTATTGATACATTTTTTGTAGATAATTTTATGGTCTACAATTTTTGTCTGAGTTATTATTATGATAAAACTTACCGTTTCGCTGATTATCGCGAAAAACTCATTTTTTTGACCTTTGACCTTGAATAAAAAAATTTCCATACAGGAAACTTTCAAATTTTATTTTTAATCATATTTGAAACAATCTTACTGATTTTCAGCTTGATGGGAATTTAGGTAGCTTTACTCTTATTTTTTGGTCTAATTTGACCGGACTATTATGTCTGTGATTTTATTGTATATATTTCAAAATATTTTTTTTTTTACTTTTTCTGTTAAATGGGAGAATGTTGTTAACTAAACTCTTTAGTTGTTCACCTTTTTGTTAATATGTCATTTTATATTTTAAAATGTATAAAAAGAAATAATAAAGGTCTTTTCAATTTGACTTCGAAACCAGCGTTTAATTTCCTGAACAGGGAGCGAAGAGGTAGCGAATCACAATAGGTTTGTTTTGTTCTCTGTCCAATCTCTGTCTTTACCAACATGACAAACACACTTTAAACAATTAATGCGCTATTGTAGGGGAGCCCACGATGCTAAATGTGGAGTACGACGCTCGAGTGTTTCCAGTGTTGGATTTTTAAGATTAAATGGTAAGAAGAAAAAAAGTTTATATGATGTTTTCCTTTTCAACGGTGGGGTGGGATGAGTCTACAGGTTATTTTATAAATCTGAAATTACTGAAATTGAGACAGACTTTTATTATCCTGTAAAGTTAAAAAAGCAATGGCCTGGTTTCGAGTGATTTCCTTTGACCCTTTGTTCTCATTTGAACCAACATATACTCAAAACAGTGTACCAAATTTAATTGAATACGAGAACTGTCATAAACAGTTATTGTATAAGCTAGGTTTTATCGGCAGTGTTTGGTTTCGATTGGAGCGGCATGTGAAGCCAGTTAGTTGAACTTTGTTTTAATAGTTAGTCGATTTAGACGATAAATTCACAGAAACAAATCGAGTGATCCATGATTGATGTTTTATTGTATAATTACTTCACTTATGACTTACACATTTTTGTTACTATGAACAGGTAATAACGCATCGACCTTTGTAAACTTTTTACTGAACTCGTATACTAATAACCACCGATACATTCACTTACCCATATTTCTTTAGAGAGCGGCCGAAGAAAACTGAACGTGTCAGCTAATTGTTTAGGTGTTCTTGAATGCGGTGTAGGATAGTCGAAAGATAAGAACGGTTCACTGAAATCAACCACTCGTTCTCTGTCTTGTGTAATCGCCAAAGGAGCGATAGCCATGTCTGCTTCCTAAAGAAAAAAGCGACAAAAATCAGATTACATTCCAAAGAGAGTAATGATTCCCAATATGTCCTAATTGTTTCGCCATGCAACGACGGTGCTGTTCTTTATAAATATACCTCTTATATAAATATAAAATACATTCTTTATAAAAGGTATTGGGAAAAGTATTTATTAGATTTTTTTATTATCTAGTAAGGAAATACATTCTCTTATTATGATTTGCATCGAATCTGAACTTCACACACAATTATACATCATACGATGTATACAAAGCGGCGGAATTATAAACTTATCTTGATTAGAGAATTTTCATTTGCTCGCAAATCTTATTTAGTCACTAGATCCTTGCATAATGTGTCCAACCATCTATAACCTATATCTTTCAACCGACTTCCAAATAAGGAGGAGGTTCTCAATTCGACTGTATGTTTTTATTTTTCATTTGAAAGCTGGTGCTTCCCGTATGGTCCCATTTCAATTTGGTCCAGTTCTGACAATGGCATCCATGAGAAAACGGTTTGAAGTCGGGTTTTTTTTGTTAAAAAGAGTTAAAATGTCGGCTTGTTCCGTTCTTACAAATTTTTTATCGTAAATAGCGCCCATCATGATTATCTCATTGGCCTTCTTCAATACGTAATTGGGAATTATCAATACTAATAATAAATCTGTAAGGGTCGGTCATGGAGTAATTTAGTTTGTTTTCAGAGATATCGTGTTTATAGGCTCTATACATGATACTGAAACTAAATTGACGATTTTTAGAATTTTTTCTGTATGTATGTATATATGTTCCTTCATAACTCTTAAACGAATTAACTGATTTTCATGAAACTTGTTAGATAAACAGTTAGATGTACAGGACACAGGATAGGCCCCTTTTTTTCTTTTTCAATGCGGACGAAGTCGCGGGCACCAGCTAGTTATCAATAAGCCGATTCGAAGTGCACTGTCGATCTCGAAGATGAGTGACCGGGTGATGTAAGAATATAGGACTCTGGTATTATATTGACTCTTGACACAGAAACACAGCTTTATCCAGATTAGGATACTTACTTTTGGAAAATTATTCACTATTCATTATTTGATTACATCAAAATTGTAATGGCGATATAAAAAGTTACACACAAAAACTTCCGTAAAGACAAAGAGATTAGAGAAACCCCTAGATATTAGATTGACCGTCAAATTTCATCGCAAAGTTAAAGCAAACGAGTGTCCGAGGGCCGAGGGGCGCAAATCCTTTATAACTACAATAATATCCCCTAAACTCAATAAACAAGGACCTCTAAGGGAACGATGCGGTCGCTGTGAAGATTGAACGGAGACGAACTTATACTAAGGTTTGACCTCTTTCTCAGTGCCTACTATGTTTATTTGTTTTGGCCAGTTGTAGGTAATTGTGAACAACGCAAATTCTATACAGGTACTTAATAATACTATTAAACTAATGCTACTATTAATGGTTAATAAGTAATTGAGGTATTCTAACTGATGGACTCACATGTCAAACAGGCACATATCAAAAAGGGGAGATTGTATAAATACTCATTATTACAATACTAAAAATGGTAACGTAATTCATTCACAATTAGCCTTTCTATAGGATCAAAGTTAGATACAGATCGACAAGGATTTTGTAGATTTATCTGAAACTTTTCTTCTTCAAAGTCTGATTTAATTTTGCGCAAGACTTAACTAAATTACAGACATACTTTGAAGAAGCAGCAATAAACTGCATTATTTTATCTAAAGATTTATCCCGAGAAATGGATCCCTTTACGCAAACTTTTGTCTTTGTAGTGCAGCGGTTAATGGAATAGAGATTTACTTTTTCCGTACGTGCTTCCATCTACGACTCGAAATTTAATATTATCTCTTTGAACTGAGTGCAAAAATATGTGTCATTTTTCTTGTTTATTAGCGAAAATACTACTAGTATTTTTGTCGCGTCAGTCGTAAACTCACCTACTCATGTCGTCTTATTACCACCGTCTTATGTGCGTCGTAATCTTTCTATTTACCACACATTTGCGACTTAATATCCGTATTTACCTTTACGAGAATAAGGATTCATTTAATTTTGACACATTTCTTTACCAAGTTCAGAGTCAGATGAGTTTATTATTTAGTTTCGGCTATAAAACTCATTTATTATGACGTAACTAATGTAAATATCTTCTTTTTCTCCGTTTCAACAACAGATCCAAATTTAATTTAGTTTCCTATAAAACTATTTTGCAATATTTGAAAAAATATATCGATTACCAGAAACACTTCGATTACAAAACTAAAGCTGCAGACGCTCTGTAGAATTTTCGCTATCAAAATTACTAAATAACCAATAACGAAAGTAGCTCCGGTAAATTTTAAGGTAGATAATATTATTGTCTTACGAATTCTAGTTATTGTTTAAGATTCTAGACTTACTTTCGTAAAGTATTACCAAACTTCAAGGGGCACAATCTTTAAAAGATTCTCCTAGCCTCGTGTTTCTATCACAGAATTCATAGAACGACTCGTCCTTTAGTAATACGAGTACCTACTTATGGACCCAGGAAGCAAATGAGGAAGCAGCTCATGAGTCTCATTAATATGAGATCTGATCATTGAACTGTTGTCAAGTTAGGTATTTTGTTAGTAAAACATGAAGTAAGTAATACTGCAAAATTAATTTAACCTAAATCCTTAAAGTTAACTAAATTAGTAGGTACTCTGTTACTAATTTAATATCAAATAATTTTTAGCTTTGCTATACTTAGTTTAATAAAGATGCTGAAGTATATTTAAGTACCGTTTAGTGGGTAAATTAGTCCTTGTAATAAAACATTGTATCCATGTATTAGAAGAAATGTACTTTAAAAATATCTTAAAATTCAGTAATTATTACATTATTAACTTTGTTACAAGTACACTTACCTTTCTAACTATTTCTCCTATCAATCCAGACCATCCTTCGGTACCTTCGTTACCGTATTTTCCGTCTTTAACAAGTCTAATCTCATCTAAAAACAAACTTAGTGCATGCAATATCATCATGATTACAAAGTATGAAAATAGTTATTGAACCTTCTTCTTAAATATTGGATTTTAAAGTTTTTAAATTTGAATTTTGTCATTGTCAACAGTAGTTAAGTTAGCCTATGTCAAAACCTGAGTGGACGAAACACACGATCAGTCCATCGCATCAAATTGACTGACGTGAAGCTAAAATTTGATCGTGAATGGTAAAATCTAATGGCTTGATGTCAAACACTGGATTTCAAATTCGTTTTTGTTCGTACTACTCTTTTGATGCAAAGTCAAAATATATGAAAGTAAAGATTTTCATTGAAATTCGAAATTCTCTACTTGTAACTCATTGTAAATTTATACTAGCTGCTGCACGCGACTTCGCCTGTAAATTATAATAATATACTAAAACCTTCCTCGAGAACCACTCTATCCATTGGTGAGAACAGCATGAAAATCGGTGCAATAGTTTATTGCGAACAGACAGTCAGACAGACAGACGCGGCGGTGGACTTTGTATACGGTGACTAGTGGGAGTTTAAAGTAATATTTTTTGAAGCATTGATCTTTAAATTCGTCTTTAATAATATCTGAAAGTTGTATTCGAACCTCTTTAAAATACTTTTTGTCATTTTTTTTATTGATAATATTAACTCGTCATCGTCACTGACCACTAAAAATATTCACGTTTTAGTATACCTAATGATACTGCGGCAGGTTTATAAAGTTCATTAAAGATTTTAAGTTCTTTTGAAACTCACTTGCGTCATACTTCTAGAAGGATTACACGATTTAGTCAGATCTATCTATGTATAAATAGGGGTTGATGTACATATAATTAAATTACTTACATTTGATACCAAGTTTTGTAGCCACAATCTCAGTGAGATCTTTACAAAAACCTTGAAATTGGTCGTCCTTAGTACCGAATTCAATTTGATTTTGTCTCAAATATGGCTCCTGTTCTATTGACGTTATGATATATGTTTTGTTTGTATCATAACTTGCAGGTGAACGTAATTGTACAAATTTTGGTTTGACCAGTGTCAAACCTTGCATATCGGTCCAAGTTGCCACCTGTATAAGAAGGTGTTTATGAAAGCAAATTTAAAATGTTAAGCGCATTTCTTATACAATTTTCTCTGATTTTTAAAGACGTTACATTAATATTATTTAAGTTTATCAGTATTTTATTTGCCAGAAATCGTGTCCTTGACTTCCACAATGGATTTTTCGCAATGATTGATTCATAGTTAATTTATATAATTAAATCTTTGTTTTCAGTAAATTTCGGAAAAAATCGGCCAAATTGAATTTTGGACTTTCTCGATAAAAAATAGGTAGAATTTTGAAAATGTTTCAAATAGCGACGCGAAGAATGGGGCGCAAAGTTTGAACTCATTGATTTATGAACGTCGAGAAATCATTAGTGAGTTGTGGAACGCTGGGGTGAAAGAAAGTTAAAATTAACCTTTGCCAAAAAGTATTACGGATGTGCGAAGTTTACTAAAGATTTAATACCGTCAAGTTGAAAAGTATTGAAGTAAACGAGTAAGTATGCATTCTGGATACCTGTAACATGGCGCTCTGAACCGTCATTTCAACTACTTGCAAAGAGAAATTATAACGATGACCCTCTTCATTGAAAGAAATGTTTCCAGTGAGGCCTTCAATGTCCGTCTATATAAAAAAGGAAGAAGAAAAAAATATTTGTAGCAAGTATTTTTTATTCGTTTTGAATCTGGGTTATGTTTTAAATTTATTGAACGTATAATTATAAGGCAGAAGTAAATAAAATACATCTAAAGTATTCAATACAACAAAAGTGCGAGAGGTTTTTATTTGAGGAAATATATTTTACCGTAAATCTACAAATTTACGTTCTGTATGAATTTTTACTAATATAATTTAAGCAAGTAAAATACGAGTATAATTTAAGGACTGATTTATTTCATATTAAAAATATTATTGAATTCTGTCCTTCAAGATTTAAGGGATTGGTTAAAAAATTAAGTATAAAGATAATTTGTCAGCTTCTTAATTTTAAGTAGAATCTTCTATTTTGATAATATTTGGAAGTTGTAGTCGAACCACTTAAGCCACTGAATTTGAAACAATTCAGCGTACCAAGCAAAAGCGGGCGATTTGCGGTAATACGTATTTACGAGTATAATAAGAAATTTTACATGTGGTGGCAATCCTTCCAAGGAATGAATGTTTTTCGGCAGAATTTACTGTTTGCATAACAATGTCAAAGCCGACAAATTAAGCTTTATTAAACACATGAAAGATGCCGAGATACTCATATTGCTTTTGACACAATAGCTTAGTACTTCTTCTGTCTTCTTGAAAGATCGCACCGTAAAAATTCACGTAAATTAAGACTAAAGAAATATAAAGTCATAAAATGATAAAATTAAAATTCCAAACCTGAGTTATTTAAACAAATTGCAACATCGCCTTGAAATTGACGACATTAAAATAATACAATTATACAGATAGGTACAGAATACATATTAATACGGATATATATGAAAGACTCTGACTACTTAGCGATTCTAATTGCAATAGAATTATGCTCAGGCACTTATAACATAGAAAATATGACATTGTATGACATAAAAGTATACCTTTTTAATCAACCTTGATATCTTGTCTCCATGCTCAAATGGAACCACCCAACTCTTTCCTGGGTTACAGTCGATCACTTTCGTTGAGTTTGATTGTATAGCAGCTCTTCGTAAAGCAGATCTTAATGCATCTGGCTTTTTCCTCCACAATCTTCCAAGGGCGTCCATTAATACTTGAACTCCATCATACATGAGTGCTGCTTGTGCCTACAAATTGAGTCACACATTGTCACCTGTTCATACTCTTCGTACTGATCATCATCAGCATTAGGTCATACATCTTCCTCATAACATTCCAATAGGATCGGTCAGAAGGAGCCTGGATTTACTGTCAACCCTCAGCCCTTATCAGTGCAAATGTCTACCTTATGGTGGACGTCTTACATTGCACTTGTCGTTCTATGGCTTCCATTAAAGAACCTTTCGGCCCCAGAAGCCACTGCCGCTTACACGTAATTAATGATCATACGATTAATTAAACCCGTAAGTAACTACCATCCCATAACTTAAGACAAGAAGGAATTTTGTGGTATTATAAATAGTACTAGAATATTTTATAACAAAGTTGTGATAGTGATATGGTTTTGAGGTGGAAAAAAATAGTGCATATATATGTTTATAGCTAACAACATAAGTGACTTGAAAATACCCGTAGGTGACACCCTTTGCTAATCTTTAAACTGAAAATTCCCGCATAAAATTTGCGCCACAGTTGAAATTCCTTTCGTAATTCGTGTAAAGCTGGAATGCAAAATATTCATGCAAATATACATAATTCACACGAATATTACATTTTGGTAACAATCCCGATGAGTAAGTCGAAACAATACTCATGTAGATAAGTTAAATACGAAAAAGATCCATTCAAGAGAAAGATCATACAGAACAATAATTTATGCGGTACCCCACTTACGATTTCATTAGGGCGTGTATGTGAGTTAGTACAATTTACATAAATACGGCAATATACTCGTACTTCTCGTCAAAATTCCCTTAGCCATGTTAAATTTCGTATTTCATATTCTGTAGTGGTAAATATATTCTTATTTATAAACCACAAAGCGAAATATTAAATGACAAAAGCTTAAACATATAATTGCGTATTACTGTCATTCTCTGAAATTGGCTGTACCGGTTTTAAAGGAATAATTTGCTGGTTAGCAATTTTGATAGAAAATTATAAAAAAACTATTGTTATGAAAAAGTACATTCTTTACTGCCCAAACGAAGTTGCCAACCATAGTTATTACCGTGAATGCTACATATTAGAAAATGTTCCAAATAGCGACATATTCATATTACACGCCCAATATTAACAGTCGTAATTAACCAAATGTATGAATACCATGAAGATTTATATGAAACAAGTAACTTGGCATTAATAGTAGACAACTCCTGTCGCGTGTCAAACATTAGTGCAGTAAATGATGTCATCATTTAGCTAAACCAGAAACTTCTCTGACTACAATTTAGTATGTTACTAGATTGTTGTAGAAAACTATCTGAGTTAGTTTGCTGAGTTTATATTTTGCCTTTTATACGTTTTCAACATTTTAAAAACATGTAGATTATTGTTTTTATATTAATTTCGATACCATTTACCAATTCGATTGTAGAATTAGATAGATATTCATTTGAAGGAAAGGAAAGTTAACGTTATTATTTTCGCACTTACTACGCGAAGCATATTTGTTTTTTGCCAATATTCGAGTTTGAGTAGGTATACTATAATCTATAACGGTGGTAGTTTGTAATTTTGACGAAGATAAATGTTTTGTTAAAACTTACATCTAATAAATGATTTGAATTTTGAATTTGAATATACTATTCTGCGAAATATCTAGTATTTTTTGCCGAATACTAAAACGTGAAAGCATAGTTCAGTCTAATTCATTTTAAATATAAAAAAATATCGATATGTATTTGGAAACGGTATATCAGGACAACAGTGCTGTTTTACACGTGAATATGTTTACGTTACGAGCATTTACGAGTAACATTTTCTTTCAGCGTATTTATTTTGGCATCTATTCGAATTTGGATAAAAATTGGCACACAGATAACTTATTAACTGCATTAATGTATAGAATATATTTAACCTGGTTTTAAAAAAAAACTGAACTACAGCGCGTAAAAATAACGCGTACAAACAGTAATTAATCTATATAAGCAAAAACATTCTCAAATTAACCAAAATTTATGACATCACTAGGTGAATTCAAAGCGGAAATACTAATTTACTAAAATTGGACTACGTACCGATATGGTGCCCTTAAAACGGGGGTCCATTCTTCGTAACCCATCCATGAAATCGCGAACAATCTTGCGCGAATGGTCGACGATGCGGAACCCGGTGATATTGACTGCGCCGAACTCCGTTATTTCATTCTCCCAGTGATCGTCCATTACCTGTTCATCGATATTTCCATTAGTCAAAGTTTTACTTCAATCGTCTATCCAGTTCCAATTTTGGTTTATAACAAATGACTCGTTCCGGCATCGAACGCATTTCTTTTCAGCAAATTATATGTAATACACAAACCTTCCTTGTTCACGAAATTTACATTCATCAGTTTAGTGATTTAGAAGAAGTTAGCGGAGAATCAGACAAAGGTTAGGTTAGGTTAGGTTTATTTAACGATATATTTGATATGCTGTGAGATCACTAACTTAGTGAAAAACCAACACAAGCAAAAAAGAAAAACAAAATGAAAGTATACACGTGCATAATCACAGTACCCGCGAAAATGTCACAATTTCTGAAATTATTTATATTTCGTTTCTATCCAAACCTTCATAATATATTTCAGAAATGTTATGGTTTTTTTATTGGCTACGACTAATAACTAATGAGTAGATAATCAATAAATTACGCAGTATGGAATTGGTAAGCCGCTCGAGTTGGAAAGTGAGCTCTAACATTTGTGAGATGAAATGATGAACTCCATATTATTATTTACATATAAATTTTACATGGTGTGTGAAGACGCACGATGGACGTTTGTGGCGAGGGCGAGTGGCGAGAAAGCTCGTGCTTTCTTTAGCAGTGTTGAAGGTCGACTCTCTCTGGTTTCCGTGCTTCTTCATTTAAAAGAATGATACGGAAACTAAAACGTAAATTCCAAATAAGTCATTAAAAGGAGGTCGCCATATCAGCCCCCTCGGAGACCGTTAAAATAAGAAGCTTTGAAAATCCCAATCAACATATTACATGGCGCTGAGGCATCCTGCGAATAAAACGGACAGACAAAGAAAACGGAGCAATTGCAACCTCCGCCGCCATTAACGTTCAGCGGATCGAAAAAAAAAAAGCTTTGAAAATCCCAAACAACATATTACACTGGAAGAAGTGGACAGCACTTGGTGGCACATTGCTGGGTGATGAATCGGCTGCTGACACGTATCCGTGTGCGCCAGCCTGGATAAGTTACTAGGAGCTAGCAAATTTTTAAATAAAGCTTCTTTACGAGTATCTAAAAGAGGGACACGGAAACTAAAACGTAAATTCCAAATGAGTCATTAAAAGGAGGTCGCCACACATTATTGGGCCAGGTATATAGACCGGTAGTTATTATTGACAGCTCAAAAAGTGGACAGTAATAGGCAGCAGATACTTAATGTAAGTTGTGCAGATACTTACCAGTCCACTTAGCATGTAGTGGTAAGTCCTACGTCCCAAATGCACGTTACGCACGTGTTCGACCAGTATGCTTTTAGCGTTTCTAGCGTTACAATCCAAAACTATTCGTTTGTTGCCCCAACGATCATGCAATTCCAGTGCCAACAAGAATTCCATAGCTTCTGACGCGTTGTTAATTCGCTTTACGAGTGAGATTCGGAATGCGGTTTGTCCCGGTTGCATAGATTGGTAAAGCTGTTGTAGTCTCAGCAATCCTGGAGAAAATAACATTTTTTTTGAAGAATCGAAACCTTTAACTTTGATTGATATTCCTCTACTTTTCTATTTTTGGGTAAACTTGTTTCGGGTTATAGATTCGGGTTTCGGGTTATAATAGAATTCCGTCCTGTAATTCTATTTTAACTATTTATTAAATCGGATGAGTAGTTTCAAATATTACTACCTACATACAAAAAACAAACAATAATACAAAATATATGTTTAATAAAGGTTAATTAGGTCATCACATTAATGGTCACTAAAGATTTGAGTCATTTTAATTTAGTTAAATGAATAATTCAGCCGTACATAAAACGATCCGCGTAACGATGTAATGGTATAGTAGATACTATATTTGACTGGTACATAACTATTTTGCTTATGTAGACCTTGCAATATCAGTATATAGTAACCTACATACAATTTACAATTAGAATACTTTGTGCTTCTATTGTTTTATTTATTACTAGCTGACATTACCTCAATAAATGGAATGGAATCATTTATATGTCAGTCCATTTTCCAGCTCTCCTAAACCAATTCGACTCCATACGAATTTTATCGAATTAAACGCCCCATATAAAACAAGCGAAACGAAAAAGGGACAAAGCGTGCTCCGTGAAGGCAAAAAATAAAACTCTTTGCCTCTATGTGAGAGGGCGTCCCAACCGGAGAGATACATAGCTACTACACACACTTATATCTAATGAAACGAATGAAAATACGATACCTACCTATACTTTATTTTTGTTCACGAACAATTTCGTTAAGTCTATTTACTTATTCGAAAATATAGGAGATAAGAATAGCGTTGTTTTAATGTAAAAACCTTGCAATAGAGTTATCCTTACCAATTTAATTTTTCGTCTTTATTAAAATTTAACTCACAAGTAAAAGAGCAATATCATACGAGTATTAATCTGCTCTAACACAAATTGCCTTGAAAATGTAGATCAGCTCACAAAAGTGTATCTACGTATATATGCAACACTCGCTGACCTACAGAGCTAGTTTTAGGTTGGCTCACAGCAATAAAGTGGAGTAAAATGAGAGATGAACCGCATCCCATTCTTAAGCGTTAAGCGGCCAAACGCAAGCAGAAATCCAGAACAGTTTTACTGTTAAGAGATAAATGTGCGGGGAGAGACGCGGTGAAAGTTTTGTTCGCTCTGTGACTATTCTCACCATATGTCGCATCCCAATTCGTGACCCTTGAGGTTTTCTACTGTCGTCGGCCGACTAATGGCTTGTGACGTCAGCTGCGTGAACCGCCGTGTGCGCCCTAACATCAATTATGAACTTGTCGAATACGAAACGATCCCTCTCTTCGCACCTCATTTTTGTTCTTCTACTTATTTTCCAACACTCACTAAGAATCTTTGATCATTTCGTAAAAAAAAAAATACAAATATAAAGAACTCCTGAATGTAACTTTTAAATCTTAACAATAACAACATGGCACTAATATTTTTTGTTCTAAATAAAAATGAAAAGTGTCAACCAAGCGAGACTATGCTCGATTACATGCTGACTCGTGGATTCGTCTCCCAATTAGATTTTACAACTAAGATTTGGCTAGTTACTGCGCAATATAATTGAATATAATGCACTACGAGGAATAGCAATTTACGAAGACTATCGTATATGAAATAGTTCAGTAACTTAAAACGTTAAGACTCACTATATGAATTATGTGTCTCAGAGACCATGGGCAATGGGCATTGCGACACGTTCTCCACCTTGAGGTAAAGAAGATTAAGTTCTCTGTGTTTAAAATAATAATAGAGTTCAAATTACTAACCAGACGTTATGACCATGTAAACACGGTGGTCGCAAAAAGTTTACGGAAACCTTCCAAAAGGAGAAGAAATTTACATTTTTAACATATTAACAAAAAGATGCGAAGTAAATTCTATCAATTTCGAAAAGGATTGTAATATCGATAATCGTTGGCCGTTGGGAAGAGTCGTTGCAAGAATTAAAAGCTTCTGATTATCGCCCTGACAATGACTTTGCGGCTTTGTTAACCTGTTAAATTCACGAAAATTGCTACGGAACGCTACGACCATCTAAATGCGACGATTATGAACAATGTTAGTTAGGAAAAGTACTTAACTTTGCGGTGAACTTCGCCGCCAAGGCATTGTAAAGGATAAAATTCACTGCAAATTACGTGTTCCATTTGAAAATCTGTACACGATTTTCTGCTACAGTAAAACATATATTGTAGGTTATACTTATCACTGAGTCATCAGGGACAAATAAAATCAGTGCGATGTTATCCAATTGGCATCGGCAGCCGTCTTTCGTTCGCATACGCCTCTTACGCCTTTTCTACATTTTGCTTTGACTTCGTTTCCATTTCTTTACCAATTTCATTCGATGAGATCTTGTGTTTTTCTTTCCTCTTTCGAAAACAAATAAAATGCTTACGTACCAATTTATATCTAAGTGCCAAATTAGGTTAGAAAATCCACTTAAATATATTACTTTTAGCAATGATTTGATATGAATACTTTGCAAAATTTTTAGCGACAATATTTTGTTATTGGTAATTATTTCAGTAATATGTAAGAAGTTACAAACAGTTGAGCAATCGATGTGTTTAATAGTTGAGTATTGGGTTATGGGAAGCATTGAAAGATGGAATTCGTTGTAAATAATATTATTTAATAAGTGTCTCTTTTAATATATCAGGAAGGCGTGTTCGTATTCATTAGTAAAGGGCGCAGTTAGAACAGAACGACAACTACTACAGTACTGACTCTAAAGCTCAAAGCCAAACGTTTATAAGGCTCTTGTAAGAAACAAAGAGCTATTGTTAATAACTTAATGTTTATATGTGTGAAGGAGAAAGACTCTCAATGCATTTGTTAGAGTGAGACAGATTTATTTTTATATATTCCAACATGCCCCCTCAAAATAAATCCTCTTTTTCCAAAAACTCAATATGTAATCAAAAATTATACAATACAAATTATCACACCTTCCTTTGTCTGGGAGTACAATCTTTTGAACTTATACGGTCCAACATTCGTTGCGCAGAATTAGGGAAAACCCAGAAAAACCTAATCAGACCATTGATCTGAACTATAGATGCGGCGTAGCAAGCAGAAAGCCCCGAAATCTTTGGTAGTATTAAAATTCTACTCGCACTAGCGAGCGACAGTGCGAATTCGTCCACTTCTCTCTCGTGTGGACAATCTCGAGTGGACGAATTGTACTACTACCATTATTTACGGGCTACGCCGTGTCTATACTCCCAAATATACTTATAAAGTCTTTGAATCAGACCAGTTTAAATCTAATATGCTAATATCTAATTCAAGGTCACGTAATAATATTTAATTATTATTTTCTAATTCTAATATTTACATCAAGTCGAGCTTGTCTCTCATTTGAGAAAAACGTTGATTTGTTAATATGTTTTGTCAATATGTCAGCCAACTGGTCACCTGTGGACAGATAAATCATTTTAATAACCCTTTTCTCGACTTGTTCCCTTGAAAAGTGATATTTAATGTCAATATGCTTTTATCTCTTGTGACTAGTAGGGTTATTTGCAATGCTTATAGATCCATTATTATCCTCATAAATGGGACTGGATAATTCAACTTTTATGCTGGTAACTAATGATTTTAACCAAAGAGCTTCTTTCACGGCAAGTTTTTAATTCTTTCACTTCTTCTTAGATTATGTGAAGTCAATCCATTTTGAGATTAAGTCATTGTATTTTGAAATGAAGAGCCATCTGTTTCACTTATAGATTTATTAGGTGGTTGACCTAATAATACAGGTATTTCGCCAGTTTGTTTAAAATTATCTGATTTAGACTTATCAGAATTACACGTCCTTTTTACGGAGTGCTGATCAGAGATACTGGAATTTTCTATTAAAATTCCTTCAGACTTTAAGACTCAAAGACTTACAACATGATACAATTTTATCTCCGTTATATATTTTCACTCCACCATCGACGCCGTCAAAAACGACAGTGATGCCAGCATCTTGCATCTTCTTAACAGACAATAAATTGCAAGCATCGAAATAATATATCTTTGCAAGTTCGCTGATTGCAAGTAATTTCTGAATATCTGTGGCACTTATGCATATTCCATATTTTTCAACAGAAATGTTTACAGGATTTTCGAATGTCATGAAGTTTTGTAAAGATCCTTCATTTTTAATATAAGGCACTTATTTTATTTCATGATCTAAGGCACATTTCCTGACTCTCATTTTATGCAATGACACCATCATAGCATTTAGGAAAGGTCACAAATAAATGTGTAATTTTATCGGCCTCTACCAATTTTTTTGCACCCGCAGCTAATAATTCGATAATTAATTCATCTAATTGTTGGAAATGCTTTAAAAGTGAGTGATCACTCTCCAGTTTCAAATTTAATAAACGTTTTCGCAAAGCGAGTTGCGTTGCAACGCTTTTTCTTTCGTAGATTGAATCCAGCTTCTTAAAGATTTCTTTTGGAGTAATTTCTTCGTTAGTTAAGCCTAGCAAAGAATCCGATAAATATTCAATAATTGTGTTCTTTGCAATTTTCTGCTTTTGGAGCCACTGATTATTAGGTTCCGCGGGAGGTTCTACATCTATTATATTTAACAGTTCAAGTTCATTTAATAAATTTCTAATTCTTAGCTTCCACTGTCAAACGGTTTAATATTGGGTTTTAATTTTGAATTGTCCATTTTATAATATTATTTAAACCACAAATTCACTTAGTTTATTTTTAAATTATACGTTTATTAAAGTATTATTTTAATAGTCTTTTTACTATTTTTTTATCCAATTTTATTCTGTTTTTTTTTTTTTTTTTTTTTTTTTGTTGGCTTATTTGCAATCAGTCACAAAGACTATGAGCAAGTTTGTTGAGTGAGGTTTGTAAATTATTTCACATATTTTAATAATAAAGTCTTATTTCACATTTCACTGGAAAGTTTTTATTTCACTGGGAAACTTTCATTTGCTGGGGCCATAACCTATTGGGTTATGGGAAGCATTGAAAGATGGAATTCGTTGTAAATAATATTATTTAATAAGTAAGTCTCTTTTAATATATCAGGAAGGCGTGTTCGTATTCATTAGTAAAGGGCGCAGTTAGAACAGAACGACAACTACTACAGTACTGACTCTAAAGCTCAAAGCCAAACGTTTATAAGGCTCTTGTAAGAAACAAAGAGCTATTGTTAATAACTTAATGTTTATATGTGTGAAGGAGGAAGACTCTCAATGTATTTGTTAGAGTGAGACAGATTTATTTTATATAATCCAACATTGAGCAACAAAAGTTACTACAAATGTTACGTACATATAAAGGGAAATATTTCTTATTAGAGCTGTTGTGTTGAGTGTGAAAATAAAGGAGACTGCACGAGACAATCGGCATTCAATATTACATTGAGGAATAAAAATAGGGTCACAGCACGAATTCATTTTTAACGCGTTGGATATGAAAAATACCACAATGTACAGCTAGAAAAAGTAGATAAAATTAAAAAAGATAAAGAATTTTACAAAACAAAAAGATTGTTTTCCCAAACTTGCTTAAAATTTGCCTTTTTACATGTTTGAAAGATCAGTGCGATGTGTAATATAAATGTGAAGTCGAAACTGTTGTTTCAATTGATAGATTTTAGTTTTCAATAAAATTTCAGAGGTTAACATATTACACAGTTTTTCGAAAACTTTTAAGAAATCTTAATTTTAAATTTTGTAACTTGGGTTTTGTTTCTAGATTAAAGATTGCTGTCACAAGGGCATATGTCCCCTTTCTGACATCCAACATCATTTGTTAGCTCGACACATTAGTTTTGTGGGGGTACGAATAAGCGGAACACATATATTTTGCGAACCTTCGTTCAGTTGTCAATGTTGAAATACCATTTTTACATTATCGTATACTAATGGTCAATATAATCCCTCAGACTACTGCTTCACAACATCACACACTTTCACAATATACTTTAACGTATAGTGTGAGCAATCATTCTCACCCCACAACCCGTTTTTGTGATAAAGCCATGAAATATTTTCACCAAAAAAGTGGTGTTCCTTGGAATAATTGATAAAAGCCTTGAATTTGGTAGAAGTGCTGAGTTTTTGTGAGTAAAATATGTGTTGTTAAAAATATAGAAGCTATAATATATATTCTTGTTTATTTACATTAAATTATAATAATTCAACTTAATTGTTTTTACATTATGTGTACATTTGTGGTGATAAGTGGCGAAAAAGCGCGTACTTTCTGTAACAGTGTTGAAGGCCGACTGTTTCTGGTTTCCGTGTTTCTTCATTTAAAAGAATGACACGGAAAGTAAAACGTAAATTCCAAATAGATCATTAAAGGAGGTCGCCACACAATTGTTGAATCAGACACAATTAATAAGATCTTACAATTTATCTTTCGCAATGTAATAATCACTTATTTTGTCTTCGATAACTAGATCCCAAAAAAATAATAATTCAATTTTGTTTTGGAAAAGGTAAAAAATAAATCCGCTTATCGAATTAACATGAGGCAGAATCTGTAATTCAAATGAATAACATTTACACGAGCACAGAGACCAATTTTTATAACCACTTCAAACAACAACACTTAAAAATTGGGTGTGGCTGTGTCTCGGACACGGACGTGTGGTGTATGTGAATACTGTAGTTTACCAGTAATAGAATATTTTCTTTGAGCGTATACTTATAGAGCGTATATTTAAGTATATAGAAAGATATCCAAAGAATTCGAATATTGGTATACATACCAAAAAAATCTTTGATCCTTTAGCTATCGGATGGAGTAATTAAATTTTGGATGTAAACGCCGATTTTGTCATAATCACTTTTAAAAATTGACTCCCACTTTTCACACAAAGCGGACTTTGTTGCATTATGTTGAGCTTTTGCGACGACGTTTCTCTACAATACAAAATATAAATGAAGAGGGTGAAGTGTTAGCGACGTTAAAATAGTTCTACGGATTAAACTTTAGAGAGCAGTAGTGTCAGTACTTAAGGAAGACGTCGGCAAATAGGCTTAAATTCCATTGAAACGAGGTGTAAGTTTCGTAAGACTTGAAGAGTCTATTGTGTTGTAAGCTAAAATTAATTTTGAGGATAAATGTTAAAATATACTTTTGTACGTGGCAGGGAACACTGCCATTCGCAGTCATTTAGGCAGCAGTAACCACGTCCTTATAGGAGGCATATGTGTGCTTTTGTGCTTTGCTTATACCAGAGCCCATTTCCCTGTCCCTTCGCAGTCCTTTATTCTTAACCATACCACTTGTCAGAAGCGCACATGCAGCACCTGTGGCGTTACTTATGTTATAGGCGACGATGACAATTAACCTACCATCGAGTGGACCGTCAGCCTATCTCACCACCTGACATAAAGAAAACATAGATGTAATCATTGCGAGTGCTTTTTCAAAATTTCACAATTCATAAAACATACAGTAAACGGCATACGCACACATGATTATATAATCACTATGTCGTCAGGCTTCACTATGTTGTCCAAAAAATTGTGTCATCGTTATTTGGTCTGAGCTAATAATTCATAACGAATAAGATTAAGAAACTAACAGACGTAGAGTAGTACTCATAATATTCAATGTAAGCAGCCGACAAAGATTTTAGTCTAAGAATGTAATATCGGGTGATTTTAATACCTGCAATCTGCTCGCAGTATACGGGATTAATATCTCCCGTAAATTTAGCGTGATCTCGTGGCGATTTGCGAGATTGAAATCGATCTTTAGTGCATGTTTGTTGAATTGAGAAGAAATGAGATTTTTCTTAAGATGAATTCACACAGTGAATTTATTAGAAGGAGGATATTTACGGTGATATTTTATAAAGGGGCGGTTGCAGCCGTAAGACGGCTTGCTCACAGTTTATGACCGCGGAACACAGCACCCTTGCCACAACTAAGATACATGTGAAAGATTAAGCACACCCAAAAGAGTTAAGGGGTAACCATACTATAATATAATAATAACGTAAACGAACATAAATTTTGTATAAATTACCTAAATTGTATCGCGTTAATTCATCTTAACATTTATTTTCCCTTCACCTAATAAAATTGATTAGAATAAATGCAAGGCCAACGCGTACACTCTGAAGCCCGATCCTTTGATAGAATAACGAGTCCGCAAAGCTTTTTTTACTACAAGATCACAGGATTCGTGCGACGAGCAAAAAGGCTTGGCGGGGACATTTTATTTCACCATTTTCCTTGGTACACACTAAGCCCCTCCAATGACGCCTAAACACGGAGACGTAATAATATATACATACTTATCAACACCGATTGTCAATATTACAAGGAAAGTCACACCCATTATTGTCGGGTTCATGAGATAAAATATGTAATAAATAATACGAGTTACTGAGAAGAAAGGATTTTTACGAGCGTGTGCCTCGATGATGTATTCCTGTAATAATTCGCCCAAGTACACCAAGAGGGAATTCTCAATACATCAATTAACGTGCGACATTTTGTATCAATATTAATGATTTAATGATAAAAGTTCTTATTCGGTTTTTAGACGTTCGTTTGGTCAAAATTAAGTGGAAGTTTATTTTGTTAGGGAGCAGAAAACGCCATTAATATTCATTATTGTTCATGACTTAAAATTAATACAACTTCTTCGATAGCCTTCGAGCACCGAACAGGACTTGGAAGCGCCTCGAGCCAGCCAGCTGAGCCCTAATAACTCAAAGTAAATAACATCCAAAGGGAACTCCATGACTCAACGAATTAATTTTGTAAATCTTAATGACATTTACAGAACAATAACATAAACCGATAATATCTAACAACTTCGCGCGGTAATCATTAATCAGATTAGGGATTAACATTAGCTGTTACAGTAAAATTGAACATTTACACAATTCTAAGTACTGAATTTTAACTAGAGAGGAACAATATGGCCTGCCATATTGCGTTTCGTAGTCATTAACCACAGAAGACCACCGTGAAATAACAGCATGTGTGCTGATATGTTTTGATGAGGGAATATAAGTGAGTATTTCGATGACTACCCAATTCATGACTGCGAAACTCAATGTGCCCTGCAACTATTAAAACACCCAGACCAGAGCCAATTGTGAAAAATTCATTTCCTTAGTGTATGGTTGTTGTATAGCAACGTAAAAAGATAATTATTAACAACACAAGATGTCTCACGTCATCCACGAAAAAAAACGTACTTATTATTTAATTCTAGTGTTTATTTTTCTCTAACGTGGTAGCAGAGCGCTGAATTTATTAAGTAAATTGTAATAAAGTAATTTTAATGACAATAATAATGGCGACGAATTCAAGTTCTGGAGGAGTTGTAGTTCCCATAACAGAAAAACTGCAGGGAACGCAGAACTACGCGACATGGAAGTTCATTATGAAAATGATTCTCATACATGAAGACTTGTGGGATTGCGTCCTAAATGTGTTGATAGTAAGAAGCAATAAAGAGCATTGGCTAGGATATTATGCTTAAATGAACCAGTTGTTTTTCCAAATGTGAGAAATGCGAAAGATGCGTGAAGTATGGGGAAATTTCCAACGAGCCTATGAAGACAAAGGTTTGTGTAGGAGACTGGGCTTGTTGGACCATTGGACGATGAATTTTTGGCAGTAATAACGTTAAGTGGACTCACAGTTGACTATGATCCCTTAATAATGGCGTTAGAAAATTCTACGAATAAAATTTCAATGGAATTTGTTAAAACCAAATTATTACAAGAGCAAATGCGTCGTAATAATACCACTATTAGAATCAGCACTATCTGCGGATAAATGTCAACAGAAAAAGAAGCCAGCAGTAGCTTCAAATTGCTGTGAAAAACCAAAACGTAAAACATCTAGCAATTCTATGTTGACTCGCATTGAATATAGAAACGAACTGTTGGTGTGTGGATTCTGGATTCTCTTTGATTCTGGAGCTTCGTTTCACATGTGCAATAATAATAAAAATCTTGTGATTTTCTTGAAGACAAGAGTCAAGAGTCTATACGTGACAGTTGCAAACGGTGAAAAAATATGCAGCGCCGGAGGTTGTAATACAACCTTATCGGTAAAAGGTGACATTAGAAAAGAATGACGTGATTTTTATAAAAAACTTTTAATGTAATTTGTTATCTGTCAGCACACTGACTTTACGAGGTTTTAAAGTTGTATTTATTATTGTAATATTTATTGTAACAATAATTTAGTGGCAACTGCAAAACGACAAAATGGTTTGTATAAAATTGAGACCTTTGTTTTACCCAAAGAAAAAGTATTACATAGTGTTGAGAAACCCTTAGCTAATTCTAGTTTTTCTTTAAGGTGTAGTAAGGTCGTGTCCGAGTCAGAAAGGGGTAATGTTAACAAAAGCGACAACAAGATTCGTAAGATGATCGGAAAGTTTGAAGCTTTTGAAGCAGAGTATGGCACTTGGTATGGATTATGATGATTCCGAATATCAGCAGTGTATTGCTTGCATAAAAGGTAAGACAGCTAAATTACCATTTCCGAACAAGGCTTTTACTAGCTAAATAATAGACTGGTTGTATAGCAACGTAAAAAGATAATTAACAACACAAAATGTCTCACTATTGTCATTCACGAAAATAAACGTACTTATTATTTAATTCAAGTGTTTATTTTACTCTAACATTAAACCCCTAAGTTGGAAGGCTAAAGCACTTAAACCAATGGACTCGTCAATAAAATACCCATGCATTTTCTTTATTTTCTTAAAGGTAATAGTTATATATTGTTAAGAGTCAACTTTTGCCATGTGACGGTACGACGTTTTTTATTTCTTAAAGCATCATAATAGAATTTGATTGATAATGCACGTGACGAGCTCAGATAAATAAATAACAGTGCGAAGAATCCCCTTTTTTAAATTTTTGTCTAAAGAAATTTGTGCGGGAACATTACTAATGCCGCTCTTTAAGTAAGAAAAATAATGTAGCGGTTTTTATAAATTAATTAATTAACAAGCTTTATTTACATTCAGTGTTTGTTATTGTTCCAAACAATCGTAATCAGAAGAAAGTGCCGTTTAAAGCCAGTTAAGACCATGAGTATTTGCGGGCGTTATTTATTTCGGAGGTACATTACGAACCACTCGAGTCAAGGTCTCCTTTCCTCGGTAGAATTTATTGCAGTGTATAAATATCAATTTCTCTGTTATTTGCAATAAATTCACATTTTGATGTTGCGGTCTGGTTAAGTGCGCCCGTTGCCACGATATTCTTTTTACCTTTCGGTAAAGGTGAGGCGGCGCGGTCGCTTTCAATCTGAACACTTGATTTTGAGAATAAAATATGCATTAGTTTATTATTATTTTCATTTTGAAATAATAAAAAAATCATCTGACATATAATAAAATAAATGTAATTGTGAAAATTAAAATCAGGTAGCAAAAAAAAAAAACATGAAACGAGGTGTAAGTTTCGTAAGACTTGAAGTCTATTGTGTTTTAAGTTAAAATTGCCTAATTTATGTTCAGTAGCATGTTAAAACATACTTTTGTACGTGGCAGAGAACAGTGCGTTTCGCAGTCATTTAGGCAGCAGTAACCATGCCTTTATAAGAGAGCGTCGGTAAGTGACTAAGGGATGCCAGAGCCCTATCACTTTCCAATCCCTTATCCTTAACCCTACTGTAAGTAGGTAGCGCAATTGCAATTGCAGCACTTGTGGCGTTGCTGGTATTTATAGGCGACGGTAACCACTATCATCAAGTGGACCGTTAGCCTGTCTGCACCTTAACATAAAAATGGAACAAATCATCAATCATAAATGCTGATAATACAGTAGCGCTCAAAAGTATTTTGACAACATAAAATTCATTTTATTTCCTTCAAAATAAAACTGTATTAGAAAATGTATTTAGTGTAGATGGAAAAGAGTATGAATGCGACTTTATTGCACGCTTCAGGTCTCGTGTTGTTTATTTACATTCCGCGTTATCGAAGGAAAATGTCTCGACATGAGCTCAAAAGTATTTTGACTTTGACATTCTGCCTGTCTGCCACCTCTTTATTATAAAAAAAAAACATTAGCTCCTAATTTACTGACATCGGTTGCTCCTCGGTTTTGATTTGTGCGTGTATTTGCTTATTGATGTAATTTCAATATGCCGAAACATAAAGAATATTTTAATAACTTTAAAAAAGGCATTAAAAATGCACTAAAGTAAGCAATAAAACAAACAGACGTTGCTCGTACTTTTAAAGTATCTCGACAGCTCGTTAGTGCATGGAATAAAATAAGCCTCGAAGTGGCTGTCCAAAAAAAAAAAACATCCCCTCATGTCGATCGTATTATAAAAAAGTTATCAACAAGTGATGTTCGGAAGTGTGCTACAGTGATAAAAAATGATTTGAGATAAATATACAACGTAGACATTCACGTTTCTACTGTCAAACGACGCTTAAAACTCTTTGGATTACATGGCCGCAGACCGGGGAAAAAACCTGCAATATCTGAAAAACAAAAAGGCCCGACTTGCGTTCGCAAAACAGCACGAATCGTGGTCAAGTACAGACTGGTCTAAAATCCTGTGGAGTGACGAAAGCAAATTTAATTTGTTTTCATCTGATGGTATCAAGTACGTTCGCCGTCCCAAAAACAAAAGATATGATGTTCGATACCAAATACCCACCGTGAAACATGGAGGGGTAGTATCATGGTTTGGGGATGTTTTTCTCGCTCTGGAGTTGGACCGTTAGTTCGAATTCATGGGATTGTGGATCGTTTCGTGTACGCAGATATATTGAAGACTCAAATGCCGCCACATGGAGGACACAACATGCCAGCTGGATGGCGTTTTCAACAAGATAATGATCCCAAACACAAATCGAAGCACGTTACTGATTTCATAAAACGCCAAAAAGTCAAGGTTCTGGAGTGGCCAAGCCAAAGTCCGGATTTGAATCCTATAGAACATCTGTGGGAGGAGTTGGATCGCACAATAAGAATCCAAAATTATGCGAATAAGGACGCTTTATATGAAGCTCTTAAAAATGAGTGGGAGAAAATTCCAGTTGACCGATTAGAGAAGTTGGTCGGCTCAATGCCGGCACGGTGCAAGCTGTCATAAAGGTCAGTACAAAATACTGACTTCCTCATAACTGGAGATGATAGTTATTAGTTTTTTTTTCAATTTGTGTCAAAATACTTTTGATCCAGCAGTCTCCTCATTTTTTGAAAATTAAACACTTTTTTGTTGCGATCGCCGGCTATTTTGTCGCTATTCTGTAAGACGTTAAATATCTTTTGAGATAATAAATAATGTTTCTGATTCATGTTTGCTTTGAATTAATCCCATTAATGTGGTCGTCAAAATACTTTTGAGCGCTACGGTAAATCTGTAAGTGTATGTATGTTCCTCCATAACTCTTTAACGAATTAATTGATTTTCATGAAACTTGGTAGATAAACATGTAAAGAAAAATATGTACATAATTTTTCTTTAATTTATATTCAATTATTCAAACTCTTTATATTATTAATGTATTGGAAACTATTTGGTTAAGCTATTATAAAAATAACGACTTGTCATGTCATCGAAAGTCATTTGATGAAAAAAATGTTAAATATAATTTTGTTGAAAATATAAAAGCTTAGGTAATTGTAAATATAGTGATTAGGAAAAAATTTATTGTCGTTTCTTTGTTTACAGATAGTTACTAGATAGATATTTTTTATACTTGTTATTTTTGTAAATTAAATTGTATGAATTATAAAAATACAATCTTTGTTTACAGAGAAACTCAATTCTTTTTTAATCATCTGTCATCCTAACCACTAGAAAAATATCATTATAAACATATAGACGTACAGGACACAGGATAGGCTACTTTTTTCTTTTACAACGTGGACGAAGTCGCGGGCTCCAGCTAGTAAGTAATAAAAACCTCGATAACCATCATTACCAGTCTCGATATTCAGTAAGTATTTATAACATTATTATATACCTAAGTAATGTGTAAATATTTAAAACTTAGGATTAGATTTTATTTTATATTAGGGAAAAAGAAAATATATACCTAGGTAAGTAGTATCAAATTATACACTTTAGTTACCTTAAGCATTTTATAAACATTACTACTATCTGGCAGACCGCAACTTCGTCCGCGCTGAAATAGAAAAAAGTAGCCTAACCTGTGTCCTGTACGTCAAAATGTTTATCTACCAAGTTTCATGAAAATCAGTTAACTCGTTTAAGAGTTATGGAGAAACATAGATACTTACATACATACAGAAAGAAATCCTAAAAATCGTCAATTTAATTGAGTATCATGTATAAGAGCCTATAAACACGATATCTGAAAACAAAGTAACTTACTCCATGACCAAAACACCCCTTTACACCATATAATTTTAATGAATATTTTAGAAGTTATCGTATCTGTATAACAATAAAAAATTAGGCCTATGTACGACTGTACGTACAAAACTGTACAAAGACGAAGTATAGGCAAATTTAGAATCGGGTTGAATTTACGGAGAGATATGGCTTCCGAGATAAAATTGCTTGTCTCCAGACGTTATTTGAAAGTACTTCTTGATGCGGTTCCATTGCATCTATTTGCTAGCGACGTGTGACTCTTGTGGCCCTGCAGTGCGCCCAGCCGCAGTCCCGCCTTGAATAAATTGAATCCCGATATCATCTCAGTGTTCACTCGGATCGTATGGATTTTTATCTCCAACGTTTGAATACCAAATGTTGTTTTATCAGAACCCATTCAAGAAATTAAATAGGGTTGGACTCCAAGAGGTAAAAGCTTTTTTAACACGTTCATTGCGGTATCAGGTATACAAGATCCGATAATGAACTATCCCGCGAGGCGGCACGTAAGGTACTGTTTCTACCGCTGGTACGAGACAGGTATTTTCTATTTGCCAAGGAGTAGGAACGAGACAAATATTATATTATAAATATTTAGAATTGTCTCTGAATATTTTACATTGGTATAATAAAAGCTTATCGGGTCAATTGTATCTCATACCGACAGAAAAGGAATTTTTTTCACCTAGTTCGGATATCACATCTTTTCGACCTGATATCCGATGACCCGATAACAATACTCAATAGACTGTTTACTGTTGATATGTACGCGTGAATAAAGTGCAAATCTCGAATGCAATAAGCAATATTGGATAATTGTTAAACGTCGAAGAGATAATGAAGATATTGATACAAGACCACCGAATAACGCAAGACCTATGCCGTTGACACCAGTTTATCGACTGCGTAACAAAATGAGTACTAATACTTACATATACTGCTCAAAAAAATAAGCGGAACAAAACTTTAAAGTAGCACAAAAAAATTTATTCATGGTTTTAATTTTATCCAAATCCAAATATTAGAAAATATCTCCATCCCAACAGAGTGCAGCAAAATAACTACGAATAAAAATGACCCAAATCATGTCTTTTCTACACCTGCACATCTGAAAAAAGTGAAACTGAAAAAATCTGAGAAAAAAATCTGTGGCGGGCGTGGATTCCGTGGCCAAGGGGGCCAGGGCCAACGTCAGAACGGACAGGAGGGCGAACCGACCGCCTCGGGCTCGTCCCCGCGGCCACCATAGAAACTACCACCACTGAAGCCAGGCTTGAACACTTGCGCGGTACACATCAGTAGCCCATTAGAGAGAGTATCGCGCAACCAATATGTACTACAAAAGAAATTTTTTATGTCAATAAAACGGTTGGTTAATTGAAAAAAAAAAACAGCAATACTTTAGCACCAGGCAAAATAAAAGAAATCGCGTCTATTTCATCCGCATCTACAAGAAGCTCGATCATTACTCACGCATTGTCTAATGTTCAAAATGAAACTGTATCACAACCTAATTTTCAAATATTCAAAACGGTATCCACTGGCATTAGTAGCAGAAACGATTACTGGTAATGATGGTTATCCGCTGTATCGTCGCCGCTCGACTGCAGATAACGGAAGATCAACAATCGTAAGAGTAAATCAACACGATATCGAAATTGATAACTCGTAATATGGCTGAATTTTGTAATTTTTTTAGAATATGAAATTATTAAAATGGCTATATGGAAACTAACTCGCCCTAAAATATGGTGACGAAGAGTTCGAGTTAACCGTGGGCGACAAAATAACAGTGGGCCGCGCTTCTACTAATTCCATTACACTCGAAGGGAGTCCGGTCTCTCGAACACACTGTTTACTGCAAGTTGAAAATAATTACGTACTGGTAACGTACTGGTAGGCGGGTCTATGCCACGATCAATATTGGCTCCCTAAATTAATAAGTAAATAAAATAAATAATTTTATTTACTTATTAATAAAATAATTTTCCAATGCACTTTGCATTGGAAAATTATTAAAGTGAATTGCATCAATATTTTATTTTCACAACCATTCAGTTAACCATTCAGAGAGAACATAGGGTCGAAAGGATCGGACCGATTATTTTTCATATTTATTAGTCTTCCAACTATTCGATTCGAGCCCACTCACTCAGTAAGCCATAACAGCCAGGCCTAACCAAATGCTGCGGGGCTACAGTCCCGTACATTTTATGTACAAGTAGATCTTGGCTTGCGTGAGATTATTATTAAAAACATGATTCATGGCCCCTGTGGAACTCTTAATTCAAATTTACTGTGTATGGTGGATGGCAAATATTCAAAACGGTATCCACTGGCATTAGTAGCAGAAACGATTACTGGTAATGATGGTTATCCGCTGTATCGTCGCCGCTCGGCTGCAGATAACGGAAGATCAACAATCGTAAGAGTAAATCAACAAGATATCGAAATTGATAACTCGTAATATGGCTGAATTTTGTAATTTTTTTATAATATGAAATTATTAAAATGGCTATATGGAAACTAACTCGCCCTAAAATATGGTGACGAAATGGCCTAAAATATGGTTTACTGTTGATATGTACGCGTGAATAAAGTGCAAATCTCGAATGCAATAAGCAATATTGGATAATTGTCAAACGTCGAAGAGATAATGAAGATATTGATACAAGACCACCGAATAACGCAAGACCTATGCCGTTGACACCAGTTTATCGACTGCGTAACAAAATGAGTACTAATACTTACATATACTGCTCAAAAAAATAAGCGGAACAAAACTTTAAAGTAGCACAAAAAATTTTATTCATGGTTTTAATTTTATCCAAATCCAAATATTAGAAAATATCTCCATCCCAACAGAGTGCAGCAAAATAACTACGAATAAAAATGACCCCAATCATGTCTTTTCTACACCTGCACATCTGAAAAAAGTGAAACTGAAAAAATCTGAGAAAAAAATCTGTGGCGGGCGTGGATTCCGTGGCCAAGGGGGCCAGGGCCAACGTCAGAACGGACAGGAGGGCGAACCGACCGCCTCGGGCTCGTCCCCGCGGCCACAGAAGCAGGCCAAGGGCAAGAACACCAAGCCCAGTGGTGGTGCCACCATAGAAACTACCACCACTGAGAGCCAAGCTTGAACACTTGCGCGGTACACATCAGTAGCCCATTAGAGAGAGTATCGCGCAACCAATATGTACTACAAAAGACATTTTTTTATGTCAATAAAACGGTTGGTTAATTGAAAAAAAAAAAACAGCAATACTTTAGCACCAGGCAAAATAAAAGAAATCGCGTCTATTTCATCCGCATCTACAAGAAGCTCGATCATTACTCACGCATTGTCTAATGTTCAAAATGAAACTGTATCACAACCTAATTTTCAAATATTTAAAACGGTATCCACTGGCATTAGTAGCAGAAACGATTACTGGTAATGATGGTTATCCGCTGTATCGTCGCCGCTCGACTGCAGATAACGGAAGATCAACAATCGTAAGAGTAAATCAACAAGATATCGAAATTGATAACTCGTAATATGGCTGAATTTTGTAATTTTTTTAGAATATGAAATTATTAAAATGGCTATATGGAAACTAACTCGCCCTAAAATATGGTGACGAAATGGCCTAAAATATGGTTTACTGTTGATATGTACGCGTGAATAAAGTGCAAATCTCGAATGCAATAAGCAATATTGGATAATTGTCAAACGTCAAAGAGATAATGAAGATATTGATACAAGACCACCGAATAACGCAAGACCTATGCCGTTGACACCAGTTTATCGACTGCGTAACAAAATGAGTACTAATACTTACATATACTGCTCAAAAAAATAAGCGGAACAAAACTTTAAAGTAGCACAAAATTTTTTATTCATGGTTTTAATTTTATCCAAATCCAAATATTAGAAAATATCTCCATCCCAACAGAGTGCAGCAAAATAACTACGAATAAAAATGACCCCAATCATGTCTTTTCTACACCTGCACATCTGAAAAAAGTGAAACTGAAAAAATCTGAGAAAAAAATCTGTGGCGGGCGTGGATTCCGTGGCCAAGGGGGCTAGGGCCAACGTCAGAACGGACAGGAGGGCGAACCGACCGCCTCGGGCTCGTCCCCGCGGCCACAGAAGCAGGCCAAGGGCAAGAACACCAAGCCCAGTGGTGGTGCCACCATAGAAACTACCACCACTGAGAGCCAAGCTTGAACACTTGCGCGGTACACATCAGTAGCCCATTAGAGAGAGTATCGCGCAACCAATATGTACTACAAAAGACATTTTTTTATGTCAATAAAACGGTTGGTTAATTGAAAAAAAAACAGCAATACTTTAGCACCAGGCAAAATAAAAGAAATCGCGTCTATTTCATCCGCATCTACAAGAAGCTCGATCATTACTCACGCATTGTCTAATGTTCAAAATGAAACTGTATCACAATCTAATTTTCAAATATTTAAAACGGTATCCACTGGCATTAGTAGCAGAAACGATTACTGGTAATGATGGTTATCCGCTGTATCGTCGCCGCTCGACTGCAGATAACGGAAGATCAACAATCGTAAGAGTAAATCAACAAGATATCGAAATTGATAACTCGTAATATGGCTGAATTTTGTAATTTTTTTAGAATATGAAATTATTAAAATGGCTATATGGAAACTAACTCGCCCTAAAATATGGTGACGAAATGGCCTAAAATATGGTTTACTGTTGATATGTACGCGTGAATAAAGTGCAAATCTCGAATGCAATAAGCAATATTGGATAATTGTCAAACGTCGAAGAGATAATGAAGATATTGATACAAGACCACCGAATAACGCAAGACCTATGCCGTTGACACCAGTTTATCGACTGCGTAACAAAATGAGTACTAATACTTACATATACTGCTCAAAAAAATAAGCGGAACAAAACTTTAAAGTAGCACAAAAATTTTTATTCATGGTTTTAATTTTATCCAAATCCAAATATTAGAAAATATCTCCATCCCAACAGAGTGCAGCAAAATAACTACGAATAAAAATGACCCCAATCATGTCTTTTCTACACCTGCACATCTGAAAAAAGTGAAACTGAAAAAATCTGAGAAAAAAATCTGTGGCGGGCGTGGATTCCGTGGCCAAGGGGGCCAGGGCCAACGTCAGAACGGATAGGAGGGCGAACCGACCGCCTCGGGCTCGTCCCCGCGGCCACAGAAGCAGGCCAAGGGCAAGAACACCAAGCCCAGTGGTGGTGCCACCATAGAAACTACCACCACTGAGAGCCAAGCTTGAACACTTGCGCGGTACACATCAGTAGCCCATTAGAGAGAGTATCGCGCAACCAATATGTACTACAAAAGACATTTTTTTATGTCAATAAAACGGTTGGTTAATTGAAAAAAAAAAACAGCAATACTTTAGCACCAGGCAAAATAAAAGAAATCGCGTCTATTTCATCCGCATCTACAAGAAGCTCGATCATTACTCACGCATTGTCTAATGTTCAAAATGAAACTGTATCACAACCTAATTTTCAAATATTCAAAACGGTATCCACTGGCATTAGTAGCAGAAACGATTACTGGTAATGATGGTTATCCGCTGTATCGTCGCCGCTCGACTGCAGATAACGGAAGATCAACAATCGTAAGAGTAAATCAACAAGATATCGAAATTGATAACTCGTAATATGGCTGAATTTTGTAATTTTTTTAGAATATGAAATTATTAAAATGGCTATATGGAAACTAACTCGCCCTAAAATATGGTAACGAAATGGCCTAAAATATGGTTTACTGTTGATATGTACGCGTGAATAAAGTGCAAATCTCGAATGCAATAAGCAATATGGGATAATTGTCAAACGTCGAAGAGATAATGAAGATATTGATACAAGACCACCGAATAACGCAAGACCTATGCCGTTGACACCAGTTTATCGACTGCGTAACAAAATGAGTACTAATACTTACATATACTGCTCAAAAAAAATAAGCGGAACAAAACTTTAAAGTAGCACAAAATTTTTTATTCATGGTTTTAATTTTATCCAAATCCAAATATTAGAAAATATCTCCATCCCAACAGAGTGCAGCAAAATAACTACGAATAAAAATGACCCAAATCATGTCTTTTCTACACCTGCACATCTGAAAAAAGTGAAACTGAAAAAATCTGAGAAAAAAATCTGTGGCGGGCGTGGATTCCGTGGCCAAGGGGGCCAGGGCCAACGTCAGAACGGACAGGAGGGCGAACCGACCGCCTCGGGCTCGTCCCCGCGGCCACAGAAGCAGGCCAAGGGCAAGAACACCAAGCCCAGTGGTGGTGCCACCATAGAAACTACCACCACTGAGAGCCAAGCTTGAACACTTGCGCGGTACACATCAGTAGCCCATTAGAGAGAGTATCGCGCAACCAATATGTACTACAAAAGACATTTTTTTATGTCAATAAAACGGTTGGTTAATTGAAAAAAAAAACAGCAATACTTTAGCACCAGGCAAAATAAAAGAAATCGCGTCTATTTCATCCGCATCTACAAGAAGCTCGATCATTACTCACGCATTGTCTAATGTTCAAAATGAAACTGTATCACAACCTAATTTTCAAATATTTAAAACGGTATCCACTGGCATTAGTAGCAGAAACGATTACTGGTAATGATGGTTATCCGCTGTATCGTCGCCGCTCGACTGCAGATAACGGAAGATCAACAATCGTAAGAGTAAATCAACAAGATATCGAAATTGATAACTCGTAATATGGCTGAATTTTGTAATTTTTTTAGAATATGAAATTATTAAAATGGCTATATGGAAACTAACTCGCCCTAAAATATGGTGACGAAATGGCCTAAAATATGGTTTACTGTTGATATGTACGCGTGAATAAAGTGCAAATCTCGAATGCAATAAGCAATATGGGATAATTGTCAAACGTCGAAGAGATAATGAAGATATTGATACAAGACCACCGAATAACGCAAGACCTATGCCGTTGACACCAGTTTATCGACTGCGTAACAAAATGAGTACTAATACTTACATATACTGCTCAAAAAAATAAGCGGAACAAAACTTTAAAGTAGCACAAAATTTTTTATTCATGGTTTTAATTTTATCCAAATCCAAATATTAGAAAATATCTCCATCCCAACAGAGTGCAGCAAAATAACTACGAATAAAAATGACCCAAATCATGTCTTTTCTACACCTGCACATCTGAAAAAAGTGAAACTGAAAAAATCTGAGAAAAAAATCTGTGGCGGGCGTGGATTCCGTGGCCAAGGGGGCCAGGGCCAACGTCAGAACGGACAGGAGGGCGAACCGACCGCCTCGGGCTCGTCCCCGCGGCCACAGAAGCAGGCCAAGGGCAAGAACACCAAGCCCAGTGGTGGTGCCACCATAGAAACTACCACCACTGAGAGCCAAGCTTGAACACTTGCGCGGTACACATCAGTAGCCCATTAGAGAGAGTATCGCGCAACCAATATGTACTACAAAAGACATTTTTTTATGTCAATAAAACGGTTGGTTAATTGAAAAAAAAAAACAGCAATACTTTAGCACCAGGCAAAATAAAAGAAATCGCGTCTATTTCATCCGCATCTACAAGAAGCTCGATCATTACTCGCGCATTGTCTAATGTTCAAAATGAAACTGTATCACAACCTAATTTTCAAATATTCAAAACGGTATCCACTGGCATTAGTAGCAGAAACGATTACTGGTAATGATGGTTATCCGCTGTATCGTCGCCGCTCGACTGCAGATAACGGAAGATCAACAATCGTAAGAGTAAATCAACAAGATATCGAAATTGATAACTCGTAATATGGCTGAATTTTGTAATTTTTTTAGAATATGAAATTATTAAAATGGCTATATGGAAACTAACTCGCCCTAAAATATGGTGACGAAATGGCCTAAAATATGGTTTACTGTTGATATGTACGCGTAAATAAAGTGCAAATCTCGAATGCAATAAGCAATATTGGATAATTGTCAAACGTCGAAGAGATAATGAAGATATTGATACAAGACCACCGAATAACGCAAGACCTATGCCGTTGACACCAGTTTATCGACTGCGTAACAAAATGAGTACTAATACTTACATATACTGCTCAAAAAAATAAGCGGAACAAAACTTTAAAGTAGCACAAAAATTTTTATTCATGGTTTTAATTTTATCCAAATCCAAATATTAGAAAATATCTCCATCCCAACAGAGTGCAGCAAAATAACTACGAATAAAAATGACCCAAATCATGTCTTTTCTACACCTGCACATCTGAAAAAAGTGAAACTGAAAAAATCTGAGAAAAAAATCTGTGGCGGGCGTGGATTCCGTGGCCAAGGGGGCCAGGGCCAACGTCAGAACGGACAGGAGGGCGAACCGACCGCCTCGGGCTCGTCCCCGCGGCCACAGAAGCAGGCCAAGGGCAAGAACACCAAGCCCAGTGGTGGTGCCACCATAGAAACTACCACCACTGAGAGCCAAGCTTGAACACTTGCGCGGTACACATCAGTAGCCCATTAGAAAGAGAATCGCGCAACCAATATGTACTACAAAAGACATTTTTTTATGTCAATAAAACGGTTGGTTAATTGAAAAAAAAAAAAAAACAGCAATACTTTAGCACCAGGCAAAATAAAAGAAATCGCGTCTATTTCATCCGCATCTACAAGAAGCTCGATCATTACTCACGCATTGTCTAATGTTCAAAATGAAACTGTATCACAACCTAATTTTCAAATATTCAAAACGGTATCCACTGGCATTAGTAGCAGAAACGATTACTGGTAATGATGGTTATCCGCTGTATCGTCGCCGCTCGACTGCAGATAACGGAAGATCAACAATCGTAAGAGTAAATCAACAAGATATCGAAATTGATAACTCGTAATATGGCTGAATTTTGTAATTTTTTTAGAATATGAAATTATTAAAATGGCTATATGGAAACTAACTCGCCCTAAAATATGGTGACGAAATGGCCTAAAATATGGTTTACTGTTGATATGTACGCGTAAATAAAGTGCAAATCTCGAATGCAATAAGCAATATTGGATAATTGTCAAACGTCGAAGAGATAATGAAGATTTTGATACAAGACCACCGAATAACGCAAGACCTATGCCGTTGACACCAGTTTATCGACTGCGTAACAAAATGAGTACTAATACTTACATATACTGCTCAAAAAAATAAGCGGAACAAAACTTTAAAGTAGCACAAAATTTTTTATTCATGGTTTTAATTTTATCCAAATCCAAATATTAGAAAATATCTCCATCCCAACAGAGTGCAGCAAAATAACTACGAATAAAAATGACCCAAATCATGTCTTTTCTACACCTGCACATCTGAAAAAAGTGAAACTGAAAAAATCTGAGAAAAAAATCTGTGGCGGGCGTGGATTCCGTGGCCAAGGGGGCCAGGGCCAACGTCAGAACGGACAGGAGGGCGAACCGACCGCCTCGGGCTCGTCCCCGCGGCCACAGAAGCAGGCCAAGGGCAAGAACACCAAGCCCAGTGGTGGTGCCACCATAGAAACTACCACCACTGAGAGAGTCAGGCTTGAACACTTGCGCGGTACACATCAGTAGCCCATTAGAGAGAGTATCGCGCAACCAATATGTACTACAAAAGACATTTTTTATGTCAATAAAACGGTTGGTTAATTGAAAAAAAAAACAGCAATACTTTAGCACCAGGCAAAATAAAAGAAATCGCGTCTATTTCATCCGCATCTACAAGAAGCTCGATCATTACTCACGCATTGTCTAATGTTCAAAATGAAACTGTATCACAACCTAATTTTCAAAAAAAAGAGAAACGGCAGAGAATGATTCTACCACAGTAAGCAGATGCGGATCTTTTAGTGACATATCTACATGAAATATGATTTCGCTAAATTCGTCTTTTGATGAAGACACATTTTATGATTTGATATATTGATTTCAACACCGCCCACAGAAAATGATTAAATCCAGTGCTAAGAAAAAAAACAGCTGAATCATCAAATGAAACCGTAATGCAACTAGGAACCTCGCATCAATATAATGAAAAACAGCAACAACCATCAGTCTCTGACATTAATAATACATACAACGAAGACTCTGATTCTGATTTTGTTCCAATCAGTCAATCTGAAGATACATCATCTGAAAGTTTATCATCCTCAGAATCAGAAAATAACTCTCCAAACGACGCAGATACAAGTCATATTAACAACGGTGACGAAGATGAGTGGCAAGATATTGTAGACAGACCTCCGACTCTTGATGATTTCGCTGGACACATTGAATTAGTCATTCCTTCTGATATTTCTCGACCAGATGAATTTTACAAGCTATTTGTAATTGACGATATTGTAGATGTAATGGTAACTGAAACAAATAAATATGCTGAGACATGTAAAATACAGCAGCCTAAAGCATCCCTTAAATCACGATCTCATATATGGAAGCCAACCAATCGAGATGAGATGCACAAGTTTCTGGGTGTTTTATTGGTAATGGGACTTGTGAAAGTGCCGAATGTAACTGATTATTGGTCTGTTTATTGAGTGAGTGGCAGACATCTAATATTTAGCATGGTGATTAAATAAATGGTTTTTGGTTAGCCTTAGGGCAACCATGTTACAGTTTCTTTTGCATCAACAAGTAATTGCTTTGGTTTGTTTTTGTAGGGATTGTTTTTTTTTAAATTGTATTTTTTCGAGTTTCACTTCTTTGTTCAATAACTTTTTTTTTGTTTTAAATATTACTAGTTAGTTTATTTTAAGCTTGACATAATTTTTTTCCCTTGTTTTTTTTTTACATTGTTTAATTTTTCTTAGTCAACTTAAATTCTTTAGTTAATTTTCTTTAAACCCTTATCATAATTTGGCTGAGATATCCTAATTATAGTATGTATTTTATCCTTATTTTTATTTATCCTAATAGCCTGTTGAGCGGTTGGTGACTCGTTAAATAAGCCATGACCAGGAGCGGGTCGTGACTCCTTAAGAAATTCTTTCTGAGATTCTTCCTTTTACTCTTTCTATCAGGGGCGGTTGGTGATTCCTTTAAACAAAAGCCAAGGTAGTACATAAGTAGACAGCGTTTTGTTGTACACGTTGTGTGCAACAATTATATTTTGATGTGATAGGGTGCGTTGCATAGGATTTTGCGCAATTGTGCATTTTTGTGATACTACTTATGTACTCACCACCACCCAGAGCGGTTTGCAACTCTGTAAAAAATAAGCATTTTGTTACTCTCTTCCATATATAAACTCTTTGTATTCTTATGTAGTCTCTGCCTTCTCTTATTTTTATTGTATGGTATTTAAGTGGCTGGCTAATCTTCTGTGCCCCTCTCGCGGTCAAGCGCACCGGGTGAGACCCGCATGTGGGCTACCCACATACGGGAGGCCCAGCGGGCGACCAGCGCAAGGGGACTTACGTTGTATCGAGGCAGGACAGAACAAAAACAAACAAAAAAGACGCAGGACAATGTACACACATCGAACAACAGTACCCGTTTTATGGGCTGGCTATCTTCTGTGCCCCTCTCGCGGTCAAGCGCACCGGGTGAGACCCGCATGAGGGCAACCCACATACGGGAGGCCCAGCGAGCGACCAGCGCAAGGGGACTTACACTGAAGCAACGCAGAACAAGACAAACAAGAAGACGCAACACAATGAACAAACAACGCAGAACACAACGTGGACGAAACAGAAGACTGCATTTTATTTTTATCTTGGGAATTTAATTGAATTTGTTTTCGTTTCTACATTGATACGATAGCATGATTCAGCAATGACTTTGATTTTGACGGAACAGCATCGACAGTGACATTTCTTGAGATTGCTTATTCTCTTTGCCTTTAACTGCCTATTAACTGTGAACGAGCTGCGCTAGCGTTCGAGATTGATCGATCACCGACTCCATATCTAATAATTTTGACTTGATGGAATCCGTCGTTATGCTAATTCTGGAATGCTCAACAGCCATAATCATTGGTGAAAAACGATCATTGATATCAAATCCCATTCCACTTAATTTTTGTGTTGTATCTAGGTATTATTTGAGTTACATATAACGTCATCGAGCTGCAATTTTCTAGGCGAATTGAAATTAAAATCCGTAGAAAACTTATTTTTCTTGAAAAACCGTTGTCATTGTTGTAGGTAGTATTTCCCACAATTCTTTAGCAGTTTTTACACTTTTCACGTGTACGTACAAAGACGTGTCGATTGTCATAATCAATTTAGCCCTGGTTTTTTCGTCATCTGCAGCTTCTATATTCATTCCCGCTGGCTTTATAGAATGTTTCATGGATACAAGCAGTGTCTCCATATACACGGATGCACCTTAATTTGCTGACTAGAAAATTCTCTGCCGCGAAATGGCGGCGAAAGACCATTCACTATAATTTTGCAGTTTGCAGACATTGTAGGTAACAGTTCACAATAATCCCGTGATAACCAAATGTCCATTCACAGTTCACACAGTGAAAAAACGTTTTAAAAGTCTTAACACAGGTTGTTAACTATACTTTTAATTAATTTGCGATTATAATGAAACAAGCAACGTAATCGTCGATCGATATTTCAGCGAATGAAAAAAGCAAGGAGAACCACTGATCTCTAATATACCTCTGGAAGGGCTGCTGTCAAATTATTTTTTGTCTATTTGAAAATCGCCATTTTGGCGCTGTAGCCTATGGAGTGTAACGTATTAAATAAATAAATAAATATTTTCACACATTCCACACTTTACCATCCAGTTCCAAAGTAAGCAAGTAATGCTACTACCAGACAATCGATATATACATAGTTTTTTTTTTTTTTTGTAAATACATTCATATTATAAATGCAAAACATCCAATAATAAAACATGAATAAAACAGACACTATGTACTTATCTATGGATTAAAAATCCGTAAAATTAGTTCCCGTACGACGGCGCTTTAAAATGGTACACGAAAGTATCTGTCATATGTCATTTGTATGTAAAGCCCGCTGTACACATGGGGCCAAGGTGTTGGGCCAACGTGTTGGGCCAACGTGTAGAGATACTTGGCGGTATGTTGGCTTAATTGGTCTAGTTGACGCCAACATTGGCAGGCAAACCGAATAGTGTCGGTTTTTAGTGCACACATCAAAGGATCTTTGATGTCTCTTTTTTTGAATTTGACCGATATATATCAATATATCGTATTTTTTCCTCGATATATCGACGTCGATATTGATAATATCGACTGTACTGTATAATTAAATAGCCGCAGCTGCAAGAACTTCTACGTCCATCTTTATCGAAGCGCCAATGCAGAATGATCAGGGGCCCTAGACAAAGTGCCATAACGATAACGATAACGAAGTTCGGTAGTTATAAATGTATGGGAAGTATCACGTGATTTAGCGAAGGCATATGTCAATCCCATACATTTTATTTTTAGCGAATCGAATCGCTACGGAGCGAATGCAACTTGTCTAGGGCCCCAGAGCATGTGTGAACAGCTACTTTGGGGATGCATCATTTTGGCCCCACATGTTGGCCCAACACCTTGGCCCCATGTGTACAGCGGGCATGATAACCTATCCAGAGGTATATTAGAGTTCAATGGGAACACACGTACGAGTAAATGCATAGACAATAGTTTTCATTTTTTTTAATGTTTTTACCTCATAACTTTCAACTGGGTCGATTTTGATGATTCTTTTTTTATTTTAAAGCTGGTTTATTAAAGTTTAGAGCTATACTCAGGGGGGAGCACACCACACTCAAAGTAACATGACTTTTCAGAGAAGACAGAGACCTCTGGTAATTGTTGTTAACATTAAAATAAAAAGCAGCCCATTTTACCGAAATGTCAAACGGACCGCCGCAATAAATAAATAAACAAACTCATAGTTATATATAATATTTTTGTTACTTTCTTGTTTCATTGTCAATTACTTTCTTATTTTTGTTACTATTAGTTGTTGTTGTTCTACTTGTTAGCCTGTGTTATTTTTTGTTGGATTAAAACATGGCTAATATCCAAAACAAATATTGTGTTTTCGGCTGTGACCCTTTAGGTAAGTACGTTTTACATATAATTAATTATGTAAACAGAAACAAAATGATCTGCAGCCCTTATTTTAAACTAGCGACTAGCCCTTGCTTCGCACGGGTAATTCCGCTAATTTACACAAAACCTCAAGAATAATAATTCCATTATACACATGTGTAATGTAATTAATGGTTATTTATTTATTTACTTATTTTTTAAAAGTTACACCAACAGCACAAACAAAAAACTTTTAATAGGTATAGGTAATACAAGGCAATTTTAAGGTATACACAAATAAATTACAAAATAGAAATTGTGACGAATGACAACATATGCATAACTATAACAATGTAAGTATGTATGTTATGTAGCATACACCACTCTCTAACGGCAGATCTTCTCCAATTTATAATCCGGTTATTATTATGGTCATAATTATTAATTATTATAGCCAATTTACACCAAACATCCACTAAATTATACACCTACGCTTTCCAGAAGAATCGCTCCGTTATTAGTGAAAACTGTATTAAAGACCATTTGGTATTTTTCTAGTTTACCATGAATAAGATGCAGCGAAGGACTCAGAATAACATTTTGTTTTATTTTTTATTTTTAGTTACTTTTTCTGTGCCGATACATCGGTTTCCTCATCCTGTGAGAACACATGATGATTTGGATGCTTGGGTGTCAGTAATTGGAAACCAACTCAAGCAAATGGATCGTCTAAAAGTATACAAGTCTAAAAGACTGTGTGATCATCATTTTGATACCACACAGAATATATCTACAAATTGTCTAAAGAGTACAGCAGTACCGTCAGTTAATTTACATCGTAAGTAAAAATTTTAACATGTCATACATTGAAAACAAAAGTGATATAAATTGACATTTCAGGATATATGTATAATGAAACTACAATCTTAACAGATTTAAATTTTGTGAATAATGTGCCATTTCTCTTAAATAAATAAATATTGTGTTCAATAATTTTATTTATATTAAGTAACATCAGAAGAAAAATGCTAAAAAGTACTGTAATACTCAAACTAATATCATCCTTCCTCAGATTAGTTACAAATTCAACTCTAGCAAAATGTATTTTTTTTTTTGACTCCCTTTTCATAGCCATCTGTCGCAATCATGGACATTCAGCGGTTCATATGTAATAATTAAGCTGACATGCAGAGATGCATACAGTAGATCTCTCTAGATGGCCAGTCATTAACTCATTAAAGTTTGTTTTTTAATCTCAGAGACAAAAATGACACATGCAAATGTCAAGTTTGCATATAATGATACCATGAAATGTATGTAATGCATGTCAAATGTAATGTCATTCTCTTTTCAAATGTAATGTTAGGACACGAGTCCGTTCTCGTTTAATAGCTGGTGGCGATTCTTTTAATTTCTTCTTCTATTGGTAAGATCGTTGTATATTGCTTCAAAAGGCTTGAAAACATTCGATTAAAATTTTCTGTTACACTGGCTAGCTTTGTCTATTGGTCTTAGTGATCATCTACTTAGTCGGCAGATGTTAATTCATGTTAGAAGCTATTTTAGAACTTAATTAAATATGTTGATGGCAATATTGCAATGGTGTTTTACTGGTGTGCAGCAATGCAGTAGTTGCTACATTTGTACAAGTAGATCTCTATTAAACATACCCCCAACGAGAGGTTTTCCAAGGTATAACACTGATGGATGATACTAATTTACCGGGTCCATCAAGAGTTGCAGTTGACCAGATGAATTCACTATCCGGATCTATAGAAACAACATGCAATACGTCTATCTCTGTTCTTCACAACCGACCATGCGAATGCATGTTCTCCAAATTTGGGCTGATACTGAATCAGAGAAGAACAAGGTTATCTACAACTAAAGTAGAACAATTAATGTTCTTACACGTGAACCTCAATCAAAGTCGTTTCGAAAGTTACATGTAAATAATTATAATAATTCAAATTCGCCTTGTAAATATCTTGTAAATATGTACATACTGTGTAAATAGTTGATTGTATACATGAAATGAACTTTTAAATACGCCAGGCATAATACAATGTAATTATGTAGGTACATATAAGTTCATGTAATTTTAAATTAAGCAAATGAAAACTTTCATTACTGCCTGCCAGTCCTAAGCCTGGAAAAAGTACGAAGGGAAGTTCATTTCTTCCACCGCTCACAAACTGAACCGTCGTCATCGTTTCGATTAGCAAGCGATAAAAACGTTTTGTAAATAATTTATTTATTCTGAAAGTCGGTTACTGAACATGTTTAAATGAACCACAACATAACTACTTTGTTTATCACAGTTTCTTGTTTACGGTCTGTTTTTTAATCTCAGAGACAAAAATGACACATACATAAATGACACATTTATAAGTGGAAATTTTTTATTAGGTTTAAGTTATTTACTCACCCATGTTACTATGAAATTACACCTGTAAATTTCCCTACAATAAAATAAATAAATAAATAAATAATACATGCATGCAAATGCATGCAATGAACATGCAAATGTCAAGTTTGCATATAATGATACCATGAAATGACATGAAATGTATGTAATGCATGTCAATTAATGTAATGTCATTTTTGTCTCTGATTAAAAAACAAACTATAGTTCAGTATTCGTCGAAGACGTAAACTAGTCGAAAAAATAACTGTTTTTTCAACTAGTTTATGGTTGACGATAAACGATCTCGTTTTGTTAATCGAAAAAGCGTCGACGACCCACCGTGGGTATTATTAGCTGGAAAATATTAAGCCGCCAATGTTGGTTTCAACTGGTTAGTATTATACTCGAACAGAAACGCTAATTCATTAGAATTATCTATTATACTGTTGCAGATTCGACGGATTACGGATTAGCATATTACACAATAGGTAGAAATGCTCACTTTGAAAATTCAATTATTATCTACGTACTGTAAATCTTATCTTCAGTTTTACCAAATGAATGTACCTATGCATACTACAATACTACCAGTCAATGATGCGTTACCTACCTTGTTGTAATGCTTGTCATAAGAGGAGCACTCCCACGAAGTGCCGTCGAATGACAGTTAAAACAGCTATGTAGGTAACAAAAGCGCTCTCATTCGGGTAAAACGTACTTGTTAAAAAGTTAACGCGTCGCCGACTCGCCTGTGCTGTGGTATAAACCAACACCGACATATGACTGGGTTCATATTGTATAAAAATTCTACAAGTATTCATCGAGTGTAAAAGGGATTTTTATTATTTTTTTTTTCATTCGTGCTCAACTAAACGCTACAAAAAATGCAAAATAAAAGTGAAAGATTTTCGTTTATTGTTTAATTAATCGATATTTTTTTTAATTTACCCAGACAGAAAGTCTTGTAAGTTTTTTTAAAATACTTTCTTACATATTTCAGGTTATGAGTATTGATAGCTGAAAATTGGAAAATAAAAGTCATAAGTTCTGAGGTAACAAACATTAAAAAAAATACAAAAAAAAAAATACGAATTGAGAACCTCCTTCTTTTTTGGAAGTTAGTTGAAAAGTAGAATTAAACTTAAAAGAATATGTAACGAATAAAATAAAAAGATAAAATATGAAATAAAGTTCTCGCGTGAACAATTCTCGGGATGACAATGATAAATTTATTAAAACAACAACCACAAAACCTAGACATGACTAAAAAGCTGACAAAACCTAGACAAGAGACGTGATCTAATTTGGAAGATATTTGAATACAAAATAGACACGTATAAAAAGGGAGCGAGCATAGAGTTAAAGATTACAGTATCACAAGTAATACAGTTTCCAAATAGAGGTGAAACAATTTTACTAATCTTTGGGAAGACCAGCTAGGATTTTTGAGGCTAATTTAATAAGATTTTAAGCTCATTAGCATACACATACCAAAAAAAGTACTTGTTACATACTGCTCATTATCGATATCATTACTAATATTGTTATGTTCGTTCTCACTGTTGTGCGTATACTACATGTATACTAGCTGGTGCCCGCGATTTCGTCCGCGTTGAAAAATTAAAAAAAAATGTAAGCAATATAACGCTTAACCTTTTGTTCCTATAACACTTTGTCCAGGCGTTCGTTTTTTTATTTTATTTTAGATTACCCCTTTGCGGACAGTAATTTTTTTTTGGATGAAAGGTACCTTTCTTGTATCCCTGACAACTGATGATCGGCTAAGTAGTTAAGGCGTGAAAAGGTAACAGATAGCTTTAAAAATGATGATACTTCCATACAACCTTTTATCTCCCCCATTCAACCCCTTACCCTATTTTCGCATTAGCCTATGTCCTTTCTCAGGCTCTAGACTACCTGTGTATCAAATTTCTTTTAAATCGGTTCATTAGTTGTGGCGTGAAAGCGCGACAGACAGACAGAGTTACTTTCGCATTTATAATATTAAGTATAGAAAGTATAGATGAATCGTTGAACGGAACGTAAAGTCTGTGTGTCAACTGTCATTAAGTCAAAGTAGCAAAGCAAGCGTCGTGTTTTATTTTTTGGGAGGAATTAACAGATTCCTTTCGAGTCAACAAATATACTAGAAATAATGAACTTAAAACAAAATAACGAGTTTCGGACTATATTAAATAAGTGTGTGTAACAAAAACAATAATCTGTGCAATATGAGTTTAACGAGTGAAACAGACATTAAAACGTTGCAGAAATGTCGTTTCTTTACGAAGGCAATTACAAGGTACTTATACTAACATCAAGATAACACCTAAAGAAAGATTTACTTGGAACTATGTAAAACAAAACTGGATCTACTGGAACAATATATATTAAATTTTCAAAACAATCATTTAAAAATATTTCAAGAGTGAGGAAATAGATGAAAAATACTTGGAATTTTATTTTGAAACAGAGGACGAATATACTATTGCTAAAGACTATAATATGTTAACAAAACTCAGTGACCTTACCTCACAAATTGAAAAAAAACAGTAAATACAAAATCACAATTCAATCTGCCACCTATACAAATACCAAAATTTGATGGACTTCATTTTATGACCAGTTTATTTCTTTAGTACACCTAAATAATTCATTAAGCAATGTAAATAAGTTGCATATTATGCTAAAACAAAAATTAGTGGGCGAAGCAGCCAATTTATTGAAAAACATTGCAATTATTGAAAATAATTATAAACATGCATGGCCAAAATTGAAGAAAAGATACAGTAATAAAAGAATAAACATAAATTCATATTTACAAGACTATACCTCACTTAAAACTATTTCGTTTGAGAGTGCGACAGCGATTAAGAATCTGTTAGACACTACAACAGATTGTCTCAGTGGTCTTGAAAGAATAGGTGTGGATACATACAACCACCACCACCTTCTCCAAGTTACCTGGTTCTCTGCGGGCTATGGGCTATATGTGATAGCAGGTGGCGGATAGTCTTGTCTTGGGGTTTAAGGGTGAGTGATGCGCAATATATGGCTGCTTAACAGTGAAGACTGTTACGGCGAGCAAACTATCGTTGAGATTAGGGTAACAAACCCCTTTTGGAAACATAGGTCGACAAGCATATGGGAGAAAGGGGGTTCAAACATCTATAAAGATCACTGAATTGGGATGTCGGTCGTTGGCAACAGGACACACTAACCTAATACTGACAACACTGTGGTGCAGAAGGCAAGGGGAAACCACTGCACAATCTTCTCTAGAAACCCGCAATGAAAGTACAGCTAACAGAAAGAGTGTCGAACATACATACTAATTTTCCGTTTCGAGCGAAGTACCTAAAATGCACGATGCCACTGCTGCATAATCACCTAAAACAAGAGATACCTGAAACCTAAACCTAAAATGCACGATGCTTAAAAACTAAATTAGCCTACAATGTACTTTGACAACAATGTTTAATGCCTAAGAATCGAAATGCCTAAGATGAAGATTGCCAGCACAAGGTACTTTCAGGTACGGTCGGCCGGTTTACCACTTTTGACAACACTTCCCATGTAGCAAAAATATCGCTAAGGTTGAGCAGTATGAAAATAAAATAAAAAAGAAACAAAATATTATGCAAGCGAAAAAAAAAATATATATATTATTCAAGCGAAAATAAAAATAAAAAAAAATTATGCAAGCGAAAAAAAAATTATGCAAGCGAAAATAAAATAAAAATTAAATATTATGCAAGCGAAAATAAAAATTAAAAAATATTATGCAAGCGAACAAAAAAATTATGCAAGCGAAATATTATGCAAGCAAAAATAAAATTAAAAAAAAAAACAAAATATTATTCAAGCGAAAATAAAAATCAAAAAATATTATGCAAGCGAAAAAAAAAATTATGCAAGCGAAAAAAAAAATTATGCAAGCGAAAAATAATCTTCTTGTTTTATAATGTGCTAGACGAAATTGAACCTTAAGGTGGTAAACTAATTTTTTGGCAGATTGTACCTTGGAGGTAGTGGATCTCTCAATGTCTATTACTTTATGGTCCTGCCACTTTGCTTCTAGTTTTTGGACAATTTTTGGAGAAATCTGATGAATGTGGAATTTGGTGGTACTCGGGCATTAAATCGTCTATGCCATCCCTCCAGGCCGTTATTTCTTTGTTGTGTCTCACTTGCACACCATATCATTTCCGGTGTGTATTTTAATTACTGCTTCTCGTAGTATAGTCGTATTATGTATTTTTGTAATTCTTCTGAATCCGTATAATTTTGGCTAAATATCTAAATATCACAATATATTATTAACAGGATGCAACACAGGTTGCACTCCTGAACATGTCCTAAACACTCGCCACACCTACTGTTAAATGTCCGATCAACGCGACAGTTTACAGTGAATAATCGGAAATGATTAGTCAATTACTAATCGTATGCGATGTTGGTCTCCTCCTGTTACAAGCCTAGTTTTCCAAGGTGAAAAACTAGGCTTGATTACGTCGTCTCGTAGTAAATGTTGCTATTTCTTTCTCTGTAAACATTTTTTCGTCAGAGGGTCTTGCTTTTGCTTTCGCACGTCTAGAACTGTCTGGTACGTTTGTAGGTGAAACAGTCGGGTGCTTACGTAACATGGAACGCAGTACAAAAAGCTGCCTGACGGTTAGAAGCTGTACAATATTTGCGGTTAGCGCACAACGGTCACTGTACACCGAATTATTAAAAGCAGCTGCTTGTAATAGAAACAATGTATGCAGCTAACAAATGAATAAGTAGCCTTTGCACCTAGCACCGGTTGTTGAAGTGACGAAACACTTATACACAGGATGGCACCCTTTGTTGCGCTAAATTATGTTAATTGCTCACATTCTAGATCGCGGTGTCGTTGTGCTGCACTTCACTTACTATATAAAGAGGCTTCACACCTTTACAATCGGTGGTCCACATCTACACAGGAACAGTGAATAATGAGTGGCTCTAAAAGGCTGCCACCACTGAATGTGCTTGTAGCAGGAACTCTTAGTAAGGCAACATTAATCAGGGTTAACTCCTAGGGTTAATTCCTACCCCCACCGATGTAGATACTTTGACCGCCTTGTGTTATTGAAAATGCTTGGTTTTATTTTCAACCGACTTTCAAAAAAGGAGATGTTCTCAATTCGACTGTATTTTTTTTAATGTTTGTTACCTCATAACTTTCGACTTTTTATTTGAAAGCTGGTGCTTCTCGTTTCAATTTCCCCATTTCAATTTGGTCCAATGCTGACAATGGCATCCATAAGAAAAGACCATGAGACGGTTTGAAGTCTGTTTTTTTTTTTGTTAAAAAGAGTTATTTTCTTAAAAGCAAAAAAAAGCGGACGTCATAATAATATATTGAAGCTGAATATTTTAATTGATTTCGTTTCAAGCGAACATTGTTTACAAAAAGCTAAGAAACAATTTTGATTTAACACTGCAGTGACCTAGGTTGTAGAAGCGAGTGTAGATTAGCGAGGAGCGAGTCCGGTTCAGTGAGAAAGAAAGACTTCGTAATACCATTAGTGCCGTTTAACGCCGAGGTGGTCTCGCAATTCATTCGAATGTAAAAGTTTACAATGAATGTATCAGATAGACATTAAATTCGTGTGTTGGTATTTATTTATTTATTTTTCAAAAGGTACACCAACAGCACAAACAATATTTACATATGCATAACAACTAAACAATAATTATTATTACTTAAATTAAAATAAAATTATAAGAAAAAGAAAACAAAATGCACGAAAAAAAAACCACTCATTTAAATAGTAAAGCTGTCAATTTATGCTTAATTTCCGCTGATTTACAATTAAATATATCTAGTATCAGCACCCAGTCTACCAAAAAACATAAGAAAGCTATTTTGTCGATAATTAGAACAAGCAATTGAGATTGAAATGGGGTTGTATGACCTAACAGATCTAGTAGGTACATTAAAATTAATCAAGAACTTAGGGCAGGCCACACAACCATTTATAATATTAACTAGATATAAATTATCAGATATTTCACGGCGTATATTAAGGGGTATTAAATGATTACGGTAGTCATTAGAGTTATAAGGTTGATACAATCTATAGCATAGGAATTTAACAAATCTCTGAACCCTCTCAAGTCTGTTAATATGTATTTGATAACATGGATTCCAAATCTGCGATGCATATTCAAGTTTACTTCGTACAAAAGCACAATATAGCACAGTATTCCGCATTACAAATCCTACAGCTTTAGTTGCACTTGAAATAATTTGGTCTATATGTAGACTGAGATGCAATTTGTAATCGTGAAAAACACTTAAATCTCTCATTCCCTATTGAGATTGGAGAATTTGACCCTGTAGCGTATATGACGATGGAATATTTATATTTTTATGCGAAAATGTTATCATAAAACATTTAGAGGGATTCAGATCCAGGCTGTGGACCAGACAATAATTATCTAGGCGCTGTAGGTCAGACTGGAGGTTGTCCACATCTTCAATGGAAGTAATTCTACAAATTCTGTTCACATGTCATGTTCACATGACAGAACGTCTAAATGGTTTAAATGTGTAGTTGTCAAAATGTACAAATTTTAATGGTTAAAATGTTGCAGTGACAAAATGACTAAACTTCACATTGTATTTATACCATGCTTGTATGAAAATGTAAACATTTTGAATTGGGTTTATGTCAAGTCATGTCAGGGATTAAATATTTAAATGTTGAGGGGCTTCTAAACGGGCCATGTTTTGCTGCAATTTTTGTCTGCAACACAGTGGCCCGGCTACATTGCAAGCAATACCAGCCAGACTATGCGATATTGCAGTAATGGCCCGGCCATATAGGAAAACATGTTTTGTATTGCCACTTATGGCCGATATTGCCCCGATGGGTTGCCGGACGATCGCTAGGCGGTCGATTTTAACTGCAATATTGCTCGGCCAGTTTTATTGTTGTTTCAGTCACTCTCTATTGTTTGGCATAGTGTATCCTTTTCTACGCGACATGAAGTTTGCAGCGAGTTACCGCCGTGATTAATTGCTATATTCTGTGCTTTGCGATCAGTTGCATCTTATTTCGAGGTTATGTTGATAAACAAAAATGACTAATACGTGGTCTAACGAGTTGTATCATTTCTTTTTATTTTTGGTCCAATTTTGTTTAAAAGAAAGTCGAAGTCACCCTTTGACATTCTACTAAAATTCTTAAATAATTAATCATCGAGGCTTATTTCTAGACTTAAATTATCTAAAGTTTCACGCCTATTTAAGTAAGGTCGAATCCACAATCTCTTTTTTTCTGTTTCTTTAAAACAATATAAGCTGCTGCGACAAGTGTGATTTCGTCAGCCATTGTTGCCGGTTTGGGTAGCTCGTTTAAGAGTCTGCATCATGAGCCATACTATTGCAGACATATTGCAAGACATTGCCCAGCCATAGATTGCACGGCCATCAGCTGCAATAAAATATTTTTGTCATGGCCGGGCAATTAGTTGCCAATAGTGCAGACACAAATTGCAGCAATACATCGCTCGTTTAGAAGCCCCTTTACAATATTTTAGTAACAAATAGTCATTGAGTAAATAATTAAATCTTACAATGGAGAAATTTATTTATAGACATAATCAATGAGAATTTATCATTTCTGGCCAATTCGTGCAATTCATAATTTGGGAAAGAAAGCAATCTTTCTTTCTATGAATAGGTCCCGAAAAGGATTGAAGTCACTGTAGCCTCTTCAAGTGTTGACGATGATTATTGAATCGACATCCCACATGGCGGTCACCTCGCGTGAGCCAAATGTACGCGCTTGATTTCAACTTAGCTGCCATACTGCCATAGTATAAAATGAATCATAGCCTAAAAGCAATCATATGGCATAGGTTCCATCACTGTTGAGAAGTTGGTCCAAAATGACCCATTGTCCTTTAAAATGCAATGCACAAACAACGATCATTATTGGTCGAGACAGTACCAGTACCGCATTCTCTTCATGTCGACATTTTATTATCGGGCAAGTCAGCTTCGTTGTTATCCCCAGCGAGCGGCACAATTTACGATTTGTAAAACCGCCCGTTGTTGTTTGTTGTAAAGCAAAACGATAAAGAGACTGTATAGTAAGCCGGGAATTCCGTGCAGATCCCGGCTCCCCGTGTACCTTTATCTTAATATTCACTGATATTAAAAAGTTAATCCAGAAAAAAGGAGTATCACAACGCCTCCTCGGTTACCGTTATCTTGGTACAAGAAAAACAATAGTGGCTTTCGCATTGTAATGATACAGTCAACAGGAAAGTTGACTAAAAGCTTCGTTGAAAAACAATAGACGCTTTCAAACTTAATACATTTAAGTGTAACACGCATTAGCCTACGGTTTGAGTGGTTTTTCTTGTTTCTAACTTTGTATTTAAACGAGGGGCTTCAAGGGAAATTGTCGAGACGTTTCTCTACGTACATTTACCCTAAGTTAACTGATCATTTAAACTTAATTATTATGACTCTTTCTTTTAATCATTAAGACGCTTGGACTCGTCAATGACGTTATCTGGGCGGGCGTAGCCCGCTACACCCGCGGCGAATGTCGGAATCAGTATATCTCGATGTTTTGAGTCTGATAAATTTACATATGCTATGTTGTGTATATAGAAGTTTCTGTGATACGAAAAAAAATGTACCATAAGTTGTCTAAACTTTGATAATTTATATATACTTTTATTCAAGATTTTTGGCCAACGATTAAAAGAAAGAAGATGGCGTCTTTGTTGGCACAAGATGCGTGGCAGTACCAATAGCATTCTGAAAACAATTATAAAAAGAAACATTTTGGATGGGACTAAATACGACAAAAGTTGACAAATAATAACGAAGTAATTAAAAGGCATCCATTATAATTATTTGTTATTAATTTTAACTCGTCTCCCCCTCCAAAAGCCAAAATGGACTTCTGTTTGTACTTTGTATGTTCCGGTACAAGACTGTTTAAAGAAAATTTAACACATTTTGTCCGGTAAATATTTAAGTATCATGCTAAATGAAATGATAAATGCTATATACTTACCATCATGAGAATCGTATATGAAGATAATCTCTTTCCACCCATAATGGACGATCGTATCAACAACGGCTTTGTGATAGTCAGGCCTCATGCTTACAGCATGATCGATCAGACCGGACGACGGAGGTATTACCTGGTAAATAGAATGTTCATACAGTGATAAAAATATAAGGGATTTGCTGTAATACGGGATTCCATAGAAGTTTTTTTCTAAAAGTAACATGATTATATACACGCTTATCAATTGATGATTATCAATACTAATATTAAATCTGTAAGGGTTGGTCATGGAGTAAGTTACTTTATTTTCAGAGATATCGTGTTTATAGGCTCTATACATGATACTGAAACTAAATTGACAATTTTTAGTATTTTTTTTTCTGCATGTATGTATGTTGCTCCATAACTGTCGAATTAACTGATTTTTATGAAACTTGGTAGATAAACATTTAGACGTACAAGACACAGGATATGCTACTTTTATATTTTTCAACGCGGACGAAGTCGCGGGCGCCAACTCGTACCCCAATAAAATTATTAGCATATGTACTACATCGTTCCAGGACTCGAGCTCCCAAAGAAAATCACACATGTGCGCCCATTAGCAAATGCGCGTGACAGCTAAATTTTTGTTGCAACTGTTACTGATTTTTTTGTTACTTAGATTACTGTTTAATTAATGTTTATGTATTCACATAAAATGTACCCATCGTTGTTACCTGTGTTAGTTTCGCACACGTAATATTCTCTCATTCCGCCTTTGAAACTTAATTATAACTTTGTAACTGGTTTCAAAGTTAATTTTTTACAGTATCATAACACCTTCCTTTAGGAAGCCTTAAACGAGATCATAAATTTCTAGAAAAACGCCACGTTTCGTGTTTTGTCCTGTTCTGTTGCCTTAACGGTCTTACTTAGAAGTCTCGGGTTCGCTTCCTGGCAAAGTCAACTATTTCGGTCTCTTATCCTCTATCCCACTTGCAGAACCTATGGCGTTGTTGCTTGTTATGTATTATAGACGGTAACGGTAGCCACGTAACCTGACAAGTGGACCGTCAGCCTGTTTGTAGACCTTAAAGTAAGAAATAAAAAGAACATTACTAATTATATAATAATAATGAACAATCATTACAATATTATTAATGAACCACCCGGTCTCGAGTTATAAATGATGTAACACTAACATGTAACTGGAGCCCGCGATTTCGTCCGCGTTGAAAATGAAAAAGTAGCCTATCCTGTGTCCTGTAAGTCTAAATGTTTATCTACCAAGTTTCATGAAAATCAGTTCGTTTAGGAGTTATGGAGGAACATACATACATACTGAAAAAATTCTAAAAATTCTCAATTTAGTTTCAGTATCATGTATAGAGCCTATAAACACGATATCTGAAAACAAAGTAACTTACTCCATGACCAACCTTTAATGATTTATTATTAGTATTGATTATTATATCAACGAAAAAATAATTAAGGATAGAAGATTTGTTAATGTTAATTTGATAAAAGCTACACGATTCTAATCTTACTTTCCGGTTTATCACTGTAATAAGGCCTTTGTAGTATTCAAAACTTTGTCTCCAACTTTAAGCCTCGCCCGTGAGAAGTGCACAGAACGTCAGTTGAAACTTAGTTTATTACAATTTTACGCTTGGTATTCAGGCCAAGAAGATTTTACACAAATATTGCAGTGATATTATGACATTCTACCATAATAAAACTTCAATGTTGAATAAATGATAAACCATAATAATTAGACGAATAATAACTGGTTTGGGTAAATGTTATTAAAACGTACCTTTTCAGGGAACCACGGCGTGACAAATGGCATTTGGAAGGTGTTTGTGTATGAATGCAATGTATCAAAAGATTCAGGTGTCACTGCACCTAACATCGCGAACACTCCTCTCGCGAACTGATTACAAACTGAAAAAAATATTATACATTAGTTAACCGTGTTTTATCAAATTATTTGTAAATAATGATAATAGATGCTTCTTTGCATAGTCACTTTTCGCGTTTGTCTCTATGGCCGCTTTATGGCTCTATGAAAGAATTACAAATAGACGAAAATCCAATTTCTTCTGATAATTAATAATATATTTTACTCACACGACCCGAGTAATCGACTGAAATTTAATATATCTTATAATACTAAACTTGTATGCCACTACGATCTCGCAAACGGCTCTAACGATTTTGACAAAAATCTAGAGTGAGGGGTTTTTTAGTTCTAGAAATCGATCTGTCAGGGCCTTATCTTCGAGAATATTCGTTGTAGGTAGTTTTTTTAATGGAACTGTTACAGAAGTAATACCGCTTGCTCGTTTTATAATATTTTGATTGAATTATTTTCTTGAAATATTCTTGAAGAAGTATTCTTGAATTTTTTTTTCTACAATGTTTCAAAGACTTTCTTTCTTACATTTAAAAAACTTTATACCTTTCATTGGCCCGGAGCGAAGCTCGGTCGCCCCGTCTAGTTTTATATTAAATGCAAAACGTTAAATTGCATGTGCGAAGACAGGGGTGGGGCTCTAGTATCAAATATTTAAAACCGAATTTTAAATTTTATTATTAACTAGCTGACCCGGCGAACTTCGTACCGCCTAACAGTCAATGAATGTCGTGTTACCTTTTAGATAAACTTGATAACTTAACATAATCAGTTTTTATTTTTTCGTATTTTTTTTAAATATTTTAATGGTTATTCTGGTATTCCGGACGGAGACAAATCGAAAAAAAAAAGATCATCAAAATTGGTCCAGCAATTCTCGAGTTATAAATGGTGTAACACGGCTTTCTTTTTATATATATATATAGATTAATATACGAGTTAAACTCCAGTTTAAAGATATGCGTTAATAGTAATTTAATATTTAACATCTAATTATTTTCACATAAAAGTATAAATAAACATATACCTACTGCAGAAAATAAACACGTTGTGAAGACGGATTAAATGGGACAATTCACTTTATTTTCAAGTTCATTAAATTTAGCTCCACTGACAGGCTTTTAAGGTAATTGTATTAGGGTGTAATTACAATAGAAGGCATCCTCAGCGGATGTATGGGTGCTAACGAATTTACGGTGTCAATGACTTTTAAGTGCCTTAAGAAGTAAGCGTGCGCCTATTGGCAATTCAATAATTACTATAAGGATAATGCGAAAAGCTTTTTATATTTTACAAGTAATAAGTATATTAAAAACGTTATAAATTATAAATGAATAAAAATCTAGTTTGCAAGTTCTTTCTTCTTTCATAAAACAATGAAAGTACAAAATATGTATCAATATTTCATAAGCATATATGTATTTTTCAATATTTTTAAAATGAATATATATAAGCGATGCCTTCTATCATATCATGTTACTTCATAAGAAACATTATCAACTTATTGCACAGTAATAACTTATTGAAAACATCACAATTTATTGAAAACACAATATCACAATCTTTCAGGGAGAAGTGAGTTTGGATGATTTATTATTACGATTTATATTTTTCTATTGTATTTTATCTATGAACGATAAAAACCCTAACTAATAAGAGAAATAATGCTATAATAATATACTAATAATGCGAAAGTTTGTGAGGATGGATTTACATAGATTAACATATAGGACACTTTTTATCCTGGTAAAATGTTAGGACCCCGAGAGATCGTCTAAAAATATAAAAATTTGGGCCCCACTGTCACCGTGGAGGCGCCACAGTCGTCACAGCGATAAAGTTTGTGAGATATTTTCTTATCTATATTAAATTTATAAAGAGAGAATAATTGTATTTTCGTAACAAACTCAAAAAATACTAAACAGATTTTAAAAATTCTTTCACCTATAGAAAAAGCTAGATACATTAGTCAGAGTAACATAGGCATAGCATAACATAGTTACGCAAACGAATTCGCCTGCAAAAGGTAGTCTGTTATATTTTTCATTTTTCAACGCAAAGGAAGTCGCGGTACCAACTAGTATTGAAATAATTTTCTATTATATCTCCGAATATTCAGGTTTTGTAAGGACAAGGGTTGTGAGGTACCATTAAATTTATTATGGACCATTTTGGTGGCCCTGCCGTCAATGTGCCCGAGTCCTAAGGGACCGGACTTAACGAAATATTCTAAAATGATACTGAGCGACCCTCCCGCACCTAGAGCTACGTCACCTGCTCCACTAAGAAAATTTAATAAATTAATAGCCCCACAATTTTGCATCAGAATTAAATGTAACTTTATTAAAACACCGGCCTTTGTCTTCACTGCAAATAAACGAAAACGTCGCCGTGTTTATCTTGTCAAAGAAATTGTAAAATGAAAACCTTCATAATTAGGTAGGATTTTTTATGAAGGAAATAAACAGAATTTATGTAACTTGCCGCAAAATTAAAACTATAAACAAATCGAATAAATCGAAAACGGAACTGGTGTTAGTTGGACCAATTCTGTTATTTTTCTTTTCAATATTCACTAGAAATTAAACATCCGTGCGAAGTCAGGGGCAGTTCTCATTATTCTTTGGATATAAGAAACCGAATAAGGCAATGCTTATTTTGTCGTTTTGGAAAATTCTCGAGAAAATATTTGGTTTCACATACGTGGCCTGCCGTTGACAGAATACAGACAGGTACCTATTAGAGCGTTAGGGACGAAAGTAATATGTACCAATCTCAATGTTATTTATTGCTTACGACAAAATATATTTTTACATTTACCCCTAAGGAACACACAAAGTTTCCTTATTTCTGCGTATTTTTTTTTAACTAAAACTTTACACTACCGGCAGTTTAAGAAATATAATTCAAAACAAGTTCTAAATCTTCTCGAGCTCAACATTGTTGTTATCGTTCACGCGAATGGTGTTGGCGTAACTTTCATACAAAAGTTTTAATAATATGCTAACAATTTATATTTTTAAATTCTGTAGGTACAGCTTGCACCTAATGTTTCTTGAATAAGCATTAAATTAATTGAAATAATTTGAGTATTTGAGGACACAAAAACAACAAATCAAAGATCACAAAAATCGACCCACCCGGTCTCGAGTTATAAATGATGTAACACTAACATGTAACAGCCCGCGACTTCGTCCGCGTTGTAAAAGAAAAAAGTAGCCTATCCTGTGTCCTGTACGTCTAAATGTTTATCTACAAAGTTTCATGAAAATCGGTTGATTCGTTTAAGAGTTATGGAGGAACATACATACATACAATACCTACACTTACAGATTTATTATTAGTATTGATGATGATTGATAATACCTACTTACATGCATATAGATTAAATAGGTTATCAATAATTTGATATCCGTTATAATCCTTGTAATCCTGTAATACATCTTGATATACTATTTTAGCCATAACCTCCTACATACAAACAAATAAACAAACAAACTTTACTTCCTAATAATATTAGTATAGATAAAATATAATACTCGAAAAGAAGGCAAACAAAAAGCAAAATATGTAATATTAAAAGGTACATTCTATAAAAACAGCATTAAACGGTGTCTTGTATAGACTCGTGTCAGAATGGAAACACCTCGTCATTAGAGTAAATAGTCGAGGGTGGCCGCGTCGGCCGCTCATTCTATTTTCACGGATAATTTGCCTTTGTTTCTCCTTTTAATTTCCGTGTCACAATTTTCCTATTGTACATTTTTTGCAAGACATAAAATATGCTGTACTTAACAAGAATGTCTGATTGATACAAGAATGTCGCAAGTTTCAAACATAGATAGAGATTTAGTACAGAATCTTCAAGAAATGTTGAATGAGTGTAACCCATATGTAAAAGACTTCAAAGCGGCTTTACAATCTCTCCCTACTGGTGATCGGGATGACTATAAGTTAGTCATAAGTGCAGATCGCAGGCCGTCGACAGCGCACAGAGGTCGATACAACGAACCGAAAACGAACGAGGTCGCCGTATTGCTGGTGAATGAGCAGTGTGACAAAAGAGATATCATTCTTCGTACAAGCGACGAGCGTTTGTTAAGGATATGCGAAACACATAGGTCTTACGACGCACTGCAATATCCCTTGCTGCTCTGCCACGGTGAAGACGGGTATAACTCTGTGGTTTTTAATGTAGATCTTGTGACGCGCGAGTAGAACAATAGAAAAAAAACATCCGCTCTCCAGTTTTACTGTTATTGAATAATGATTCGACAAAATCATCTTAACTACTTTCGAAAACTCTTTAATCAATATCTGGTAGACATGTACGCCAAGATAGAGACAGAAAGACTAATATTTATCAGAATGAACCAAAAGAAACTGAGATCTGAAGATGCGCTGGGACAGGATGGAGATGAGGAAAACTTGAGTCGCCTGGTGATATTGCCATCCAGCTTCACAGGTGGCCCGAGATACATGAACGAGCGCACTTAAGATGCGTTCTGTTACGTTCGAAAGTACTCGAGACCTGATCTCTTCATCACCATCAACACCAATCCCAAGTGGAACGAAATAAAGAAGAATCTTCTACCTGGACAGGTTCCTTATGGTAAACACGACTTGATCTCGAGAGTATTTCATCTCAATTTAATAATACTAATGGATTTACTCACAAAAAAGAAGGAATTTGGAGCTGCTAGATGCTTCATGTATTCTGTCTAATGGCAGAAACGAGGTCTCTCCCATGCTCACATACTCCTGTGGCTGGAAGAAAAAATTAGGCCTAATGAAATCGATCGAATCATACGTGCGGAACTACCAAATCCCGAAAACGATCCTCAACTATACGAAATCGTAAAAACGCACATAGTTCATGGTCCTTGCGGAACGTTGAATACACAGTCGCCTTGCATGAAAGACGGTCGCTGCAGTAAGCGATTTCCCAAACAGTTCACTACGGAAACGGTCGGGTGCAGACGGCTACCCTTTATACCAACGCAGGAGTACCGAAGAAGGTGGGTTCACTGCACAAATTCGTATACACGCTCAAGTTATTGAATCAGATAACAGGTGGATAGTTCCGTACTCACCGATCCTTTCAAGAGCTTTCCAAACACGCAAAAACGTCGAATTATGTAGCAGCGTCCAGTCCATTAAATATATATGCAAATATGTGAATAAGGGCAGCGACCAAGCGACATTCGATGTTCAAAACGAACACGACGAAGTGTTGCGGTACCAATCTGGAAGATATGTAAGCAGTTCGGAAGCAGTTTGGCGCATGTTGTCGTTTCCCATACATGAACGCTTTCCTCCCGTTACTCACTTGGCTTTCCATCTCAAAATGGTCAGCGCGTCTACTTCGATTCGAATAACGTGAGGAATAGAGTCGAAAATCAAAAAACATGACGTCAATGGCATTCTTCAAACTCTGCTAAGATGACGAATTCGCCAAAACCTTGCTCTACAAAGCGGTGCCGTCATACTATACGTTCGAAAAACAACGTGGTGTTTTCAATCTTAGGAAGCGAGGTAGTATCGTGGAAGGTGTTTCTGCTATCTTTAAAGAGAATATACTTGGTAGGGTGTACACAGTCCTACTACTGTGTACTAGCAATAGCGAATGCAGGTCGCTAGCTAAATAAATGAGTGTATCATTTTTCTAATAAAACACAATTTTTGTTTACTATTGATATTTTAATTCGTTCTGTTATTTACACTTCGTTATTTTTACGCTTTCGTTATATTACAATAAATATTTAAAACTAGTATTTGACCGCGACTTCGTCCGCATCCGATCGCTACTAAACTTCACCGGAACACCCGCTGGAATAATCTGAAGATTGTCTGAAAGTTTCATCAAAATCGGTTCTGCGGTTTTGGAGTCTATAGTGGTCTATAGGAGACATACATACACACATCGCCTTTTATTCATAAGATAATAACGGTATGAATCCTGTACCAGGATACCCTAAAGCAGTGTTTTTCATTCTTTTTCATGACGTGACCCCCGACCCTTCGCTTTTTTCATGTATGACATTACATTATAACATCATTTTTATGCGTTTGCATGACTAGGTGAGGATTCTAATATAAATACATAATTAAGTATGTAAAACATTTTTTTACATTGGAATTGGATACGTCGCCAATAGACTATTGGCCAATAGAAAATTTAGTTTGAAAAATAGCCGTAGCTTGAAAACCGTCATGCTAATCGAAGTAGTGTATAAAACATATGTTAAGAATTTAATGAGGATAATTTTCGCTTTTGAAACTTTTTTGTATCTACTAAAGTTTTCGCAAAATACTTAAAAACCGAAAGAGAGTTGTGGGTTTTGATCAGCAGACCCAAAGGTATAACCCACATAAGTTTTAAAACTTTATTAATTTATTGATTGTCTGAAAACTCACAATGACCGCACTAGTATGAGAATATCCTTTTGTTAACATTTTTTTTAACTTTGATTTTTTTATTCTCACGACCTCTCGCGACCTTATATACACTTTGAAAAACACTGCTCTAAAGTATAATCTAATTTCCTTGTAGATTCGTTATTGCATATTCATTTTCTTAATAATGCCGGAGAATTAATTATATTTGACAATATCCTTTTACATCTACGAAATATTATACAATAAACGTTTATTTTTAGGATTAAAATATATGTTTTAAAAAAAACTCAGTTTTCAGTTCAGTTTATTCGAACTCATTGGGGTCTTTTTAGTTAATTTTGGCTATCTCTATTCTTCTTGGTTTTGGCCGCCTATCAAAAATGTCAGCAGGTAGGTTACGTCCGTAGTTGTCCGCGAAAATGTTGACCATTACAAATTGTGGAAGTTATATCCGTGAAGCGCTAATAAAAAACATTGTTAACTTATTAATTAATATAATTAATAAACAAAACTCATTTTGTATTTTTTTTAATAAAAAAAATGTACATTGTAGACGAAAAACTAATTGGCGATAAAAAAGTCAAGTGTGGCCTTCATGAACTCTGTTTAGTGATTTTTAGTAACGTGAGTGGCCCTCATCAGCTTGACTACGACGCGGCATGCTTCGTATGATCCTCCGAATATCTTCTTGTGAAATTCGCTCCCATTCTTCATTCAACGCTTCAGTGAGCTGCTGCAGTGTTTGAGGTGTAATAGGATACCTCCGGGTGCTCCTGGAAGGTCACGGCTCATGGAAGGCCATTCCATTACACGGATTTCAAGTTACAAGTTAATAAAAAATTCAAAGCTATAAATTTTATTGATATATTTATTGAAAATTACGTTTGTACGTATCTATTTAAATCGGATCGCTGTGAAAACCATATACGGGTATTTTTGATCGGATTATAAATGAAACGGAAAGCCGCAATAGGGAGTGGTGTTTGTGTTTGAACTGTTGTATTATAAAAAGGTATATGGAATTGTTTCCAATGTAAGTATGCATTGCGCGGTTATGTTGTGCCCACATTATGCTCTGTGTATATTTGATACACGGTACTTCACGTCTCAATTTGAAATGTTGAAATTATATATATAACAAATGACTTCTGACAGCCTATTCTATCTAAAGCTAGTGTACACTAGGTTAGTTATTAGTCGAGTAAATTAATTTAGTGGAATCAATCCATTTTGTTCTATTTTTTTTTGCGAGTAGCGCGGGCTGCTCACTGGCTAAACTAAATTTTACTCAAGATCATTCATTCGCTGAATGCTTGTGGAAAGTTTAGTCTCCACATTATAAAAATCTTTTCTTAGCTATGAAACAGATTTCTTCATCAACTTCTTCAAAAATAGCTTTATTAGCTTATTTACTTTATTGCATAGCAGCGGTTTAACTTGAAAAACACCACTCATTTACACAAGTGAGTACTCGACAGTAATGAAAACGATTTCTGACGAGTAGTTTAGCTACTAAATTTCTCATCACTATACTAAATTACTAAAGTAGTCTAACCAAGCCTTTACTATTACTAAGTAACAACCAACTAACTCGTCTGGGATGAAAACATTGAAAACCATATTTATAGGTATCTACTTATATGTAATGATATAGACTGCACTTACATCAGCATAGAACTGAACAAAGTTTTTCCCGACCTTGAAACTAAACCGATTCAAACGTAGGTACTACTCTTACAGTTATAAACCAAGTTCAGGAAAAGAAACTTTTTTGTGTCTTCTTACATAAGTTTTTTGCTGAGTATTTCATATTTAAAAGGATCTTTAGACTGTTTTTTTTAATGAGATGTCCGTTCTCAGAAGTCACAGGCGAAAGACGGGGACCTACATGACCTAGGACATTTTAAAATGGCAAAAGAATATTTCAGTGGGAAAGAATTTTCAATTTCAAATTTCTGAAAGTTGAAAGGAGGTTTGTAACGAGCACACGGATATTATTTTTCGACAGCTGAGCGTAGCTAACCACGCGATAGGGATCCAAATTTTCCACGACCATAATCGAAGTGCAAATCTAACAATAAAATGTTAGAAATTTTATTTAGACAACTGCGACTCCGTCCGCGTTGCAATAAAAACTATTTAATTTTTGCGCAAGTAATTTTTTCTCTAATTAGTTCTAAAACACCCAACGGATTTTAATTTGGATTTTTATAACCCAATTGCACTAATACATTAAAAAAAAAATTGCGTCGTGGACAAATCCGGGACCGGGTCGCTAGTTGTATTTAAATTAGATTCTAATACCAACTAATCGCAACAATAGGCTGCTGACTACGTCTTAGACGTTTATTCGATTAGGTAAGGCCACCATTATTAAGGCAAATACGCAATTAGTATAGTAACGGTACCTAGAGTTTGTGTACAATGCAAAGCCTAGACAATTCAATATCCTAATTAATAAGTAATTTACTTTGAACTTTACTTCGTGCGTGGGAGAAATCTACATCCAGCAGTGCAGCAGTTTACATCAGACATCGGCTGATTATGATGATGATCAATACAATAATGATATTTGTGTTACTGTAACTTCTGATACGAACAAATGTTAGAAGCATTCAGTGATATGCGTATTATATTTAATCTTGATAAATGTGGAATTAGGTTCTAATCTTTTCATTGATGTAGAGAATAAACATTTCATATGCAGTCGTCCTTTCCGATTCAAAGTAGAGTGGTATTAGTGATGCACAGAGCGGAGTGTTAAATCGGCTTATGGACGTCATGAAGTTAGTATAAGAGCAATGGTTTTCTTTCACAATTCAGAAATACTGGAAAATTTATTTCTAAAGTATGAAAATAAAACCTAATACTCTTATGTGTAGCAAGACATTTTATATGTATTATTATTAGTTTTAAATCTTTACAAAATGTAGTTATAAATCTTAAATACAGGTTGCAATCAATTTTATAATTAATTTAAGGATTTAAAAGTAACTTAAATTAATATCAAATTAAGGTTGATGTATGAATTAATGTCATTTATAAATCGACTTAAGATTGACTTAGTTTTCAATATTATGTAGACATCGACATAATACGCAAATTTTTAAAAATCCTGCTTATATGTTTTTTAAAGAACATATAAGCAGGCCGTACTGCACCCAATAGATTGGGAGTTAATAAATAAAGCCCCCCTGCCATATTGGACGCTTCTCCCCTCACAACACGATCTATTTAAATCGCATCCCATAGCAACATTCTCACTAGGGGACCGTTTGTCCCCGATGGACGATCACTAAGGTTGCTCAGGCTAAAATTTATAAGCACGGTGATGCTTTCAAATTCCGAGGACCAAAAGGATCAAACAATTTTTTTACAACACAAAAGTTACAAAAAGAAAAAAAAAACAAAAAGATGTCCACTGCTGGCCATAAGCATCCTCCATATTCATCATCAATACTAATAATAAATCTGTTAGTCATGGAGTAATTTACTTTGTTTTCAGAGATATCGTGTTTATAGGCTCTATACATGATACTGAAACTAAATTGACGATTTTTAGAATTTTTTTCTGTATGTATGTTCTTCCATAACTCTTAAACGAATCAATTGATTTTCATGAAGCTTGGTAGATAAACATTTAGACGTACGGGACACAGGATAGGCTACTTTTTTCTTTAGAACGCGGACGAAGTCGCGGGCGCCAGCTAGTTTTCCAATAAGGCCGGTCAGAAACAGCCTGGACTCACCGTCGACCCACGACTCCTATTAGGTCGTTTGTCTACCTTGTGGGTACTTAGGGGACGTCTTGCGCTGCGCTTGCCGATCCGACAACCTTCCGGTCCCAGCAGCTTTGGTTTTAGTTTAAGTTATAAATTTTTTTTGGGTCTACCGCGAATGGAACCGAATATACGTCCTTTTGAGCTATAAGTCAGGGTAACAATGATGAAAAAATGAATAATAATGATAAAGTATACTTACTAAGCCGCGATAGTTTGAAAGCATCTGCTGTATTGATGACATCTACATAGGCTTGTAATTCTAAACGCCGGCTGCTGATGTTTTGATTGTGCATCGTCATGGCATATTTGAAGACGTTTTGAATTTCTTCAGTATTTTGGTCAAATATTGCACCTGAAACAAAGGATAAATTTTAGATTTTTTTTTGATTAGACGGTTCAAGTGATACCAGCTAATCACGCGTCTAGGGAGCGGAAAAAGACAAATTTGAAAATAAATAATAAAATTTGCCTTAAGTTGATCTAGGTTTGGTTTAGATTCATGTAATACAAGTCGTTTTCTTGTCTGAAGATTAATATAAATAAGTCTATATATTATAGAGATAAAACAACTTAAAATTTTACCTGATGTGTAAGCAAGAGACATTCTCTTTTTTTTTATTGTATCATCAAAATATCCACATGCGTTCTACGGGTTGGGATTATAACGAGCATTAAAACCTACATTGTCAATACGAGCAAATCATCATAAGGTCTAGATCTCAAAAGGACCATACTACATAACCCGAAAAAAATGTTTTAATAGTTTTTGAAAGTTTATTTTCTAAAGGGCTTACATTTTCCATCTTTTTTTTTAATACAAATATATCTATTTCTGGTAATTATATCGTATATAAAGTAATATATATTTATATATATAAATTGCATAATACAAAGACAAACTATGAATAATAATCATTGCTCGTTATTGTTGTTATTTAATATAATAATTATTGTTATAAAATATAATAATACTGCTCCCAATGAAATTGTTTGTGGCTCGCGTTCTATTGCATTTAATTATACCTGATATTCATTGTTTAAATATTTAATGGACTATCTGGCCGCTTACAAACAACAACAAATTTAAAGCTTAACCTTTGATTTATTATTCACGTTTATCTATGTTTATCAAAAAATAAACAATTTCAATTTCTACAGACGGATGTACGAGTATAGATATCATAAGTATAAATTAACCCTAATAACGAATGGCCCCCGTCGATGTAGGAAAGAATTATTATCATTTCCATTGAAAAGCAACCGAGACAAGTGGCGGAACACTTCATTGGACATCTTTATCGCTCATATATAGAGAAAAAGCGACCGAGTCCGTATTCTGGAAAGCGTCATCGGCTTGATATATGAGTGCTGACCGAAACGTTTATCTGAATCACTGAAGGCACAGCTCGCTGGCTCCTTTAATACTCTTTACTACCCGAACCCGCAAAGCCAGCCTTGCTTTACGTGGCCTCACACTATCGCTATGTCTTTTTTCACTCCCAGCGGTCGGACATTATGTCCTGAGAGCCATTTTGAGGCTCCATTTCTAGCAATATTTCTTCCATTTGCAACGTCATTTCTTTCTATATTACATTTGAAACTTTCATGTAGAGGATTCATATGGGTAGTTGTTCGCCAATTTTTTTCACATTTGCCCACATCAAGAGTAAGGTGTAAGTAATTGTTAAGTGGAAACGTTCAGTGTCGGAAAAACGCTAATGATCTTTGAACGAACTTAAGTTCGTTACGTTAACTAACGCCGCTCTGTTTTTGGCATTGTCTGGAATTAGTTTTGTTAAGGGAATTAGATCTGTGTGTCTACAAGGAAGAAATCATTTGAAAGGATAATTGTTCGGATCAAATATTCTTGGAGTAGAATAAAAAAATCTTCAATTCAATTTTCAGTTCAAAAATTCGAAAGAGCATTTGTTGTACTATTTTAAGCATTGTCTTGTTAAAGTGGCCCATTTTTTTGTAACAACTTGCCAAGTAGAGTACTGTTTTTGTGTGAGTTGGCTGAAAAAGATTTTTTACTATGACTCAATTAAACTTATTTTTTTTAAATAAAAAACGATGGGTGTCGCTTTTTTATTATATCTTAACCAATTGACCTGTTTTTTTTTTCTTATTTTTCAATTACCTAACGGGTCAAAAGAATTTTTCACTTCAAAAATCAAAGTGCAGATATTTTATAAGCAATGCAGCTTTAATTTACACTAAAGTGGCGCTTCCAGCAGACTTTCAAGTACATCTTTTAACAGAGTGGGATTTGTTTGTGCTGCCAAGTGTCTTTACCTGTAGGAAAACTGTAACTTCATTAAAAGAAGATTAAAAGAAACTTTTTCAACGCTACAAAAGTGTTCTAAGCCTCGGGCGCTCTGTAACAGTTCTATAAATTTTATGAAGCGATAATATAGCAAGTTGTAGTATTACTGAGAAATTAACATTAATATTTTCACAGCCGCTAAGGAAAAACCTTGGTGAAAACACTTAAAATGTAAATTATTTTTTAGAAATGTGCTTTTTTAAGTCATAAGTTGGTAATGATTTTAGTTAATTTTAATTAAGTACTTTACTCCGCTAAGTACTTTTAAACTACGCTACTGTTTTTAATTCGATTTTCACAGAATATGTAAGAGAAGAGGGATAAACGAGCAAGGTTTGTGTAAAAAACTTGCATACTGGGCAAAGCCGGGAGCGGATCGTTCTAGTTCTTTAATAAATTGAACGCAATTATTTGATACATAAAGTAAAATAATGATGATGAAATCATGTTGGGAAATTGTTTATCAAAAAGTGGTTTGGATAATTGTCACTTGATATCCTGGAATTTCACTATGCAGTCGAAATGTTTTGTAATTGCGGTTGTGGTATTTAACGTCATTACGTTTCGCTCGTCGTGCACAAATCCTACTATCAGTACCTAATAGAAATAATAACTATCATATATTATTATTATATGACTAGCTGGCGCCCGTGACTTCGTCCGCGTCGAAAAAGAAAAAAGTAGCCTATCCTGTGTCTTGTACGTCTAAATGCTTATCTATCAAGTTTCATGAAAATCAATTAATTCGTTAAAGAGTTATGGAGGACATACATACATACACAGAAAAAAAATCTAAAAATCATCAATTTAGTTTCAGTATCATGTATAGAGCCTATAAACACGATATCTCTGAAAACAAAGTAAATTACTCCATGACAGATTTATTAATAGTATTGATTGATTGATATTGATATTATATTAATCATATATTACTATTATAAAAACATTCAAGAAACTTTGACAAAGGTATTTGGATGAAATTTGGCACGATTGTAGTTTATTACCCAAATTAATATTTAGGATACTTTTTTGCTGAAAAAATGTTAGGTTTGAGGGATTGTCTACAAGATATAAAATTGGGCGCCAATGTCGTCACAGCATCGCGGGCACTAGCATTTCACTTTCATTGTCAAAAACGATCACATATTATCATAAAACAGTTCTAATAACTCGCTAGAATCGCTTTACCCAAACTGCCGAATACACACCATTTTAATAGTAAAAGTATTCAAAGGCTCTATAAGCCAGCATCATTAGGAGACTGGACGGTGGCTTTGGAGTTTTAAAGAGAGGGATTTAATCGATTTTCGGCATAGCATCAAGCTGTTTTATCCTGCTATTCATCTATTACTGATTTCATGCAGACCACCTGCTGTCAAGAGATTTGGATAGTGCATTACAAAGAGATTTCGATTTTGCAAACGTTCCTTCCTTTTATTGTTGCTGACTATTCATCAGATTTTTATTATAATGTAAATTTTGCTGACTTTTGACCTTAACTTATTTTGTTAGTTAGCCAAATAACATATCACAATAGATTACAAGTAAAATTAATGAACAGGTTGTTTAGCGTCATCACAAAAGAAAGTATACAATTTATTCGTTTGAACAAACGCAGTAATATAAGATACATTGCCAGTACAAACTTCGTCCTACCTTGTAAGGACGTACCTACCTTGTAACCAAATTTACATATAGGAAATATGTGAGACTGTATGAATATAGGTAACGATGTTAAACTTGTTGTAGAAGTTCAGACGACAGAGTTTATAATTGGTGTTATTAAGTTGGTACTCTGTGAAAATACATTTGGGTACAAGAGTTATGTATTTATGAACGTCAAGATACTGGACAGAGTTTTTATTTATTTCGAGATTAAATAAAATTATATTTATTTACGTTATGTTTAGGTATATAATATTAAATTATAGAAGTGAAATACTATATTATTGAAATATACTTTGAAACCTATGCTATGCTTAACCGCTACTCGATACTTTCTATGGTTCTACAAATTAAGTCAAAGTAATTTGAGCTCGTCGGTTAATATGCGCAACATAGCTAATTACAGTAAATGTTATACAACTTCCCCCGATTCCAGTATCTTGATAATAACGGTCTCAAGTTTTTGGTGATAATGGTAAACACCATTCAGAATATTATCACAGAAATTCTAATTTTGATAGTCCATAAACTAACTAATCTAACTATATATAAAATGCTAATGTTAGTCCGTGAGGACAGGGTTTTCTCTATGACCACAAACTCCAATCAACTTCCATTGGTAGTAAATTTATTTGGTAAATAAAATACCACTTGGTCTCCTGGTGAAAGTAAGGGAGTTTGGTCGCGGTGAGTGGAAGTGGGTGGTTGTGGGTGGCAAAAATGTGAAAAAATATATCTGTCCTTTTCTAACTCATGTGAACTTCTGAAAATTTTCAGAACAAATTTCTGGATTCATTTAGACTAGAAAGTTCCAAAATGCGTGCATCTGACAAAATCGATTCGAAATTTTCTAGAAAATTCTAGAAATGATCTAGAAAGTTTGTTTAAGCCGACATCTATAATAATAATAACAAATATAAATGTTTAGTGTTTTGTTATTTTCAACCGACGAAAACGAAAAAACAAAAACGGTGGAGGTTCTTAATTCGACGCGTATATTTTTATTTTATTTTATGTATGATCACGCATAACTTTTGACAGGGTGTTCCGATTTTGATAATTCTTTTTTTATTTGAAAGGGTGCACCCCCGAGGGGGTCCCATTTTATGTAACCTGTGCGATTCCAAAATGAGGACAGTAAAGAAATTGATGAACTCGTAATATAGCTGAATACTCCTGGTCGATCCTATCAGTACTAATTTGAAATGTAACCTGTGTGATTCCAAAAAGACCATTGTACCAGTACAAACTTGTTTTGGGAAATACTAACCCTCTCCTCCTCGACTAACCGTCGAACGGCTGACCAGTGAGCCCACTCACTCACTTGTAACTTGGACGAACTAACTGACTTGACAATTAGACACTCACATAATTATTATATGTAGGAGGCCTTACATACCTCTACAGATTAGAAGTGCTTATTTTTAAAATTAAAACGAAAAACTTGTGTGGTGTATCGGGAAGAAATCTCAGGGTTTTTACTTAAGATTAATTAAATAGACTGGTGGTTTTTTTTCATTGCAGAAAAAGAAAATTGATTGCTTCAGCTTCATCACCCAATAACTCAGAAGATTCAAAAATATCCTTCCCTTCAATGAACAACAATATTCAGTAAAATAATTACGAATAAAAATGACACAAATCATGTCACAAATCATCATGGAAGATCAACAATTGTGAGAGTAAATCAACAAGATATCGAAATTGATAACTCGTAATATAGCTGAATACTCCTGGTTAGATATAACTAATTTGAAATGTAACCTGTGCGATTCCAAAATGAGGATAGTAAAGAAATTGATAAAACATTTAAGTGTTCGTGGAATGGAAATACATGAGGATATCTCCAATTCCGTGAATTTCCGTGCACCTATTGCAATAAAGTGTTTAATACACAAATTAAATGTCAAAACCACGAATATTACGTACACTGTAGCTACAAGAGAAAATATGGATGCCCTGCCCACATTGTTCAGAAAAATTTTGGGCTCAAAGCGCAATGACTGATCATATGATGAATAAACATGAGAATATGATAAAAAGTGAGAGTATTCAAAACGCTCATCGTTAGAGGTAATGGAATGTTTACCAATCTAAATTTTGATAAGCGAAATAGATCTTTTGGCTGATGGACTGACGGTCCATTAAGAGTAGGTGCTGCCTTAATACCTTAACACAAGCAACACGTTAGGTGCTGCTAGTGCCCCCCCTCCCCTAGGTGGGTCATGATCTTGACGAGGGGGGGGCTTAAACCTTCGGCGGTCTGGGCGGTCGCGTGACCCGCCACCCGCTTGTACAATCGGACTGCCGTTGGGGAACTAAGAAGACCCACCAACGCGGAGGACTCTAAGCGGGCTCCGTTTTTCGGTGCCCTTGACGGAGCGGGTGTTTTGCCGGTCGCCGCCCGGTCCGACCATGTGCGTAGGCGCGTGCGGGCGTGCGACCGGTACGAGACGACATCTTCGGTCCTTGCGCGCTGGACCGAGGTATGGGTCTCGGTTCTGCGCATGGTTATAGGGCATATACACCGTATGTTTAATGGTCGAATAAGTCTCTCAATTTCTGAGATACAAATCTATAATAATCTACGTTAAAAAATGGATCCTTAAATATTTTTTATACCATTAAACATGCGATGTATTTTAACCCGGGCAACGCCGGATTTCACTGCTAGTTTACTAATAAAGAAGGCATTTTTAAACAGGCATATGGTATGAAGATGCGCATTTTATTTTTTAACTAAACACTTTTCAATCTTTTAAACTTACGATCCATGATTTTTGTATTTACGAAAAACATAAATGTTTCAATATCTCTCTTTCTTAATTATTGTTATTGCATTATGATTGCACGGCAGCCCGTTGGCTGCGCGCAGCCAGACCGAGTAGTTTAGCGACTTGGCGAATGTATGTGGCTGCCGTCAGTCTCCGTGCACTTGTCGTAGTAGCCAGCCAGTATGTTCCAAAACTTTTTCATATCGCTTGACGTTTGGGTGACAACTGGCCGGCGATTTGGCTGCCATAACTGGCTGCGCAAATATTTTGGCTGCCGCAGCCAGGCTGCCTAGTGGGCGAGGACCCTTAGTACCCCACGGACCCAGAGATTCGACACGGAAGGAAATTAAAATGTAGCCGGTACCGAATCCTTGTATATTATATACTAGCTGCTGCCCGCGACTTTGCCCGCGTAACTTTGTAAATTATATACTAAAACCTTCCTCGAAAAGCACTCTATCCATTGGTGAAAACAGCACGTAAATCGGTGCAATAGTTTTTGAGTTAATCGCGAACAGAAAGACAGACAGACAGATAGACGCGGCGGTGGACTTTGTTTTATAATATGTAAGGATTGTTTAATTAATTTCATTAAGTAATCAAACGTGATATTATTATATCAACTAAAAATGTAATACCTACTTTTTTCCTTGTATATCCGTTTAAATCTGATTTGTACTCGTACTTGCTTGTACTTGCAACGCCAAAACGTTATCTACGTTGTTGGGTTTCTATGGAGCCCATTGAATCATATTTCACACTCTGCCGGAACACAAAAGCCATTTTGCAGCGAACTTAAATAGGAGGGTGGCGGCCAGTCTATACCTACCTTTATTGCCTCTCAAGTCTAGAAAAGACTAGAGCACAATAATGAAAACACACTATGTATTTACATAAATGTTTGGATGTATGTATGGATGGATGTAGCAATATCGTTAACATACTATTAAAAAAATATTTTGATAAGATAAAAAAAGGTAAGTTACACATTTCCAGAGTTTAATATGTGTCTAAAAAAGTGCATGATGCAGTAAGTTATAAATGAAAAAAAAAAATAGGTCTATTATTTTCCCTTGAACAGCGGCAGGTATATTGTCGCCTAAGGACAGGAGTGTAACAGCGGAAGTTCTCAGTTATTTACAGCTCCCTTGAAGAGAACTCCATGTTGTGGAGGGATGAGAAAATCACAAAAGAGAAAATATTTCACACAACGCGTTACTGGCGACTGAAATTTCTAACCATTACCACGACAGCGAATTTCTAAATTACCTTTAAGTAAATAGTCGATAAAAAGTATTTTGAGCCATAACTTTGACGGCTCAAATCCACTTTTCTGTAGTGGAAGATGAATGACTATTGTTTTATTTTTTGTTAACAGTATTTGTAGACGATAAATGTAGAAAGCAGTGTCCTGGTTATTTTATAGTTCAAAAGTTGAGATTTAAATACGTGTAGAATGCAAAACAGTACCTAAGTGATAAGCTGTGTATCTCAGAACGCAGCTTTAATACACAGGAGATAATTTTTAAACTTTTACAGTTTCTTTAGTCCGCGCTGTGGATGCTGGCTGTTTGCCAACGGCTTACATGCGAATTCTTCACGTAATTTCATTTTATGTCACATAAAAATGTGTTGAGAGTTAAAATGTTACAATCCAGTAGTAAGGAGTGGTCACGTTCTGCGCTCGCCCCTAAACGCTCTCATTAATTAAACTTTACTATCATTTTTGCTCCTTTAATAAGGAGCAAAAATTCTAATGAAAGCGAAATATTTTTTCCAAACCAAATTTGACTTTATTGCAATAAGCGCTTAGGTAGATTTTTGTTTTGTAATATTTTCTTTACAAGGAAAAATTAAGTTGACAATGAAAATTAAGTTACATTTGTATTGTGATAATGAATATACTTCTTTACTTATTTTTAAATACTTAACTGTTTCCAAAAATAATGGGGTGTGGTCACGGTCTTTTATTTTAGCCATCTCAGCATCATCTCAGGCGTAGGACGTTCACTGCTGGACATAGGCCTCCAAAACCGGTCCGGTCAGAAGCAGCCGGATCTACCGATAACTTGATCGGCCTGTGAAGCCCCTGGGGTCGTCCGTATAGGGCTGTGAGGGGGAAGTTCGCATCAAGCTCCTCCTCCACAGTTAACCTCGACGCTGCTCGATGAGGTTGTGAGGTCTCTGTTCCCGAACCCCGGCCCATTCGAGCCCCTCCCCTATGGAACCTCCGGAGGAACCCACCTCCGGTGGGCTTCCTCAAAAGGTGGACTGAAAAGGCCACCGGTAGGGGGGAGGACTGGACCCCCGCTGGAGTTTCGAGGAGCACTTCAATCCTCCATCGACGTTAGTCTAGCCAGCAATGGCTAGGCTGCCCTGGGGTGGATTGGAGTTGTTGCCTCGGCAGAGCCCGGTCCATCCCGCTCAAAGGGCAAGGAGGCACCGGGGAGTTTTAGTGGGTATTTCCAGTGCCGCCACGATCAGGTGCTGGGAGACCCTTACATACCCCTTCCGCCTAGCCAGTGGTAGGGAATCTGTAAGCGGATTACTCCTTGTCAAAAAAAAAGGTGTAATCCCAAGTATCTCACGTGGTCCGCCTGTGGGACTTCCAGATTATTTAGCTTCACTGGTGGACAGTTGCCTCCTCAAGGTGAAAGCAACATTAACCGATTTGGATTCATTTGCTTTAATTCTCCACATTTTCAGCCAATCAGAGAGAGTCCGTTTTGCAAGATTCTCGCTGCCTCTGCAGGGTCCTGATGGGAGGCTAGGATTGCCGTGTCGTCAGCAAAGGTTCCGGTAGTAGTTGAATCAGATGTTGTTAGATCAGACGTGAAGATCAGACTGTGAACTTCTTTGGAATCATTACTTCTGATCGGTGTTTAGGAATTCCAAGACTTATGTTCGGGGGGAGCTTCAAAAATATGAGGCTGAAAAACATTTGAAAAATGATCTGAAAATGTATCAGCCTTTTCGTTCTCGGTGCGTGCCCAACTGCCGTCAGCTTTTTGTAAAGGTGGGAAAATTGCTGTGGGGTCGCTTCATTTTCCTTGTTGCTCTCCACAAGGAATAGTCAGTAGCGGCTGATGCATCAAGACCTTCAATATAAGCCTGGAATTCTGCATTTCGATTGTCATCAAGGATCCGCTTAAGTTCTTCAACTATTCGGTTTAAGCGTTTCTTTGTGTCTGGGCATCTGTTGCCATATCTTTCTAAGCACTTTTTTCTCTTTTAAAAATCGAATTACAAAACGCCAATTTCATATGTAAGGACCTAATATTAACGATAAGTCATGTATATTTGTTTAAGATATCCTGAGTAATGAAACAACTTTGCTTGACTATAATTTATACTAAATTACTAATACTAAATTAATAAATAAATCAAATGTAACCGATTATAAATATAACAATATTAAAGGAGCTTAAGTTAAATCTTGGTTGCTAACATTGGTGGCGCCAAATAATTAGTTATCTGTGGTGCGTTTCCTATTCCGAACCCACACCAACAAACATGCATACACCGCAACGCAGTAGCGCCCTCTGGCGCACACATCAATACAAGATGAAGAAATGAACGCAACGTTCGATATACGTAAACCGCGCCGCGAGGATTTATAATCAATAAATCCGATTATTCCCATATCGCACCGCTGAAGCATTGTGCTTTTGTAACCCACAAATGGTGTGGCTCCGCGAGTGCAATTGAGGTGAAAAGGGACAGTTTTGGAAACCAGAACGAGTGTGCGGCGGGCCAGCTTCCGTCTCCATCGTCCTGGAGGATTTGCATCATAACCGGCAGCGACGAGGTAGGTGTTGCATGTCCTATCCAACTCTTTTCCTGCCCCTTTGATTGCACGCACCACGAAACAATACAGTCCACTAATTATCTTCATACCAGCCGCACCATGAGTGGTCACTTCGAGCCGGATCAAACCATTTAGTGTTCCTTACGAGCATATGGTCCAGTTTGGTCCCATCCAGCCGCCCTTATTAGGTTACTTAATAGGCCCTAGTAAGAGATTTAATATTAATCATTGTGAATATTAATTTTATCAACCCGCATATACCTACTTATTTATTGAAATATTCACATACTATTTTCTTCTTAAACCGCCCGTAACAAATTAAGTTACGTGATTTCCCGCCTAGATATAATATATATCTATGTAATACTTAATATATTTCATAAAAATATTAAGCTAATTAATCATAAAGGTGATATTTTAATTAATTTGTAAATTATTATCTACCTACTATAATCTACCGCACTAGCAAAATCGTGTTATCGTAAATTGTTCGATATTATACGACCGAGTCACGAAGTCACGCGCTTATCATTCGCGTCGTATTGTATTTTCCCGCATAATATTATCACTCGCGTCGTATTGTATTTTTCCGCGTAATATTGTCATTCGCGTCGTACTGTATTTTCCCGCGTAATATTTGAATTTATTAATTTAACTAAATTATTCGCTTACATTTCATAATGCCGCCAAAAAAGGTTTCTTCCGATAACGAAGAGGATGTACCAGATCCGCAACTAGCTATTGCAAAAGCTAAATATGAAGCTATCTTCGAAATATTACAAAATATCTATGATATGTCCTCAGATAAGGAAAGTTTCCTTGGCGCCTCTTTACAGGTCGAATCGCTTCGCACTAAGTTCGAAACGAATTTAGATAATTATAATTCTCGCTTATTAGCATTGAATCCTAGCGCGAAACCTAACTATGAAGGGCTCGTTGCTTTCGAGCATTTGTATAGTAGAATAAAGGGAGTTCAATTAAATTATTTGTCGCCAGCTGATAAGCAAGATTCACACGCACATAAGGCTTGTCCCACACTGCCGCCTATACAACTGATGGACTTTTCGGGTGACGTTCGCTCATGGTCATTGTTTTATGCCAGCTTTAAGTCTACCGTTCATGATAACCCATCGCTCACAAACTCCGAAAAGTTGTACTATCTGCTAGGCAGGCTGAAGGGTAAGGCTCAATCCGCATGCGCAGGTATCTCTCCTTGCGCTGAAAATTACGAACTTCTTTTACAGACGCTGATTGATAAGTATGAAGATCAGCGTATGCTCGCTTCCGCGTATTTAAATCAAATGTTTGAGTTCAAACCTTTACAATCTGCCACCGCGACAAACTTTGATTTATTTACAGATAACTTTACAAGTGCAGTGCGCGCTTTAAAGAATCTAAAGTTAGATAATCTGACTGACTTAATCATACTTCATATCGCGCTTAAGAAATTAGATTTAGATACTGTTCGCACTTTCGAGTTGAGTTGTGATTCCAAAATACCTATGTTCGATAACTTAGTCGATTTTATTACCTCCCGCGCTAAGGTGTTGGAACGCACTCAGCCTAGCTCATCATCGGGTGCAATGAATACTCGTCAAAAAAATAATAATAATCGTCGCTCTAGTAATAATAATAATAACGCCCCGCCACCTAAGTACCAAACCTATTTGAGTACAACGGTCGACTCACAGTGCAAGTGTCTTTGCACTAATATAACGCATCAGCATTTATTTAAATGTTCGGAATTTAATAGGATGACTGCTCATGAGCGTTTCCAATGCGTGAAGGATAACAATGCGTGTGTTAATTGCCTAAGTTTAAAACACCGAGTTTTAAGTTGCTCATCTAAGTTTAATTGCCGCGTTTGTAAACAAAGGCACCACACAATGTTACACTTCAAGCGAGTGGAGACCGGCAGCGAAGTCCCCGAGCCCGCGTCGAAGCCTCCTCCTTCGACCGCTGCCCAAAGTCATACTGCTAGGTGCGCGCCCCCCGCGCGGTCGCCGCAGCCTTCCCCCGCGCGCTCAGATGTTGCGTTATGTACCTATTCATATAATAATCGATTGCATGATGCGCCCGCGCGAAGTAAACAAACTACTATTTTATTATCAACCGCTCAAGTCGTCGCGTATGATATTAAAGGCGATCGACATGTTATTCGCGTACTATTAGATTCAGCATCGCAAAGCCACTTTATTACGAAAGAGTGCTGCGATCGGCTAGGAATACAGCTTCATGACACTGAACGTACTATTGTAAAGGGGTTCGGTGGAGCTGAGAAAATTATTAAGACTAACTCAATCGATTTAAAATTTTATTCGCGCTTTGACAACAACATTAATTTTAATATCTCGCCGCTCGTTGTTGATCAAATTACCGATTTATTACCTACGGCTGTGGTAGACACTACTGTATTATCACACCTATCAGGGGTGCCGCTAGCGGATAAGAGTTTCGGCATGCCAAATAAAATAGACGCGCTGATCGGAGCTGAACTCTTCTCGCATATATTTCTCCCCGACGAAGTTCACGCCCCGCGCGACTCGTCGGTGCCCTCTGCTTTACGCACAGTATTGGGGTATGTTATTATGGGTTCCGCACCCACGATACCCACACTCATTAACAACCAGGCCTTGACATGTTGCCTCGCTCAAGAGCCTGCCGCTATTGACTCATTAGTCAGGCGATTTTGGGAGCTCGAAGAGCCTCCCTCCGCACCGCCCGTTCTTCATCCCGCCGATGTTGAATGCGAAGAATTTTATAAGTCAACTACGACCCGCGATCGCGTTACTGGTAGATACACTGTTGGCCTACCATTTTACGACGATGTTTTTTCTCGAACTTTCTTTCGAACCCGCTCGCAAGCGTTTCTTATGCCTCGAAAGAAAGCTATTAGCTTCACCTAAACTTAGGTCGGCATATGATAACGTCATTCAAGATTACCTCGCAAAGGATTATATTGCTCCCGCGCTGCTGTACGATCTCCATGACCCCACTCCTATATACGTCATACCGCATCATGGAGTCGTGCGCGAGGACAAGACATCCAACAGTCGATCTGTCCTAGATAATCTCCCCGCTTCGCACAGACTTCCCTCTGAGGTGGAGTTTGATAAAGCCGTGCAACATAAAATATTAGGCTTGCATTGGTCCACAGATAATGACCCTTTTTATTTTAAAATTTTCGCTCCCGCCGAAGTGAAGTGCACTAAGCGCTCCATTTTGTCCACCGTCCGTCAGAAGGTTTACGTGCACCCCGTGTGCACGCCTGTAAAGTATTGCGCTTTAGTGTATAAGCTCGCTCTCCGCACCTCCTCCTGGAGTAGGCTTCTACAAATTATCGCATACGTTTGTAAGTTCGCAAAACTATTGCCTCGCCGCAGCACTATTACAGTGACCGCCGATGATATTCAGTTCGCTGAATATAAGATGCTACGCGCCCTGCAAAGCCAGCACTTTGCAGAGAAATATCATAGAATTAAAAATAATAAATCGTGCTCGCCAGCCTTTAACCGTTTAAGGCCTTTCGTTGACAACGGTCTGATCTGCTTAGGCGGTCGCCTCGTCAACTCCGCGCTGGACTATGCACACATGCATCCAGCTATTTTACCGCGCAGTGATCATGTAGCGAATGTGATCATTGATTTACTATTCACATGCCTTATGACTCGTGCTGTGCATATTAAGGTCGCAACAGACCTCAACACTGCGAGTTTTCTCGCCGCGTTCAAGCGTTTTCTCTCCCGTCGAGGACCAGTGCAGTATTTGCACTCAGACACGCGAGAAATTTTAAAGGACCGCCAGGGGAGCTTACCTTAGCCCTGTAAATAAACAATAATTTTAGTCAAGTTTCGCACCTCGTTTTTTTAGTTTAAGTTTAGTTGTAAGTTATATCAATACCGCTATATCAAATTTTATATTATTTTATACCGCGTCGCATACCTATCTATAGTTTTTAATTTTACTTCCGCTTCGCCGTGACTTTGTGGACTCATTGCTGACCCCGCGCGCACTAAGCGCTTGATCCCCAGAGTCATAGAATATATATATTTTTCTTCTCGCTTTTCTTATGTTTGTTTTTTAATGGTGACCCATTAAGGGCGGGTGGATATGGTGGCGCCAAATAATTAGTTATCTGTGGTGCGTTTCCTATTCCGAACCCACACCAACAAACATGCATACACCGCAACGCAGTAGCGCCCTCTGGCGCACACATCAATACAAGATGAAGAAATGAACGCAACGTTCGATATACGTAAACCGCGCCGCGAGGATTTATAATCAATAAATCCGATTATTCCCATATCGCACCGCTGAAGCATTGTGCTTTTGTAACCCACAAATGGTGTGGCTCCGCGAGTGCAATTGAGGTGAAAAGGGACAGTTTTGGAAACCAGAACGAGTGTGCGGCGGGCCAGCTTCCGTCTCCATCGTCCTGGAGGATTTGCATCATAACCGGCAGCGACGAGGTAGGTGTTGCATGTCCTATCCAACTCTTTTCCTGCCCCTTTGATTGCACGCACCACGAAACAATACAGTCCACTAATTATCTTCATACCAGCCGCACCAAACATGTAAAAATGTTTTTCTTCGTCTAACCTGCATTGCATCAACATTATCCAAGTTTAGTTAATCTCATTCATTATTAACCCCGCTCCCTAATAATCTTTTCTGACCACGGTTGGCGTTTCCTACATCCATTACAGATAACACAAAGCCTGAAAGCTAACATAATATTGCGGGACTCTGAAGAGGATAGAAATCATTTCAATTAAAACCAAACTTTATCGTTATTTTATATATTGTCAATTTTATATTATCCAAATAATATTAGTAAATAAAAAGGTAAGTTTTTTAAACATTAAACCAATAATAGCAATCGAAATTATGTACGCTACGTAAAAGTAGCGTGCGTCTTTTAGTGAAGAGCCTCGACCAACACCTCAAGAGGCTCTCACTAGACGGCTAGATCAAGGGACAGATACAGAAGGCCGTACTTATTCTTCGCACGACACGTGTTTTCAGGAGGTTCCTTACTCTGCAGCCCTACCTACCGGTACCAATAGCTGCAGCCCTAACAAAAAGCTGGATTTTTCCATAATATGGAGAATATGGAAAAACTTTCTCATATTTTTTTAAAAAAGATAATTTAGCTAATGCAAACTGGTGGCTTTCTTTATCTTTATCATCTAAATGCCATTATAATATATTCTTAGTGAACTTATAAAAAAATATCACGCGATACATATGCGTCAAAAAAAATCAATTCATCCAAATGCCACATTTTCTTTCGCCGAAGGAAACATGTACTTATTTTATTACATTTTTATATACCTTTAATATAATACGAATTGGGAGGCTTCTAGGCCTACTCATCACTTATAAATAAGTGTTTTGAACTTTTAAATATCCTGAAAGAAGAAATATCCTGAATTATATCGTAGCAGTAGCTTCACATTTCCAACCTGCCGCCCTCTATAACATGCTGTTCCATGTCACAAGTATCTATTACGTCCGAATCGGGAAGCTTTGAGTTAGAAAGAGAAAATCGATATGCTCTTGACGACTGGGACCGAATGTCAGAGAAAGATGGAAACAAAACACGCTTTAAGCTTTTCTTGACGAAATTTGGTTTTCACTATTGAATTAGAATAATTATGTAAATACCAAGAATTGTAAAATAAATATTGTTTTTGTTTTTTATCTTTATTTAAATGAAAGTTTACAAAAGCTTAAGTAACAATTAAAATGGTAAGCTCGATATAAGCAGTTTGTCAGAAGCTTTTTTGTATAGAAATTTATATTTAAAGAAACTTACCAACTGCGATTTTCTCAACGGGAAAAGGCTGCGCCGTCAACACCCCTACGTAAAACAATAACAAGCCGGCGACGAACTCTCCGCAACGTTTCTTCGTCATCTTTACTTCGATACTCATGTGGCACTTATACAGTCAGTCAATATGCAATGTTACATGTTAAATGCGATGTTTTCACATGAAATTATCTATTGTTTTGAGCCGAAAGTGAGGCGATAAAGCGTTTGGATGCTGCGTGCAAACCTGAGACTTAGGGGCAACTGATGGCGACGCGATTCGACCGTGGCATGGGGTGACTGGAGAGCCCCCGCCCACCCCTCAAACTGCTCTCTCACTTACTCCCTGAGTACTCACAGTGAGGTACATATAACCTACATATATCAATTTTTACCCAAATCCCTCTTTTTTCTTCCTAACTAACCGATCGTGGATAGAGACTAGTTCTTTATGGGAAGGTTATTTAAAATTTTAACTAAATAATATACAGTTGTAGTATAAACAGTATATCAGGTGTTGGCAGTAGAGCGTCACTTAATTGCTCTATGAAGTGTATCATTGTGCATTCTTTGTTTTTGCGGTGATAATGTTAATGCTAGTTAACCAACGAGCCAACAACTTATGCGCGCGTCGGTGTTGCTTGTGCTTCAGGGACCGAATGAAAATCCCCCTCCTTCCCTTCAGCACCTCACCCTTCAGTCCTGCTTTCCTCCCTCACGCATTAGCCACGGTGCTCTGTAAAACCACTGGTTCAACTCCGCCCAGCGGATTTATTTAACCCTACTGAAGTGTCAAATTGCAAAAAACATACAACACGTTTTTGTACATTAATTACCTAACAACATACGAAAATTAATAAATTAAACAGACTTAATTAATTTTCAATCGACTTCAAAAACATGAGGAGGTTCTCAATTCGACTGTATTTTTTTATGTTTGTTACCTCAGAACTTTCGACTGGGTGAAGCTGGGTGCTTCCCGTGTGGTCCCATGAGAAAACGGTTTGAAGTCGGTTTTTTTGTTGTTAAAAAGAGAACTATTATATTACTAGCTGGCGCCCGCTTCGTCCGACTTCGTCCGCGTTGAAAAATAAAAAAGTAGCCTATCCTGTGTCCCGTACGTCTAAATGTTTATCTACCAAGTTTCGTGAAAATCAGTTAATTCGTTTAAGAGTTATGGAGGAACATACATACATACATACAGAAAAAAATTCTAAAAATCGTCAATTTAGTTTCAGTATCATGTGTAGAGCCTATAAACACGATATCTCTGAAAACAAATTACTTACTCCATGACCAACCCTTACAGATTTATTATTATATTAGTATTGATTAAAAAAATAAGCCTTTACTTAAACCTTTAAATAATAAAAATAAATGGAATATTTTGTCTGGTTATGTTCAGATATAAACTCTTATTTTAAGCTACGTATTGACTTTGATGGGATTGTACAAAAGCTGCTAATCCAAAGAAGAAAACATTTTGATTTGCCGAATGCGAAATATTTTGTTTATTAGATCTAAATAACTTTGTTATTTTCGTCAATGACCACCATCAATGAATATGAATGAATTTAATATAAATCATGAAAATTCATGTATGTGAACCGATAGAAATCACTTAAAATTCAGGAATGAGGTTTTGCTAAGTTTGTCCTATAAATGCCTACGTAATATTAATGTTATAATACATTTGTATGAACATTAACAAGCTACTTTCATGGCTTTTCCGGCAATGAATTGAACCATATATTCTATATTTAATTAAATCCTAAATAAATGTGGGGAAACCCGTATTAAAATTTTAACCCTCTTTGGGTTCAAATATCAATAATTGTATTACATTTTGGTAAACAAAACGAAATATCAATTTTTACATTTACCTTCGACAATGAAGGAAGCCTCTTACAGGCCTATTTAACCCCTCATTTTGGTTACTTAGATTACATGGCCTATGAAACCCCCTAACTAGGTATTTGAAAAATATTCCAACTTTTCTAAAAAAATTTTACTATAAGACAACCAATTTTATGATACATTTCAAGGTTATCTCTCGTGACAGTGAAATGTGATAATATTTACTACTAGCTGGTGCTCGCGACTTCGTCCGCGTTGAACAATGAAAGGTACCCTATGTCCTTTCTGGTGTCCCAGACAACGTGTATGCAAAATGACAGGTGATCGGTTCAGTAGTTTTTACGTGAAAACGTAACACACATACAAACTCACATTAACATTTATAATATTAGTAAGTAAGTAAGAATGTATTGAAACATATTGTAGCCTGTAACGCGTAACGTGTGACTTTTGACATTTGATTTTACTTCCATAAATTTTCATACCCGGGCTTATATATGAGTAAACTCCAAAAAGCCTAAATGTACCAAAATATCATTATCATACGAACATTCTGATATTCCTTTTACGCTATAAGCTGTGACAAACTAAGTATAACTAGTTTAATATGAAACAAAAATAAATAGCGTTATGTAGTTTTCTAACGAAATTTGGCATTCGAAAGAACTAATTTTCTTTTACCCTTCAGAAAAGTGGGACGAGGGTCATTTAATTCAGAATTCCTTCAAGTCAATGAAAATTGTTTATTGAATAGCTTTTGTATCGAAAATACAAGTAATGAGCTTATCCCTTCTGAGTACAATAAACAAAACTTTTAAGATGAAAATGAAAAAAATGTGCTTTTTTATATTTTTAGTGGTTTTCTTACACAGAATAAAACATTAATAATAAAACATATCAGTAATTTAATACACAAAAAAGTTATATCATAAAAAACCTTTTACTTTGGATATAAAAGCCACACTGACAAACAAAAAATGTTCTCTAAAACAACGCGAAGGACGAACGCTAGGAAGTTTAATATCCTTAAGCAGTTGACGACCCGACGTCCCTTTAAACCTTGAAAGCTCAAAGGGAAAATAAAAAGATATTTCCATTGCAAATTTGAGCAAGTTTGATTTTGATCGCTACTTCGGGAGGATGTCAATGAGTAACAAGCTGGGGTTCAGTTCTAGTTTAAAGTACGTAAAATGCAAATGTTGGGCAACTTGACACAACTAGATAAGCTTCGACATATTATACAAGTATCGATTGTTTCCAATAAGTTATACAAGTTTAATTTGTTGGCAACATTAGCGACGCTGTCATACAAACTTCAACGAACTATGCTTTGGTACCCTGTTTGCTGTTCATCCAAATCACAGTCAACTGTTGAACAAATGTAATGTAACGACTGTAATTTTTTAAGAAAATAAAATACTTTATTTAAGTCTCTTTTCGCGTCAGTATGGCCACTAATTCCTCCTAAACCATGCAACGGATTTTGGTGTAGTTTTCGTGTAAAAAGTAACTAACCGTCAGCGCCTATAGCTCTTATGATCTTATCTTATGGACTCATTCCTGTACCTGAATAGTAACTTCGGTCTGCAGTAAAAGCTCCAAACACACACGAATTTGACTTCCCATAAAGTAAAGCCATCTTAAGAGACTCCATAAAGGTGCTTAGTGTAAAATTAAGACTGTATGAGCGCGATATTTCCTTACAATGTATAACAACATTTAACAAGTCGTCTCCCTAGAGCTCGTAAAATATAAAAGCAATAAATGTCAAGCACAAACAGCCAAGTTTCACAACATAAAAGTTTGTGAGCGGTCGTAGAGACGGCCTCCGAGACCAAGTGGCCATTCAGCATTTTTCTATAATATTGTTTAGCAACAAGCATGCCGCTTTGAAATCACGTAAAATGAAAAGTTTTGTGGCTCTTTAATTTGTTCGTGTGTAAAATATTCTGAACCTAGATTTTGGTGAAATAAGTCGGTGAACTTATATTACTTTTATTATGACACCATCTAGAATATACTTTACAGTTTCTTGATGGAACATAAATATTTATAACCAGATTGAGTGCGAGAGTGGTGATAATCTGTTCTTTTTAAACTGTATTTTTTAAAATATGTCTTTTAGAGACTCTGTCTAAGAAAATCTTTTCTGAAAATCCGTATTTTTGCTCACAACCATATTTACCTCTTTGCCACTACCTTTAATTCGATTGCATAAATATCTATAAAAACTTGACCTTCATTTATATATTTAGAGAAAAAGTTAGTTGAGTCTATTAAGTTGTAAAAGTTATTCAAATTGTTCACACTGAAAGACGAAACACATAATAGCAAGTAGCTGCCGCGGGCGCGCGCTCAAATTATTTCGGACGAGGAAGTTAGTTACTCAGTACCCGCTGAAGAGGTGAAGAAGTTCATTAGATATTCAGAGACGTATTATTTGTGTGGCAAGGAGCTTGTCAGGGAAAAGTTATACTTTGAGATTGATTTCAGCCACGATCACATAACTTTAATAGTTTCCTTTATGTCTTGGTGCGAATAATATACATTTGGAGTGGTATGTGCAAAAAAACGCCACGGAAATTCTAAATGCAAGATAAACTTGAATTTTTTTAATGTGTTTATATACAATATGTTTCTTTTAATTGTGTTATTGTTTATTATTAAAACTCAATTAAACGAAATGTGTATATTTTTTCAAGGGCTTTATTTACTTTGATATCCTTTACTCAAGCATCTTTGGGTGCTGAATTTGTGAGCACAATAAGTAACTGGCACTACCAACATTTTGATCTTTTAAAGGACATCATTCAAAAGCAGGTCATTGTTTTTTTTTATCTTTCACTTTGGAGAATTTAGTGATAAGTCTTTCTTAATTCAGTAATATCCTGTAAATATTTCAGATTTTGTAAATGGCAATCGCATTAAAAATTTAATAGAAATTACTTTCAAACTTAAATATCTATGCAATCAAATTACACGATATTTTCCCTGTAAAATCTATAATTTCTTCTTACCTAATGGTACAAATTTCAACCGTTAAAAAGAAAATAATAACACACTGTTAGCCTGTGATCTCCTGATACAAGACTGATTGATATCTATTAATTTTTGTATAATTTTTTTCTAATATTATTCTTCGCTTTTAACCAGGTCAACTGTATGTCTGTATAATACTTGATGGCATAACAAGCAGTTTTTGTTAAGCCCTCTCGTGTTGCTTAATAAGTGTTTGTTAAGACAGCACTCGGTCGTTCATAGCCACTGACCTCTCCGCTTCATTTGTAGGTTCGGGTCGTACTGGGATCGTGGTCAATAACAGACGTACACTTTAATTAAAAGTCTTCACCGCTAAAAATTAAACCTTACAATAAAAGTTAAAACTGCAATACTGTAACTACATTAAAATATCCTCGATGAAAATCAAACTAGAAAACTGGGGGAGTTTTCAGAGTGCACTTAAGAGCGTTACAGAGTTACAATCACTTTGGAGCTCATAATGCCATGATGTGTTTAGTTTGCAGATAAGATATTAACGTCATATTATTTGTAGTTTTATAAACTCGATAATGGCTCAAAAATATTTTAAAATATTGGGATAATTTTCTCATTAGAACAGTTTTTAAGTAGCCCTTTTTTAAAACTAGCGGTCGACGGTCTACGCAGAAGTGAGATATTAGTAAAATTATATGTGAAAAACTTATAAAAATATTGATTTTCCAAAAATTCATATAATTTATTAGATAATAGTTGTAAAAAATATACGATTTCTGTAAATATTCATTCAAGAAAAGTATAATCAAAAGTGTCACTTTTAGTAATTTTTCGTGATATTAAACGTCTTATTTTAGGATCAAATTTGAGATATTTCTGTTTTTTCTTCAACCTAGTATGTGAAGTCATTTATGTTCTAAAACATTTTTTTAAATTTCATATTTTTTTTAAATATTTTGTATATTTATCTGCGTAGTCGACCGCTAGTTTGAAAAAGGGCTGTTTAAAAATTGTTCTAAGAAGAATTCATTTTCAAATATTTTTAGCCATGTACTAGATTAAAAAACTACAAATAATATAACGTTAACATCCCATCTGCAAATTAAACATCTGAAACTACTGAAAATCATAAATTTTCACTCCAACGTGATTCTGATTCTGTAACGCTCTTAATATCTACCTACAGCTTAAAAAGTTTATGACGCTGTGTCGCTGTAATATTCAACACAAATATAATTGAAGTTAGAGTTATTTGTTTTGATAAAATCTACTTATATAATAATGTATAACATAAGTTAGTTTTCAATTTGAAAACACCGCATCCTTTCATGAGGACAGAAATAATACGTTACAATAACTTTTGTATACAATATTTTGTTATAAAACTAACCAACGTCTGGCAATAATAAAACAAACATACTCGTATTAAGGTTCACTTACACCGGTAGAGCGCCGTACACTCGTTGAATTTATGTTCGCACAAATTGCATAATTGAGGAAAAAGCTATGTGTTTTATTTTTCTTCGAAGTAAGTGGAAATACACCGCAATACGTTTACAAGTATGTATATTTCTTTAGATCGGTATTCAATTAGATTCAAGATATCAATACTAATAATAAATCTGTAAGTGTAGGTATTGTATGTATGTATGTTCCTCCATAACTCTTAGCGCCTCTTTCTCAAACGTCAAGTAGGCCAAACTGTCATTTAAAGTCACCGGTAACCGGGGTAAATGGAGCTGATATACCTTTGTTTGTACGGTAAACGTCCCAAACATTAAAAAGAAAATAATTAAAAAAATTCGGCTATCGAATGATGCAGTAAACCGAGTGCATAATTCAATATAACAGAAAATGATTTCTAAAAGTAACTAATCAACACTTTACTTGTAGTTTGTGAAAGAGGCCCTTAAACGAATTAACTGATTTTCATGAAACTTGGTAGATAAACATTTAGACGTACGGGACACAGGATAGGCTACTTTTTCTTTTTCAACGCGGACGAAATCGGAGGCACCAGCTAGTAAATTAATAAAAAATGTACTTTGCAACAACGGTGAACTTAGGTTTGAGTTCGATAGCAACAACGAATCCAAGGTTTCAATCCGGGTCAATGCTGCATTTCTTAGTCTTTTCGATTTCAGGCGTAGATTATTAGAGACTAAATATCTATAAATCTTTTAAGATTGTTAGATTGTTTGGAAAAAATATTAGAATTGTGTAATATTAGAATATTGTTTCCAAATCAAAAGTATGTTCCCTCCACAATATCTATTCTTCTATATATATGTAAATCATCTTAATTATACATTTCATTATATACAATAAAAGTTTGAACATACACATGATTTTACACGTAAGTATCTTTAGATCATTTAAAACCTCATATAAAGTGTAGATTTTAAATTCTTTACATTTGTTGTGCAAGTTGGCGCAATGCCAGTAATGAAGTCGTTCGCTTCACTTTGAATTAAGGAACAGATGTCGTCATATGGAACTAAATTAAAAACATTCTAATATCCAGCATTATTAAACAAACCATATTTGATTAGAAAAAAAAAGAAATTCGCAAATGTTTTATTCCTAACTACTATTAAATTTAGTTATATTCCTATATATAGATACAGGCTCGGCCTAGTTTAGACGCTGGTACTCAACATAATTGAACTGTATGTTTATAACAATGAATTGTGTTAACAACTGTTTATATGTTTATAGATTTGTGAATAAATAAATATTATTCCAAAAAAATATTGTAATTAAACAACCTATGACTTATGACTTACTATTGTATTATGTGATAAACATTCTTCTTTTAGTTTCGAACCTGAAATCGACAGCAGCGACTCAGTTTTCTGTAATAATATTTAGTGATGAATTGTACTTAGAAATGAAATCATAAGACCAAACAAACGTTTTATTTGAAATATTGAGTTTCAATAAAAAAAGGTCAGCGCCGCGTCGTCGTCGGTCCAACGCCTGGTCTAACCAAATATTGTCATTCAATCTTATTTTGATTGACACCCGAGTTTTTATGTCATACCTTATACGTGTATGTATCAGTATAATACAATATATCATACAATATATTATGCAGAAATTATTATATGGTTCAAAAGAGTTGGTAGATAAAAGCTCGCACAGTTTTATGAAATTTTTTTAACAATACTAATAATAAATCTGTAAGGGTTGGTGATTGAGTAAGTTACTTTGTTTTCAGATATCGAGTTTAAAGGCTCTATACATGATACTGAAAATAAATTGACAATTTTTACAATTTTTTTGTATGTATGTAAGTATGTATGTTCCTCCATAATTCTTAAACGAATTAACTGATTTTCATGAAACTTGGTACATAAACATTTGGACGTACAGGACACAGGATAGGCTACTTTTTTCTTTTTCAACGCGGCCGTCAGCTAGTAGTAAATATACGATAGCAGTCAAGCTGGTGGTTATCTTCATGGTAGGTGGTACTATCACCTAAGTAATACCGAATTGTCAATATTTTATCAGCTCTCTTAGGCAATCTACACAGTTCAGCGCAACAGATCATCGTGTCAAATTTAGTAGCGATCGAATAAACAAATTTTTATTCGTAATTTTGTGTCATGTTTTACCTACAAATTAATAAAAAGTTAGATTTTTTTCCTATACGTAGTCGGTTTTGCGCGTGAACTAAGCGTTCCGCCGCAACGATAACAATACGCCGCCGACACTCAGGACATACACTTAAGACTAATTGCGGTTAATTTAGTCGGGAAGGGAAAAGAAAAGAAACCTCCTTATGTTTCGGTATCGGCGTGGCCGACATATTTGTAAGTTTGTGAAAGAGGAACAGAGAGATGGTCTGAAGGTTTAAGAGTTCATTTTTCTTTTACAAGGAAAACATAGCTTGGTGCTACAAACACTCGGCAGTTCTACAAAGTAGACGTACGTTCAAATATCGATATAGACTACATCCTCTCCACTTTTCTTAGGTGTTAAAACGTTTATTCAATCTTCATCGCTCAATATTTTTGCCAGGCGTTTATTTTTTAATTTTTTTTAAATTTTCCTGGATGAAACGTAAACTATTTGTATGCAAAAGCGAAAATTTCATGATGTTTGAGTACCTACTTAAGTCGTGGAAGCGTAACAAAGATACTATAATATTTGTTAGATAAATATTGAACAAGAATCCCTTGGTTGAACTTGGTTAAATATTGAACAACTATAAAGTAAGTAATATTTATTATCTTGGAAAAAAAAAATTGTTTCTGGTACAAATAATTAAATTTTCTTCGCATCGCAATACTAAGTGTAAATGTATGTACAATAAAATAAGTGTAAATGATTTCTAGGTATTAACTGGGATTTCATTCATATCACGTAACAACACTTTTTTTAACTTATTGCATTTTATTGTAGAAAGCTCAGTGCGCAATCATTCTGTTACGACGAGAACCGTCGTAAAGTGACTAGTTGGAAACTTTACAACCTTGCCGTGCTCCCCCTACACATTTAAAATTGTCGAGGGCCAAAAAGTTAACACTGGAAGTACCTACACAAATGTTGAGACATAAAGTACGCATTGGGTAGAATTTAGAAGACGTTACGAGATTTAAGCCCGTCTTCTTACGAGTCAGTTACTTGGTTCAGGGAGAATATCGAAAAAGGCACGGGTGAGATATATGGCCCCAGAGGTCTACAGAAATAATATTTCTAAGCTGTAGAAAATTTACCGATGAATACCTTCCACACGAGTTTGGATAGCAGGGAATAAATTTCTAAGTATTAACGACAACTAATCGGGGTTTGAATTATCGCAATTTGTCTATATTTTTCATTTCATTTTTGGAATTTACTCCTTAAAAATCGATTTGCATATAATAAGCCCGTTGTATAAAAATTTATGGGAGTAAAATCAAAATTGTTACACGAATGCGCTATGTTTATGCTTTATAGTTAGGTCCTGTGTTTTGAATATTTTCGAATATTTCATTTCTAAAATATTCTGAAGTTTCATAGATATTGCGCCATCTAAAAAAAGGACATAATTGTTCTGTACAGTCATTTGGTTCAAAAAATAGTGGTTACCGGAATTTTTCCGGCAGTTTTGAAAATTGGTAATTTTATAGATTTTGATGTGCTCTTTCAAAATTTTGATGGTTCAGCAGTTTCGGAGCCTATTCGATGCAAACAAACAAACAAACAAACAAATCTTTCCTCTTTATAATATTAGTTTAGATATAGATATCTTTTTAAAGTTATAAAACTAAATTTCATATTTCTCATATTCATATATTAAAATATATGATAAAAATTTAGTATTAGATACTCCGTAGTAACGCGGCAGGTTAGTAGTAGGTAACTCTAAAGCGAAGCCGCTCTTAGGAATTTTCAGTGCTTATTCATAGTCATGCACGGAGCGCGAGTAGTGCTCCTCCCACTGTAACTTCTTGACACATCATTATTACTATAAAGAGAACAATTTCGGGAATGTATTGCCTCTGCATAGAACATTCGCGACGGAATACCCGAGTGAGCAATTGAGTACCTTTCCCCGCTTTTAACGTTTCGCATCGCAAAGTCGTTGCATTTTTAAAATGCTTATAGAGCTCTGGGACAAATATTTTAACCTCTGCTACCATCAAGTATTCTGCATGAATCTGATAAAAACTTATTATAAGTATACTTATCTACTAAAATAGCATTTATAATTATGTATAATCTGTACCAATATATAAAGCTGAAGAGTTTGTTTGATTGTTTGGTTGTACGCGCTAATCTCAGGAACTACTGGTTCGAATTGAAAAATTCTTGTGTTTGATAGACTATTTATAGAGAATGCGGATGAAGTCGCAGGCACAGCTAGTTGGAAATATTTGCCATTGTCTATCGCAATTCAAGAATTCATAACAATCCAACGTTGTTCGACGCTCGATCATTGATCGAATTTCTTCTTACCTAATGGTACAAGTTTCAACTGTTGAAATGGAAATAAACTGATGGTCTGATTTTTATCCTTATAAAACTGATTGATCTCCTTTAAATTTCAGTAGGCATTCAAGTACTTTAAATAAAATTCTAAACCTGAGCAATATATTAAGCTTAATGTGAGAACAAGTTTCCTCTTTTTAGTTCACGTGACGTCTCAGTATCCGCAGGGAACGTGGAGAAGCTGTTGATCGTTGAAAGAGTGTGTGTCAAGCTGTCTACTAGCCGATCAGTAGATGAGGTTTCTGCCCTTACAAGCCACACAGTTCCGACTCGTATGAGGAAAGCTAAGGACATAAGTGGGCTAGTTGTCTATAAAAGAATAGGTAAAATAAAACATGACAATTCGCCCGCCCCGGGCGAGATAAATACGAGCGATTTGTCTATTAACTCGTGGAAACAGATTGTAGCACATGTCAAAAAGACCTTCAGCAATGAAAAGAACGCCTTTAATTTATTGACATCAGTAATACAAATATTATTATTTTTCTTATCCAAAAACAATAAATAAATAAATGACTTTCTTGTGGCATTGGCTTAAGCATAATCGTCACGAATTAAGGATCTTAAACTGTAGATGTATTAGACAAATGGAATGTTTCGAGGGTATTCTGGCAGAAACGGATAAGTACACAAAATGTCAAAATGAGAAAAGAGCATTTAAAAGTTTGAAGGCTCATAGTAAAACGGTGAAAAAATAAATCATAATACCATAATAAAAGCTAATTCAGTTATACTGTTTTGATAAATAAAAAGAGCAGAAAAAATAAGTATCTAACTAATTTTCGTTAAATTTTGCACTTATTCGGTTTTACCAGAATATCCTCGGCTTGAGCACCAATCAAATTTAGTAAACTCGGACATAAGCCTTTGATAACTATTAAGTCCCCATCTATTGAATGAAATTTTAGACACTAATATCTCGTGCAATAGAACCAAGAAGTTGCATTGTGCAACAGAACTATTATAAATGACCAATTCCTTAGGGACATTCTCAATAGAGTCTCGTAAGCGGATCAAGCTATTCTTGTCATGTCTGGGGCTTATCGACTACCAGTAGCTTTCATGCTTTATTACGGTCTTTTATTACTCGTACATCCATCTCATTTATAACTTAAACGAAACAGATAAATTGCACTCATTTTCCGGTTTATAATTGTTAGGCAAATTCGGCAATTCCTGGTCGTGTGAAGCTGACCTAAAATTAAATTTATTATTATTATTTAGACATTCGCTTATGTGACGACTGTCGTTACTATGTCGACTTGAGTGACGCGACGACTCCTCAGCGTCCAGCGCGGCTAACTTTGCAAGCAACTCCAAGTCCGCTACTTTGCGTTCTTGTTCTGCTACCTTACGTGCATGCTCTGCCTCAATGGTAAGTCGCTTGGTTGGCCAAAACGGTCGCCGAAGATTTACGACTTCTTTGAGACGACAAAGATCCAGTTTGGTTGCAAAGCTGTGCTTCCTCTACATTGTGAGACTGACAGGCCGCTACAACGTTTGCGTTGTCGGGCACAACTTATGACGTTTTTTGATGGTTGCAATATCTTAAAAATTTCTGTAAAATTATACAAAAAAAAGAAAGAAAAGTTTTTTTTTTAAACTAACCATTTAGTACAATAAACCTTTTTTAATAACTAAGTTCTTAAACTAAGACCAGCGAATAAACGGTGTGTTCTTTTGATTTTATTGCAATAATGTACCTATCAATGAAAATCTATATTATGTAAAAATGTTATCTTGGTTTGTGTATTACTTAAAAAACTCGAAAACTGGCCTCTTTCACGAACTACGAGTAAAGTATTGATTACTTACTTTTAGAAATCATTTTCTGTTATATTGAATTATGCACTCGGTTTGCTGCATAATTCGATAGCCGATTTTTTTTTTTATTATTTTCTATTTAATGTTTGGTTCGTTTACCGTACAAACAAAGGTATATCAGCTAAATTATTCCCGATTACCGGTGACTTTAAATGACAGTTTGGCCTAATTGACGTTTGAGAAATAGGCGCTAAATGTTACGTTTTTATCCGAGAGTAACTTAAGTATTTTAAATTTTCATAAAAATTATTATCTTTCATTTTTTCACTTCTGGTTAAGTATACTCGCGGACTAAGAATACGAGTACGAAATCCTAGAATATCTAGAATATACGCGTCGAATTGAGAACCTCCTCCGTTTTTGTTTTTTCGTTTTCGTCGGTTGAAAATACACATTTTAACCTAAATTATCTGTATCTACAGTTTATATGTTGTAAATTGAGTACAATTTTAGTATACCGTACTGGTATAACCAAACACCACCTCAACTCTTTGCTGTAGTAGCTCCGAGGTGATGTAAGTGCGCTGCCGTCATTAGTCGGGTTAAGGATAGCGGAGAAGACATAGACCTAGACCAGAGCCAACTTCGAAAAGTTCAAAGTAAACCATTGGCCAATTCACAATTAACAGTTCTACATGAAACATTCTCTTTACAATCGATTTATAAATTTATTTATCGATTTATCACCAAACAATACTGAATCACTATTAAACAGAAGTCCATAGATATCGAAATTCCTTATTCCTAATAGAAATAAATGCAAATACGACTTCAAACTGAATAAAGTTCGTTAGTGAATCAATGATATACCGCGCGCCAGCGAATTGAATGAATTATATCCGTAAATATCGATTTCAGTATCGGTATATTTGTTACGTAATACAATGTCTTAATTACTGATATATAAATGATTCAGTTGTGAATTATTCCCAGCTCGATACTCAGTTTCTTATCTCAGTCTCAGTTCGCGGGTTTCTTTATCAGAATGTTGATGGAGATCTTCTTAACAGGATGAATGCACTATGCAGTCTGAAAAAGAAACCTATTCATATAATCTTCATATAATTAGTAATATGTAAAAGGCGATATGTGTGTGATATGTTCCCTATGGGCTCCAAAACCGCTGAACCGATTTTGATGAAACTTTCAGACAATCTTCAGATTAGTCCAACGGGTAATCCTGTGAAGTTTGGTAGCGATCGGACGCGGGCGAAGCCGGGAGCGGGTCGCTAGTCTCTGATAAAATAAGAACTAGATAGAGCTCTGTCCTGCCATCCGGCAGAGTGAAGCCGGTAGAACTACGCCTTCACCATGTTTATAAACGGTTACACGGACTCAAATACAATCAAACTACGTCTGTAGTGAATATTTGCTAGTGAAAATGCCGAATTGGGTAGTGAAAGGGTGTAAAAATCAGTCTAAAAGAAGCAGGACATTCACACATTTCACATTTCACACGTAACTAAACTCAAAAACCAACATTTTCAATAGAAATAAACAAAAATTGAGATTTTAGCTTAAAAAAAAAACAAAATCTGAAAACAGTAAGCCAGGTGACACACACAAATGTTTATAAAACAGGCTTCAATATAAAAAAAAAAATTTTTGAACACATTATATGTTACCAATTACATTGTGATATGTTACCAATATCAAAAAATATAATAGTTTTTAGTATAAATATTTGTCTTTAGGTACGTTTAATCTCAGAAACGGTTTAACCGATTTGATGGTAACATTATTGTTTGTTTTATTCCAATCGGTTTACAAATAAAAAAGTTATACCGAATACAGTTTGTACAGATATAGGTTTTTAAATCCTAAAATTCTACGAATATTAAATTCTATCAATAAATCCTATTCCTATATTTTACAGACCGACCAATCTGTAATACATATAAGAGCACGTTGCGTTTACTAAACTGTTTTCGCTAGTTTTTATTATATTAGCTGTTTTTTTTTTAATACTTTATTCTTTTCCATCATATTAGGATTTTTTGTAAAATTGATAGATATTTTTGCTAAATTCCAATTTGAAAGAGAACACTCGAAAAATAGTGATTTTTATCCATCTAGGGAAGGAAAAATGATTTTTCAGCAATCGATAAAAACTACTGTTCCCAGATCGCATTAGATGCCTTTGGTCATGAGAAAAACCAGAAGTTCCCTTCATTTTATAATGCTTATACTAAACTAGCTTTTGCTCGGGAATTCGTCTGCGTCCTTTTTTAACTGCTTGTCCTGCGACCAATTTAACTTATCTCTTGAGAGTATCTGAACATCTGATCTTCCTAATTGTAATTCTGAAGACAACGGGACAGCTAGTTCTAAAAGTATCCGCCAATATTACACTATGTAAGCGACCGCAAGACATTTTCCTTTTAATAAAACTTCTGACTTTTGTTTCCTTAATTGAATTGGAATTTCAGCAATGGCACAGCTGCTACACTTCAAATCTTACCCAAAACTCAAAATTGATTTCTCTTGTTTCAATAACATATATTTCATAAATTTTACTATTTATTACGAAAATGTTCTTTTATTTTTAATTTATATTTATTCAATGAGATGATTTTAGTGGACTTCTTAGTGTATTCGTTTGAACTTTAACTATACGTAAAGATAACTAGATAGATATCTAGATAAATGAGTATACGTGTAATAACATAGTACAATTAGTGTTAGAAATATTGAAGTCTTTTTAAAAGCTAGAACGTTAACCTAAATTACTAAGAACTGAAAGAAAATACTGAAGAATAGACTGTGTTCCCAGTGCCGTAAATAGCCTTTTCTGCGCCCTGTGCGAGCTTCTATAACTGCGCCCTTGTTTTTTTTAGATATTATAAACTGACGGACTCATAAACTGCATCAAAGTTTAGGATTACTTTGAAATGATTTTTTTTAATAAGTATGCAAACTTTTTAGATTAAATTAGATTAAACTTTTTAGATTAAATTATATAAATATGGAGAGACTGGCTCTTAATCTTAAAAAAAAGCAAAATTTAAAAATAGAACTGCAGTAAAACAAATGAATATAGTCGGGAAAAGAAAATTTACTCGTAGTATCAGATTTGCGTGTTATTTAAAGCAAAGTTTTAAATTGATTCGCATTGATTTTTTATTCTTTTGTCAATTGAATTATTGTTACCAGCAGAATTGTTGGGTTAGTTTTTTAACTCATCGAGAGTTTTTGAACCATAATATGGATACTTCGTCCGAACAAGCGGCTCAAATTGTAGCACTGGTGCGGGAGAGCTTGGATCAACGAACGATTGGTAGAAATTTAAATTTAATCCAGTCTACGGTTTCTAGAATATACAGAAGGTTTGTGGAGACAGGTTCTTACAGAAGGAGACGTGGTACAGGCAGGACTCGAGCAACCACCGGTCGTGATGACCGATTTATTGTTACAACTTCCCTGCGAAATCGTTTCCTCACGTCAGTTAACATCAAAACAGAGCTTAATGAAGTGCGTGGAGTAAATGTGAGTGCACGAACAATAAGAAGAAGGTTAAAGGAAGCGGATATCACCCCTTTTAGACCAGCAAATGGTCCAAAGTTGTCTGTAGCTCACAGACAAGCTCGCTTAAGATTTGCGTGTGATCACCTAAATTGGACAGAAGAGCAATGGACCTCCGTATTGTTCACGGACGAGTGTAGGACATGTTTACATGGTGCAGATGGTCGCAGAAGAGTCTATCGTCGACGTGGGCAGCGATATGCTCAAAGTTGCATTGAGGAGCGTGTTCCTTTTGGAGGCGGTTCGTGTATGGTCTGGGGTGGCATATCGATGAACGGGCGAACAGAACTTGTGTTCACAGACATAGTCCGTCAAAACGGTAATAGAGGGGGTTTGACTGCACATCGCTACATAACAGAGATCTTAGAAGATCACGTGGTGCCTTACATGGGTTTCATAGGCGAAAATTTTACTTTAATGCAGGATAATGCCCGGCCGCACGCTGCTGCACAAGTTCGACAATATTGCGAAGAGGTTGGGATACGTACAATGAATTGGCCAGCACGCAGCCGGGATCTTAATCCCATTGAGCATGTTTGGGACAATTTAAAAAGAGCTGTATATGCGAGAAATCCTGTGCCCACGACAGTGGCAGCACTAAGAACAGCACTTTCAGAAGAATGGGACAATATTCCGCAAGATCTTTTAATAACCCTAATAAAATCTATGCGGAACCGATTAGAATCCGTAATAAGAGCACAATACACCCTATTAAAACATAAATAAACCCTTGCATAAAGTTTGTGTCTATTGTTAAAACCAATTTTTTTATTAAACCAATTTTCCTTAAATTTCTTTTTTTCTTCAAAAAAGTCTTAAGGTCCTTTCCAGTACACAAACTTAAACTTAAGGATACGCTGTTTTAAAGTTCACGAACCAATCTAGAGGTTTCAATTTAAATCAGTATAGAAAGTTTGCATACTTGGTTAAAATATTTATTTCAAAGTCGTCTATTACTTTGATGCAGTTTATGAGTCCGTCAGTGTAGGTAGGGTACCGAGCAATGCTATGTATAGGCCTACTTCATTTCATTCAGGGTGATAAAATAAATCACAAAGGAACTTGGTGTTGGTGGACCAATTAATTATCTAATATTTTGGAAGAAAAATCTATTTAAAGAACTGCTGTGTGGGCGTGGGCAAACAAGCAGACGAGCTATCTGATGTTAAGTGGACCTTTTGCCTATTATACCACCCACTGTGTCTCACTCACTAAAACTCAAACGTGTTCACTAGTGCAAATGTGTTGCCCACCCTGATGCTTAAGATTTGGAATCGAGCACTAGGGGCGCAGCGGGAACTTATCAGGAGCAAACCGAAAAAATAATAGGCCTGCCAGGTCTGGCCATTCTTGCGCCCCCCAGAGTTTACGCCCTGTGCCTGGGCACCGGTGGCACCGCCCTATTTACGGCACTGTGTGTTCCACAGTCATTCCGTAATTGGCACATAATCCGTAATTGGCCTTAAGGGCAACATGGCTGTATGGGAACCTTCTCGAAAACAAAGCGACAATTGACCGTATAGTCCTTTAAAAATGACTCAACATCAACGAAACATCGCTGTGCGCGAAGCACATAGAAACAAATGGTCGCCACGTTTGTTATGTAAAACTGATCATATTGCTACTTTGCTGATAGAGGATAAAACAGTCAATTCTGAGTGGGATGTGACAGTTTGTGCCCCAGCAGTATTATCAGCTCGGTGTAACAAGCGATCGAAATCACAAATCCGACAATTTCTTTGGCACCACGACAGCGCCGCGCCGCACACGTCCGCCAGAACACTTGATTTTTTTAATTCATTAAATGTGTATACTTCCTCACCCAACATATTCTTCTGACTTAGAACCTTACGATTTTCACTTGTTTCTCAAAATCAAAGAAAAATTGAAAGGAAAGAGATACGAGAGGAAGATGCACTGGCTGTCTATAATTTCGAAATTTCTAAGGTATCTGAAAAAGAGTGGACAGAGGTTTTTTGTCAAGTAGTTTAAACGCTTGGAAAAGTGTATACATGCTCAAGGTGAATCCTTTGAAAAGATAGATAATAAATAATAAATATTACAGTTATTGAGTATCTAAAAACTTTTGGCATGCCCCTCGTATTATATCGAATATATTTGATCTTCTTTATTAATAAGGATCTAATAAGTAAGGCACCAATATCCGCAAGAGGAATAAAATGGAAAACTGTTTCCATCGACGTAACATTTGGAAAGTACTTAAAAGAATTAGTGGATAGAAAGGGGGATTACTACATCAGCCGGCGTCCTGGGGCCGGGTGGGCAGTAAAACCCAAAACTTCTACTTTGTGATCATAATTTCAATTTAAAAGTTTGACAACAACTTTGCTTATATTATACGCAAAACAGATAAGTCAGGGTACGTGTGAAAGACCACACATGGGACGAAAATAAACATAAAACAAATTAATGTGAAATAAATATTGACTGAAGACTCGAGTAATGGCGTCGGAAAACCGTACAGAGAGTTAAGATATAATACGTATATGGTAAATTATGCGTTGTAATAGATTTTGCCGTAATGCGTCAAACAACAACAATTTATAGGGGGATATTTGGCAAGCAGCGCGCTCCGGAAAACGTGATAATTCTTGTGAGAGGGTGCATCGTTTAAGGCGCCTTAACGCATGTTTTCACATTATTCAACTGAATACTACTGCTTAATTAAATTTAATAACAAATCAATACATGCATTACTCGTTTTACTTATTTTTCCGAGGTAAAAAAAAGGTTTTTAGAAATTTCTCTATTTGTCTGTGTACGCTATTCTCAGAAACAGCTAAGCCGATTTGAGTTCAGTTTCATTGATGTAGCCAAGCTTTCCGTCACATTTATTGTTCAAACCTTAATAATTCGAATGACAATTGAATCTAAGGTTTATAGATCATTCAACTGATACATTACTTTACTTTGCCTTTGTATAACAAAATAAAGAAAAACAACTACATGTTCTAAGTTAAAGCTGTATAATGAAGATGACTTCAATAACTACCAAAACAACAGTAACAAATCATGGGAAACAACAGTATCAACGAGCTAAAAAATGCAACTGCAAAGATTTTTAAGCCGACGAAAAACGTCTGCTGCAAGCTGCTAGCGGTGTCGATGTCTATCCGTAAATAAATCCTTACGTATATAAGTATAATCCATACTCATATACTTATATACTTATCCCTATCCTTGCCTTATTCTTACTAATATTACAAACGTGAACGTTGAGTTTGTTTGCTTGTTACGCTTGTTGTGCGAGCAAGGGAGTCAAAATTTCGAAAAGTTAAAATGGATTTCAATGGTTTCAGCTCGTATTTGTGCGTGCCATCTCAGAGGTGCGAGCATAACTCCATATGAAGCTTTTAAGTAGTTTTACATAGCTGTACATAACTTTTAAATTGTTGTTTTTATGTACATAGAATATTGCTAGTCCATGTCCGGACACACTGAGTACGTAGATAGATCCCGACAACTAGGTGTTCTATGGCTATAATTGCTATGCTTTCTAATAACCAACCTTCTAAATCAGATTAATTATAATTGTTTTTATCTTAACCTTTCTTTATTCGAGGTATTTATTAATCAATACCTGGGTGGATTGAAAAGTATTCGGCCTGACATAGATCCACTCAGTTCTTAAAATTAAAACTATCCACATTATTTAGTTCAGTTCAGACTTGGTTACTGTGCGAAGTTTGAAACGTGTGCGATAATTAGTTGTGATTTTATAAATTCATATGTCAATACGTAATTTTGCAAATGGAGCAAATTGAGCAGCGTGCTGTCATTAAGTACCTCGATAAGAAAGGGTTATCACCGAAAGCCATCCATGACGATATGGTCAGTACTTTAGAGGATTCCGCTCTGTCATGTTCATCGGTCAAAAAATGGATAGCTGAATTCAAGCGTGGTAGGGAGGGAGAGCACGAAAGACGAACCCCGCTCTGGAAGGCCTTCAACCTTCACTACTATGATTTAATTATGGCAGACCGTAGATTAAAAATTAGGGCGACTATAGGCAACTCCAATGAACGTACACAAAATGTCATAGTTAACGAATTGGGTTTCCACAAGGTGTCAGCGAGGTGGGTCCCGCGGCTGCTTTCAGTGGAACAAAAAAGAACGCGATTGACTGTTTCACGCGACTGCTTGGAGTTATTTGAAGCTGATTCAGATGATTTTTTGCATCGTTTTGTTACCATGGACAAAACATGGGTTCACTGCAGTACACCAGAAACAAAACAACAATCGAAACCATGAAGAAGACCCGGTTCGCCACCCACTAAAAATGCTAAAAATGATGGCTTCTGTGTTTTGGGGCTCAAAGGGTGTGATTATGGTTGATTATCTTGAAAAAGGCCGTAATATAAACTCTAATTACTACTGCATCTTACTACGTCGTTTACGGGAGGAAATTAAAGAAAAACGCCCTGGAAAGCTCAGAAGAAAAGTTCTTTTTCATCAGGATAATTCGCGCGTTCACACATGTGTGCAATCAATGTCTGAAATTCACAACTGTGGCCTTGAACTGTTACCGCATTCGCCTTATTCACCTAATTTGGCACCATCCGACTTTTTTTTGTTCCTTAACTTAAAAAAAAAAAACACTTGGGAGGTCAAAAATTTTCGACAAACGACGAAGTCAAAGTAGCAGTGGACACCTATTTTGACTTTTTTTTCAACGGCCTAAATGCTTTGCAGCGGAAATGGCAGAAGTGTATTGAACTTGGTGGTGATTACGTAGGAAAATAAAAATATTATTAATTTTTTGCGTGTTTATTCCTTGGTCAATCCGCCCTTATAACACTTAGCGCCTCTTTCACCAACTACAAGTATAGGGTTAATTAGTTACTGTTAGAAATCATTTTGTGTTTTATTGAATTATGCTCTCGGTTTACTGCATCATTCGATAGGCGAATTTGTATTATTATTTTCTATTTAATGTTTGGGGCGTTTACCGTACAAACAAAGGTATATCAGCTAAATTATTCCCGGTGACAGGTGACTTTAAGTGACGGTTTAGCCTATTTGACGTTGGTGAAAGAGGCGCTTAAAGCGATATCAAATGTTTTAAAACAATCACCATATAATAAAATTTGCTTTGTACACATAAAAACCAAATAATCTGGGAAGAAAGCGTGGAAAAACTTATTGTGGGAGCGAGTAACATTCGAAAAGGAAATTTAAGAAGTTTCATGGAGCAACGAAATAGACCATTAAGCAAGATTATTAAAGAAAAATAAAAGTAATAAAACAAGTCGTGCGTATCGTGTAGAAGAGAGAGGACGTCAAGGGGCGCAAGTGAGGTAGGGTCGGGAAGGGTGGCTCTGTGATGCTCTGCTCTGAAACGCCAGTCGCCAGTCGACATCCGTTTCATTCGCTGCACTCTCTTGCCGATCTCCACCGAAACTTTGCTCCTCGATCCGAGTCGAGCGTTGCCGCGATCATTCAAATTCATCGTTATACCTTTCAAAAATGAACTTAAATTATTATATTAAGACTTTCAGACATTTTCAGTTTGTGTTCTTTTTAATTGTGTTCTTGAACTATAATTATTCATCACCAGTTTCTAGTGAAAAAATACCAATTGGTAAGTGGATTTTACTTAACTTGAAGCTTTTTTTATTTAATATATGTTTTTTACAATAATACCATTGGTTTTATTTATTATTATTGGTTTTTTAAATTTATTTTTTGCTTTTTTTCAGTTACATGAAAAATGATTTTTCTTTTTAAGTGGATCTGCAATAAGCGTTTATAGGATTTGTCTCCGCTCCGTGCTGCAAATAAAAAAGAAGAAATGAAAAACTAAAATATAACTATTTATAAAATAATCATTGAATACTAAATTATTTTATATCGTTATTATGGAAACTTTATTTTTTTACACTGTTAATTGTAAATATGTAGTTGTGTTTTTAAATTATTTATAACTAAATAAAAGTATTTGAATGCGTACCAATTTTACATAGAATTTGTATATGGTACTGGAATTTGTATTGGTAATTCCTTTCTTTTCTTTGTGGCCAATATTTCAAAGTGAAAATATTATGCTTGGAAGCGGTTTTGTCCAAAAAAGTATAGATTAAACAGAGCTATAACAATTGTTTATACTTATTTTAAATTATGTTTATACTGATGTTCTGAAGCTTCACATTAAAGCTTATTATTTTAAAATTGAATGTTTCTAGCTTTACATACTCTAGCTTTCCGTTTCTGTCTGTGTAGCTGCTAACTCCTCCTAAACCACGAAAAAACGGATTTTTGCTGCGATTTTGGTCTCGGACACATTCGTCACTTTCACAAAAACGCAATTATATATTTTAAGTTCGCTTTTGGCACCAGTGACGAATGTGTACTTTCACCATCAGATAATTTTTTACGGGAGTTTCATATAAATAATTAAGTTTTTAAGTACAACCAACTAGCCAAAAAATAAATTTACATATAATAGCTTACGTCGGCTAAACCGTATGAGATACCTACATAAAAATAAGTTTTTCTAAAATCCTAAATTAAAGTTTGCGATAGCATATTTCTACCTGTTACGCGGTTGACTCACAGTAACAATTTCTTTCATCAAAATTTTAACTCTACATATTATAAGTCCCTAATGTCAGTTTCTTCGCTATCTACGTCCAAACCACCTTTTTTATAACCCTGGTAAATTTAAATTTATAATGACGATCATAAGAGTTTCTTGTAGAAACCTAATTTATAAATAAATATGATTTTGAAGCCGGGAGCTTGTCGCTAGTAATAAAACATAAAGTAAAAGTTTGTTTTACACTCTACTCATACATTATAGAAATGAATAACGATATAAATCCATAAAATTAACAAAATATATTTTTATATCTAAAATCATATTGAATATGTCTTCGGATGGTAACCTTAATTTTTTATAAACACAATATTGCATAATAAAATTAATTTATAAAACTTCTCGTTCGTTGAAACCCAGTCATTTTCTTTTACATTGTACTTATGGGCACGTAATAACAACATTTTCAAACATAGAGTTTAGATTAATAATAAAAAACAGACTTAAGTATAATGGAATTATTCGAACGAAGTGGATGCATTACTAAAACAATTTGGCTCGAAGGTAATTAATTATTACGGCGTCAATTAGATGAAACCTCATGTCAAAACTGTTTACCCCTCACGGGAATATTAATGCTACAATAGATGATACTAACAAGTTAATTTATTTATGTACAATCTCGACTAGAACCAAATCCGTTTTAAGTTTTGTTTTAGACGATATAAATCAAAATTATAATCATTAATGTAAACTACGTGGATTATGATATAATCCTCTGGTTATGGACGATTAAAATGTTTGTTGTTTGATTTTGATGTAATTGAAATTTGCAATAAAACAATTGTATTTTAATTGCGAAAGTGTGTATGTTAAAATGTTTAAAAGGGCGTTCCCATACAAAAATAAATATTCGGTCTCAATTTAATAAAATTTAATATATTACATTGCTTCTGACAACAATTCGTCAATTCTGACATATTAAATAATTACGAGTAAATATTATGTAGTTAAAATCAGAGATATATTATTTCGATGAGTTAAAATATTTAGAAATGAAAACCTTGTTTTCGATTGCGTGAATATAAAATGTTTATCTTTAAAACCTGTTAAAAATAATACTTTCATCTTTTCCTAGGAATCGTAGGTATAACAAAGACTACATAGATTTTGGATTTCGCTTTTCTTACTTTTATTTATTTCATAAACTAGCTGATACCTGAGACTTCATCCGCGTTGAAGAAGAAAAAAGTAGCCTATCCTATGTCCTGTACGTCTAAATGTTTACCTACCAAGTTTCATGAAAATCAATAAAATGGTCAATTTAGTTTCAGTATTATGTATAGAGCCTATAAACACGATATCTCTGAAAACAAAGTAAAATACTCTATGACCCTTACAGATTTGGTAAGTTAACCCGATTAAGTGATTGATCACTTAACCGTGTTTTTAATACTAAGCGCCTGTTTCACAAACGTCAAGTAGGCCCAACTGTCATTTAAAGTCACCGATAACCGGGGATAATGGAGCTGATATACCTTTGTTTGTACGGTAAACGTCCCAAACATTAAATAGAAAAAAAAAATCGGCTATCGAATGATGCAATAAACCGAGTGCATAATTCAATATAACAGAAAATGATTTCTAAAAGTAACTAATCAACACTTTACTTGAAGTTTGAGAAAGAGGCCCTAAGACACATATGTACATATAACATTTCCTGAATACATACCTACATACATATAATCGCTTATTCAAACCAATAGCATGTCATTAACTGTGGAAAGGCTCATTACGCCGCTAAGTTGGCCAAAAATAGGAGCCGTCATTATTAGTATGGCTGATTGAGAATCGTGGAGGCGAGTGGATATGTGCGGGATGACGTCGTATTAATCTGTGTCGCGTAAATAAATGTGGGGCGTATGTCAGCATGGTGCCGCGACGGCAGGGCGGCGCGCGTCCTCGCCTCTCATGAAGAAACCCGCACTCAGATTGGAGAACTACATTCCCACACAAACTCAAATTTAACAGTATGTTTTCTGTCTCATAAAATTTTCTATTATTCATACAAACATATTTGTTTCATTGAGCACATGTTAAATTTACTTGTTGAATTTAAGATAATAAACTTTATAAGCGCCTCTTTCACCAACTACAAGTAAAGTGATGATTAGTTACTTATAGAAATCATTTTCCGTTATATTGAATTATGCACTCGGTTTACTGCATCATTCGATAGGCGATTTTTTTTTATTATTTTCTATTTAATGTTTGGGACGTTTACCGTACAAACAAAGGTATATCAGCTAAATTATTCCCGGTGACAGGTGACTTTAAGTGACGGTTTAGCCTACTTAACGTTGGTGAAAGAGGCGCTAAGTCTCTTATTCTTAATTTTTTTTAGAGATTATCATTAAATTTGAACACTCATCGCGTTTTGAACGTTCCCCAATAAAGTAAAGATCACAATAAAATCTTGGCATTCGTAACTCCCGGGAAAACGTCGCGTCGGCACTTTATTCAACTTGTTTACAATATTAAAATTTTATATTGAAAACATACTTTTATCAAAATAAGCTTTCTTCGACGCTACTTACTTACAAATACTGTAGCTATTCATTGGGTTTTATTGAAATCGGTTCAGTAGTTTCAATGAATACCCATTATTTACAAATGAACAAACATGCAAACATATTCTAGCTCTTTAACTTTTTTAAACTCTCGTTCGGTTTTTCCTTACATAGTAAAAATTGAAGTCTCTTTCCGCTTTTTTCTGCTAGCTCCTAAACACGGACCTCAATTAGACACGGAAGGTTTAAAAAAAACTTTTCCGGTTTACCGCTAACTACTTTTGTATTTTTTATTTTTTGGTTTTCACTAATTTAAAGAGGGATAAAAAGAGGAAGGTTTGTGTATATAAAAAAAATTGCATCCCGGGTGAATCCGGGAGCGGGTGCTACTACAAAATTTTGAAGATCTCACTTGAATAATTAATTACATTTGATGATCAATACAATGTTGATCAGTCATTTTGCAATCATTACAGATTGTAAGTTTCATAACAGATATAATTGGTTTTCTAATAGGAATAAGTCACTTGGGACTTCGTATTAGTTTTAATTTTAGTGATGTAGTGATTAGTTTTAGTGATGTACTACCCCAATTAAATATTCGAATACGAATATTGTAATACATAATTGGATTTAAGGGAAGAAACAAGAAAATAAAATAAAGTTCCAAATGACTTCCTATTTGAAAACGACTATAAGCAAGTTGTATCATTAAATAATATATTATAAAGTTAGTGTAGTAAGGGTACTGTTCTATTTATATATCTGGTGAGGTAGTATTACAAGGTGCCGCATGACGTGTATTGCTTGCCAAATTATTCTTTACCCTCAAAATTGGAACAAAGCCCTAATCATTCCATGTAATACACGCTGGTAAATCAAGCCTGCAAATTGAAAATGCTACATTATATGTCGAGAATACACGCAGTGAGATTTGATTCTGAATTTACTCAGGATTAATTGAGAAAATCTTCAAACATTACGAATATCACAAAAATTAGCTTTCTTATCTTTGTATGAACAACTTATCTTCGTATCTTGTAATTTTGTCTTTGTAAACTTTTGTTTATTTCATATCTTTTTATTATTTGAAGTCGCTGTATGCTTCAGTTTCTCCGCTAAGTTCTACTAAGTTACCCATCGGATTCTGGTACGGTTTTCATTAATGGAAACAGCTATAAATCGGAAAGCTTGTGTATACAATTTGCAGAAAAATATTGCGTCTGATGCGAAATGCGAAGCCGGGGGCGAGTCGCTAGTGAATATTAAAACGCGATAATACAATTCGAAGTTCTTGGTGTGAATATAGGTCTTTGTAGGTCTCCATTATAATATTAGGTATATCTATTATTATATCAAAATATAATTTAAATGACGAAGAATAAAAAATAAAAACGATTTTATTCACAGTTTAACTTTTAACTGGGTTTATAAAAAAGTAGTGTTCCAAATCTTTCAATAACACAACCGAACTCCTCGTCAGAACTACGAAATATGTCGGTTTAATAAAATTGTTTTCGTATATATAAAACTACTGTTACTAAGTGAGAATTTGTGAAAACATTTAATATTATTGTTCTTTTTTTCGGCGAATAAGCAATGTGAACGCAGATGTTACTCAAACCGCAAACTGGGTTCAATGAAATTTTAATATGTAGGTAATATATACCTATATTGTGTTTTGACGATTATTTGATATTTTGTATCCCTAAATTTATCTTAAATCGAAGAAGAGAAGTTTCTTCAAGATAATGAACTTTGAAAAATTGCTTGCCGAGTAAGAGACTTCTGATTTTGAACTGTTTGTGTATCAATTAGAATTTTCTTGTTTCGATTGAATATATCGTTGTTCTCTTCGTCGTATATCCCTTGACGTGTACTTAATGTTGTTCGGTACCTAACTGGGCAAATATTTTGTAGGACTAAATCAAATCGTATAGACAATCCAATGAAACACGTTCAAACGACAAACAATAGTGCACAAATTGCTGTTACCCCGTATAGTGTTGCCCTACGTATTGTTTGAGGCTAGTGTTCTATCGACTATATGGTTAGGGAGCCCACGATGCTAAATATGTAGTCACTCGAGCGTCGTGGGGACCTATTGGACTTTGAAGATTGGATGGTAAGAAGAAAAAAGGTTATATGAAGTTTTTCATTTCAGCGGTGGGATGAGCGTTCAAAATTTTGCAGGCGCTGTATTTTAAAAAATCCTCCATATAATCGTCAGATTAAGAATCAGCACGATCAGGAATTTAGGCTGAACCGTCTGTATGAAAATCTGTCGCGTTCGAGTATTGCAAAATGAGAATCGTCAAAAATATTTTTTGCATTTTCAAAAAGCTGCCACGAGCTTGCGTTACATTCGAATCGTCTGAATTAACATCCTTTTCACTTAACATCCCCTCTGAAAATCTGACGCGCTCGAGTTGTATTTAAAATTTTACCCCCACCCCCGCCAACCCCACCAACCAAACCGTCATATTAATACATATCCGTTATCGGAGACATGTGGGGTATATAGATTGGCAATATCTGACGCGCTCGAGTAAATCCAAAAATCCCCTCTTGGGCTCCCCTACCAATACGAGTAAAATAGGTATATGTTAAGTCAACAACACTCAGTGCACGTTTTACTTCTATAGACTCAGGTCACGCTAAGAGACAATAAGTTGGATTACCTATATGATTAAATTAAACTTTTTTATTTGTTTTTTTCAATAAAAAAAAAATACAATTACAGTTGGTACACAGTTTAGGTGCAACATAAAGATTGTACATGTGCTTGTAAGATCGTTTATACGTACGTTTGTATTATCTAAAATGTATTCTGCGAATCAGTTTAATGCTATTAAAATTAGAGGCAATAACTTCGTTATTTAATAACGACAGGCAACTTCTCTTGAGAGGACGTAAGGAGATGGAAGCAAAAAGAAAAAATAGTGACTCACTATCAGCATATTTACCTCATATACTGAGTCCAATGAACTCAGTATCATTCAGTAAAAGGACATTGAATACTCGTGATATGTTAAAAATACGGACAGTTGTAGAAAATTTTTATTACGTTTGTCGACTCTCTCTTTTATTACATACTAGCTGGTGCCCGCGACTTCGCCCACGTTAATTAGGGGATGTGTAGCTCCTGACTAAATGTGTAAAGCAATATAACCCTGACATCTTTGCTGTTATAAAATTTTCAGGGGTTGTATCTTTATTTTTAGTAGATAGCTGGTCCCAGCGACTTTGCCCGCGTTGAAAATATATACTAAAAAGTTCCTCTTGAATCACTCTATCTATTTAAAAAAACTGCATCAAAATCTGTTGCGTAATTTTAAAGATCTAAGCATACATAGGGACAGACAGACAGCGGGAAGCGACTTTGTTTTATACTATGTATGATGTTTAATATTTATATGTAGTTGTGATGAGTGTTTAGTCATATACATTTATGTAGCCCATTTATTGAATACTTAATGTAAGAATGTACCCTATCTTTTTTTTGCTTTTATCTACGGGACGTACATAAAACGCCACATTGATTATCCAACATACAGTTTCCCTCGAGATATTTTCCTTTGTCGTTAGAGTAAGTGATATTTTTTTCTAATCCATGACATCGAAAAACACTCAACGGTGCAGTCTTATACTAGGTTTGAAACTGCGTTTTCCGTATCAGCAGCCCAGTTTTTGACTACATTATTTGTAATATATTTTGTAGCTTTAAAAATTACTTAAATTAAATATAAAGTAAACCTTAATCATTTCGTAGTATATTGTAATTAATTTCACTCATCTACAATTTTTTTCTATGTTATATTAATAGAAGTTTAACTATCTATATAATAATTATTTCTTGAGATACTTGAAACTGACGGTTTTGGGTTTTTACTTAAAATATTTTGAAATTTAGCTAGCAATTTTAGCAGCCATTTACTACCTACCTATATATCGATATTAAATGTTTTAAAAACCTACTTTACACACAAGTTTGTTTCCGGATAACCCAGTCTGACGTTCAAACCATAAACGGCCGTAACAGTATAACAGCTGTTGGCATCTTACCGCGATGTGTGGTCCTAGAACCATTTGTTGACCAATCAATTTCAATAGTGCATAGCAAATAGGTTAATGAATCCATTATGCTGTGACCTGTTTATTTTTTTCTAATTATCTATTAACTAGGTTATTATTAATCTGGTGTAAAAGTTAATTTTATAATCTTATTCTTAACTAATAACAAATGCAAAAATTAATTTGTTTTTGCAAAAGGAATTCAGAAAAAAGTACTTTACTTATCTCGGGGGTCATCTAAAAATATTAAAAACAAGTATATTAACACATTGAGTAAATTTGACTATTAATATTTTTATTTAACTAAGTGCCTGTTTCACAAACGTCAAGTAGGCCAAACTGTCATTTAAAGTCACCGGTAACCGGGGATAATGGAGCTGATATACCTTTGTTTGTACGGTAAACGTCCCAAACATTAAATAGAAAATAATAAAAAAAAATCGGCTATCGAGTGATGCAGTAAACCGAGTGCATAATTCAATATAACAGAAAATGATTTCTAAAAGTAACTAATCAACACTTTACATGTGGTTTGTAAAAGAGGCCCTTAGGCACATAATGAATTGTTTTCCTATAAATTATTGCTCATATATATTTTTATTAGATTTTTTTTTCAACGATTAATAAAAAGATTAAAAAAATCGCGGGCAAAACGCAGTATTATTATAAATTTAATTAATTCACACCTCTAGCTTCTCGTAGGGATAAACGTTTAAGTACACAACTTTGGTATTCTATATATCTACTTACTTATTTGTATCTCAAACCTAAACAATAACTAGACTAAGTCGCCTTAAATCTAGTTAATATATGGCTTCTCAGGCTCACGAGGGTTAGTAAACGGCAATATTATTATATTTCAAACGAAACATAATATTATGTTCTGTCCCAAGGCGTTTCGACCAAGTAATCTAAATTATGCTTTATTGGCTGCATAGTGTTGTGTGTAAGTTTGGACAGGGCAATAAATTTACCGTTTCCCATTCATGATTAATACACTCCTTATCAAATTCCTCATAGTTCATGTTTACCAATGTAATTCATTTTCATAATTGAATGAAACTATTAGCGATTTTGGAGGGTCATAAATAGCCGAATTGATTATTTTATTTAAACTATCCTACTAATATTACAAATGGGAAGTTTTACAGGATATTTGTTCCTCAATAAAGCAAAAACGGTTGAACAAATTATGTTATGTATTATACCATGATTAGACCCGATTTTAAAAATTCTGTCACCTATAGAAGTTTGCATAAAATCCGCGAGTAACTTAAGCTACAATATTTTATAGTTACGCGGACGTCGTCGCGCGCATTAGCTATTTTTTTTTAATTTTTTTAGACGATCCCACGTTAATCTAATATTTTCTAAGATAAAAATATCATATATGTTAATCCAGGTTCATCCTATCCGTATGAAAAATTTCATATAAACCCGTTCAGGTGTTTTTGCGTAGAAACTAGCTAATATAATATTCAGTAAGAATAACAAATGATTTTATTTTCCTTTAAATACTTAATTTCTTTGAACACCTGGTTTTGCGTGATCTAAGACTACAAAAACACAATTATTCACGGGTCTATAATATTAAAAGCTCATAGTCTAAAAGCTCGGTTGAGATAGGCAAGCGTAGATTCAAATCGTCTTATGAGCGGAATAAGGTAGTGATTACCTTTATCTAACAGTAAAAGAAAATATCTATCATGTATAATAAAATCGTAAACCTGTCCGCCTGTCTGTCCTTCCGCATGTTAAACTAAGAACGCAACGGATTTTAATGTGGTTTTCATTAATGGAAAGAGCAATAACCGAGGAAGTTTTCCATACACCGTTAAACAGCAATTGTGCTGCTTGTGCCAGTGCCAGTGCCCATTTCCCTATCCCCTCGTAACCCCTCTTCCATAAATAGTAGTGGTAGGGGAGCCCACGATGCTAAATGTGGAGTCACTCGAGCATCGTGGGGACTTATTGGACTTTGAAGATTGGATGGTAAGAAGAAAAAAAGGTTATATGAAGGTTTTCATTTCAGCGGTGGGGTGAGCGCCTACAGGCGTTCAAAATTTTGTAGGCGCTGTATTTTAAAAAATGTCAGATTAAGAATCAGCACGATCAGGAATTCAAGCTGAACCGTCTGTATGAAAATCTAACGTGCTCGAGTATTACAAAATGGCAATCGTCAAAAATCTTTTTTGGATTTTCAAAAAGCTGCCACGAGCTTGTGTTACATCCGAATCGTCTGAATTTTAAATGGGAGCTTAGTTTAGATTCACTTAACATCCCCTCTGAAAATTTGACGCGCTCGAGTTGTATTTAAAATTTTACCCTAACCCCCACCAACCAAATCGTCAGATTAATACATATCCATTATCGGAGGCGCGTGGGGAATATACATTGGCAATAATCTGACGCGCTCGAGTAAATCCAAAAATCCCTCTTGTGCTCCCCTCCCCTAGATATATATTCGTAAAAAAAGAATAAGTGTTGAAATGAAGCCTTTTGCGATAGCAACTAATAAATATATTTCAAGAACAAACCTTTATAAATAATGTCTTATTGTTGCGAGCTATGACTTTCACAATTTTGCTAACGACCAATTGACACGAATGAGCGGACTATTCGCAACGACCCAAGAATCGTTCTTGAAATCTCGGAGTGGCTTTTCAGATTACCACGTTCGAATAAAGTCACGAACATTTTTTTCTATATCGATTTCATGAAGTAACATAATAACGCGATCGAAATGAGAAGCAGTCTCTTTGAAAAATTTCTTTCTGTGTCGCTTTGAGAAATGATTTCATTGCATCTAAACTTATTAGATGTCGACTTTCATTCGATGTAAGACACGTTGCACTGAACGTTAAGATTGGAATAAAGTACATGAGAACCTTCTTGTAGCAATATTTATTTCATATTAAACACGTGTGAGTTTTCACTGCATCTGTGCATTCCTTTGCATCTTACAGCGATTGACTTTTGTTAAAAAACGTTCTTAGTATATTTGAACCGGCTTTTGAACCTCATTAACGAAAAATCATTCAGTCACTCGTATCAACGAGTGACTGAATGATATTTTCGCTTGCCCCACACCATTGCCTAGTTCTAACCTATTATTGATGATTTTTATCTCTTGTAGATGACAATAGTCAAGCATAATTATGACTTAGGTCGTATGTTTGTTATAGTTAAGGTCTTAATTAAGGTTTGATTATCGGCTTAGTTTTTATTATAAATTACTGTCCGTTTAACTGGCATTATTATTACATAGTACCTAATCATCACACTGTGCCCTGACGGGGAGTCAATTGTCTTTATGGGCTACCTACGCTTAATCAATTTCGAAAACGACTCTTCCTATTTTAGATCATTAAGAGACTATTTCGACTAAATTGGGATCTCAAAAATAACTTTTTGCTAATAGATTAATTTGTTAATACACTACAATATAATATTTCACATTCGCAAATTTGAAAAACTGTGAAAACATTAATATTAATCCCAGAATTTTCATTAAATATTCCTTAAAAATCAGTTCATTCAAAAGTAGAGTGCTGGCATTAGTGATTCACAGAACCGAGTGTTAAATCGGCTTATGGACGCCATGAGCTTAGTGCTAAAGGCAATGGTTCTAGTTTGGAATACTCGAAAAGGTACCAACGTATAAAGGTTTACCAATTACATTTACATAAACTAAAAAGTATTGTTTTTAGTAAGGACTAAAACTAAAATCATTGACTACTATTTAAAAGGGAAATAGTAGGTCCGACCATGTTCTAACTGACATAATTTATGTACACATACTAGCTTGAAAAAACAGTACATGAAAGAAGCCTAGAGATATTCATAGTCACATATAAAACGTCAAAAAATATTCTCCGATTCTAAATGTGAGGAAGTACTAATAAATCTTCATATACACACATCAACCCGCTCTAGTAGTGACAGACTTAAATGATATATGATATCGTTGGCGCTGCTCTCAATGCGATGTGCGTAAACAGGAGTGCCCAATGGCCGTTCACCTAGGCAACGATTAATTACGCATTTAGACTGTATTGACGTGCCCCTTGAGGGTTGGTGTCATAGTTTGACACAATAACATTGGTCTCAGCCAGAAGACGCAATGTTGTGGAATAGATAATTTCGATCTTTGTCTCAATACTGGATGTTCTTGGCTTCACAATGCAATGCTGCCAAGGAATTAACTCTTTGCAGTAGTTGAGTGTCCACATAGAGACTCCTCTCTAACGTTAATAAGGTCTATAAACCGTCATATATTTGGTCTTTTTGCTTCACATTAATATTAAGACCATACTTTTATACTGGTTTCGTAGACACGATTGAGTAGATACTGCAGGTCTTATTACGTAGAAGCAAGAAGTATAGTGTCATCAGCACTATACATTATCGCGAGGCCATTTACATCAACCCCAAGCCTACATTCCTCAGAGCGTCAACAATTTTATTACTTCTTCCTACGACTGACAGTTTTTTTGGAGTTTACTCCTTAAGAATCGATTTTTAGATATAAGCCCGGGGTATGAAAATTTATGGGAGTAAAATTAAAATTGTCACGTGTCACGCGTTACACGTAAGTTTTAATTTTAACGCCATCTACACAATAGCTCTGAAATTAGAATATGTTACGTAATAATAAGACCTTGCGAAAACTAGATGGCACCTGTAATCATGTATTATAATTTCAACAGAGATGGCGCTGATATAAATACATTATGATAAAGGTTTTTTATAATTTTTATTACGTAACACTCGTATAATCATTCGTAAGGAGTAAACTCCAGTCGTGCATCGGAGCTGACACACATTTTTTTAAATATTTTGGTACAAATCTGACGGGACGGGGACCATCATATATGGTCAGGTCAGGCGTAGCAAGGTCGGGTAGTTACTAGTTTCAGTGTTCTGAGCTACTAACTATATAAGAAATGACATATAGTCAGAGGTTATGAAAATTTGTAAATTAGTCACGTGTCGCATTTACAATTTTTCATCAATCCCGCAAATCACAACGGGACAAAAGTGCTTTCTCCTGTCTCAGTGCAAATACATATACATTGCAACCACACTACATCCCTCAAGTAAAACAGCACCACATACAGCTTGCGGTAAGCTCAGCACGTGTGAATATGGAACCACAAGCCGATTGTTTGTTTTGTGGCTTCTGCATTCCAATTGGTTACATAAATCTAATATAAGATGTTTGTAATAATCGGATAAAACAGACAATACACTACTAAAATGACACAAGTAAGCAAATTGACGTTTACTTGCGACTTCGTCATTTTCAAATCTCATCATGCGGTTAGGACATTAAGCGTGTAGGCGTTTTAAGTTTAGGGTATTTTGCGTTTGGTACATTTTGCGTTTAGGATATTTTACGGTTTTAGGACATTCTGCGTCGCAGGCCAAGTTATTAATAATTTGGTACGCAACAAATTTATATATAATTCTAGCTGGCGCCCACGACTTCGTCCGCGTTGAAAAAGAAAAAAGTAGCCTATCCTGTGTCCTGTACGTCTTAAATGTTTATCTACCAAGTTTCGTGAAAATCACTTAATTTGTTTAAGAGTTATGGAGGAACATACATACATACATACATACATACATACATACATACATACATACATACATAAATTACATTGGTTTTGATATATAAGAAAATATTATGTAACGTATGTTTCCATATGTGAAAATCGATTTGAAATCAGTCTACCGGTCGGTCGGTCGGTAAATTTTTGAAGCGTACACAAACTAATTTAACATTTTTATTTATATAATATAATTATAGTTTATTAATTAATAAAATTCCAATAATATTTTTGTGAAAATTGTACCAGCATTTAAAATTATTAAATAGAACGTGTCTACTTAATTGAAAGTTAATTAAATATTGCGAAGGATAAATTCAATTTTATCGTTTATAGGGATGATGAGTTTAAAATTTACCAACATTTATTAAATTTGAGATTGAAATTTAAAAATATAAAGGGATTCCATTTTGTATTTACAAAACGCATCATATGGGCCACGGCAACAATTTACGCGACAATAGCATGCGAAGCTCTTTTGAGTTGAACTCGTAATTTATTTCGCTTTGTGATTTTTCATCGCATGTCTCGACCTAACCATTTGTGGAGTCACATTTCATCCGATGGCAGCGTTACTTTTTACTAGAGTGTTCACGCGATCTGTCACAATACAAAATATGAACAGTAACGTATGGAAAATAATGCTAGTGGTAATGAAAGTTACAAATTAAGGGAATATGTCAGCGGACTTTGGGAGCAACCTTTTTACCTATGGTGAAAGAGACCAGAAGTAAAGTACGTAAGCGACAAGCGATCATATCTCAATTTATTTCTAAATATATTTATCAGCAACACCGTTTAAGATTTATTTAGATACTCGTACTATGTACATATAAGTAACTGCATGTTGGATATAGGCGACGTGTAGACAGCTTTCATAACAACAGTAGCTTTTGATATATGTATATTTTGTATAATGTTATAATAAACGTATTAAAGATGCATGTAGAGCTGTATTTCCAAAGAAAACTCAAGTTATCTAAGCTTCAAATGATAAAAACAATAATGTGTACCCTCAATAGAATAATAAGTAGTAAGTAATGACAATTCACTCGACTAGACATTACTCGACAATTACTTTTGCATAAATATATAATACTAGTGGGTGCCCGCGACTTCGTCCGCGACCAATTTTTTTTACATACAAACCATCCCTGATTATCCCTCTTTCCATAGGTGAAGACAGAATTAAAATCGGCCCAGCCGTTTAGGGGAGTTTCGGAATTTTCGACTTTTCATAATCTTTCTTTTACTTCAATGATTATTTATTTGAAAAAATTAAATAGCTACATAACTCTTTTTAACAAAAAAAAATCGATTTCAAACTGTCTCATGGTCTTTTGGACTGGACTGGACCAAATTGAAATGGGACCACACGGGAAGCACCAAGCAAAAGTCGAAAGTTCTGAGGTAACAAATATAAAAAAAATACAGTCGATTTGAGAACCTCCTCCTTTTTTGGAAGTCGGTTGAAAAAACATCAGTTTTTCTTCTGTTCAGCCGTTTTCAGTTCGTTTTTATTTACCGTAATAAAAACTCACGTATGTGAGTAATTAATAGTATGTAGAATATTATTTACTGCAAATATGTATACAATTTAACACTCATTTATCTGTAATATCCTTGTTTATTTAATTTAATGAATGTAAGTACATACTTTTAAATTTATTGAACATAAATAATTATTTTATATTAATTGGATCTGAATATTTGGATATCCACACCGCTACTGTACTGAATAACGCCGACATTAAAAACATATGTAATAAATAATATTGCGTATGTTATTAAAGAAAAAGATTATTGTTACTAGCAGAACCCGGCCACGCTTAGCTGCGGCATGCGCGTGGGGCGCCCGTGTTAATAAACACTCTTTTACAATATAGATATTATTTTTTATTTATCTAAAATAATAGCAGACCAAGTTACTCCATAAAACATCAGCTGAAAGTCCCTTAAAATCGGTACAGCCGTTTCGAGGTAAGCCTGAACTGACAGACGAAAACTTTGAAAATTCCTATTTTGTTATAAGTACACTTCGATATACCTAAATTTAGTAAAAAGCATTTATTTTGGCATTACAAACAGGTATTACAATTTTATCAATACTAATAAAATACTAATAATAAATCTGTAAATGTTATCATGGAGTTAGTTACTTTGTTTTCAGAGATATCGTGTTTATAGGCTCTATACATGATACTGAAACTAAATTGACCATTTTTAGAATTTTTTTCTGTATATATGTATGTATGTATGTATGTATGTATGTATGTATGTATGTATGTATGTATGTATGTATGTATGTATGTATGTATGTATGTATGTATGTATGTATGTATGTATGTATGTATGTATGTATGTATGTATGTATGTATGTATGTATGTATGTATGTATGTATGTATGTATGTATGTATGTATGTATGTATGTATGTATGTATGTATGTATGTATGTATGTATGTATGTATGTATGTATGTATGTATGTATGTATGTATGTAAACATTTAGAGCTTGGTAGACAAACATTTAGACGTACAGGACACAGGATAGGCTACTTTTTTCTTTTTCAACGCGGACGAAGTCGCGGGCACCAGCTAGTTTATTAATATACTTAGTTAAGTATAGAAGACATCATTAATTATAAGCAAGAGTCACTTATGAAAATATTCTACATACGAAACTTACTGTTCTCTTTTAACATTGTGAAGCTTTCCTCTTCGCCCCCTCCTCTAACAGCCCCCGGATCTTGCTTATCTCCACCATTACTCGTTAAGTCTGCCCCCACCCGCATCACAGCCATGCGTTGAGCCGCGAACTGGTAAGCCAGAATTTGTCAATCTGTAACGTGATTACGGTAATTTGTTTGGCCACAAAATTCAGAGTGAGCCTTAATCGTGCTGCACAACAATGAGATTTATGAGGCTTCGATGAAAATATAATGATATTTTCTCCCTCCGTAATGTGCGAAATAGGACATATTAGCATAAAATTCATTCTCTATGCCAATCTGTGAAGAGCTTAAATCACTAACAGGCCATTTTTCAATATCAACCCAATCGCTTATCATCCCCCTTTTAATTCCTTATTCTTAATCCCACTATGTTTGGCAGCGCACTTGCAGCACCTCTGGCGTTACTTGTGTTATAATAAGCGACGGTAGCCACCTACCGTCAAGTGGACCGTAAGCCTGCCTATCAAATTTAACATAAAAAAATTTCTCCAGACCAAAAAGTTTTCTGATCACCACTAATTGCATTTCCGAAGAAAAGCAATGGAAAATCTTTTGAAGAATTCATCATTTCTCATGTGTCAGGACAGGACTTCTACAGGAGATTCAACAAAATTGCAAGAATATGTTGATAGATTAGGAAAATAATATGACTAATTAGGTAAGATTTTTTATTTTGATTTTCTCTTAGGCGGTATTTTCTTCCTTAATCCTTGTAACTAATTTCTCTTGGTAATCCTTAAAACTAGGGAAAGGAGAGATTCTGAGTGCCAAAATATGTTGTAGATATAAATTATGCACTTCTTTATTAGTGTCGGCCTTTCTTTCCTACTTTCTCCATTACCTGTCGAGAGAAAGCGTTAATGGATGTTAATTGAACTGAAAATGAGCGTTAAGTTTATGTTTATACTAGCTGAGTGCCGCGTGGCGTGCCTCTGCCTATATTTTAATTAAATGTCGACTTCTCATTACTGCAAATATATTAAATCTAACTTGATATTGTAAAAATATTTTAGTAAAATGAACTATTGTGTTCTTGTAGCGGCTGAGCACGCTACGTTCTGTAGTCATACAGTGACAGCCCGTCTGGCAGTTATTAATCTTTTAAAAGGCTTCTTAAAGACAAAATAAATATTTTCTTTTAGAAAACTTAACAGTTGCAGTTTGAAATAGTTGTAGCAGTTGTAGTATCATCTGATGATTTACAGTGCTCTTAAATAAGCATTGTGAAGTTAACAGCACATATCCTCTGATGTTTTTGGGAGAGTATAGGTATATGACAAAGGCCTTTTCCCAGTTCCCTGTCTTATTCCTTACTAGCCGGTGCCCGCGACTTCGAGGGGATGTGTAGCGCCTGACTAAATGTGTAAAGCAATATAACGCCTGACATATTTGCTGTTATAAATTTTTCAGGGGTTGTATCTTTATTTTTAGTAGATAGCTGGTGCCCGCGACTTCACCTGCGTTGAAAATTGTATACTAAAACCTTCCTCTTGAATCACTCTATCTATTAAAAAACAACCGCGTCGAAATCCGCTGCGTAGTTTTAAAGTTCTAAGCTTAAATAAGGACAGACAGACAGCGGGAAGCGACTTTGTTTTATACTATGTAGTGATTATTTATTCCCAATTGAAATCCCTACAAACGAGCCTTTTACTATCAAGTAAACTGTCACTACTTGTAAACTGTCAAAAAAAAACATTTATTTTGCAACCTACTAAAACACAGAATTACATACAAATAAAACATTACCAACAATACACAAGTTTTGTCTTCTACTCGTATCTTTTATCTTATACTGAGTAGGGCTGAGTGTGCTACGGATATTCTCGGGGTTTGTATGCGTGAGAAGAATAAAGGTATACATATCTAATACTTAAAGTAGAACATACAGAAACAATAATATTTGGTTTCACGACAAGTACCAACAGATATAGCATCGCAAATATAGATATTTAACAGAGTTCGAGTTACAGCCACTATTACTTTGAAGTTATTCCACAACAATACTCGTATTGGGGTTTCAAGTGTCAGCGCAAGTAGGGTGCCATTAATGCTCACACATTTTCAAAAACACAAGCATGTCAAATGTGCACGCTTCTTATTAGATCAGCTATATTGTTGAAGCCTTTTTGATAGGTGTACCTAATGCGTGAATGGACTAAGTCGCGTTATGACTAAATTTCAGTCTGTCTGATTTGCAGATTTTGTTTAAACGCTAATCCTTGTCAGACCTAAAATTCATCAGCTCAAAAACGCATTTTTCCTAAACTACGTAGGTATGTAAGGCATATGTAAACATTATGCAACATGTAGAAGATGAAATAGCCATTTTTTGAAGTGACGTTATTAATTAATTAACAATACGTTAGTCTCGCAAAAACTCAAGAATGAATGAATGAAATAAATCCGATTTTAATTATAATAAGTTTTCACTTATGGAACGAGGGAGAATCGGAGAACTATGTTTGTATATATACAAATAGCACCCCGGGCATCGAAAATTTGAATGAACTACGAATGCACCACGAATGTTTGATTTCAAAGGCATCTCGAATTATTAAAGTGACCACCAAAGGACTAATATGAACGGCAAAACCAAAGTTCATCAAAATCAAACCGTATCAAAATCCATTGGGTGCTTACGTAAAATCCAATAGAAGTTAGCTAAAAACAGACATAGACCATTGAAGTGCTATATTAAAAATCATATTGAATGTAGCAAATCAAAAATTAAAAAAAATAATAATAAATATTTTTGGTGTACACTGCCCGCTTATATAAAACGATACAAAACATAATACGAGTTTGCCTCTAACCTCGCTCCATAAATCGCCCGTCAATCGCACTCACAATCGCGCGAGTCTGGTGATTATGGTGAATCGTGAATCTGCTATAAATATGCGGTTACATTGCTAGCGGTAATTCGCAATTGGTTACTACATTTTTATAAATTTCAATATTGAACGTAAACAGATAGTTATATGACAACATGTATTAAGAAACTTATTCTATACTAGCTCGCGCCCGCGACTTCGTCTGTGTTGAAAAAGAAAAAAAGTAGCCTATCCTGTGTCCTGTACGTCCAAATGTTATCTACATACATACAGTGATTTTGGAGTCGCTTGTGGTAGGATTGCAATGAGTCTGCTACGACGCTCTTCACAGTTTTAACCCCCAGATCCCGATGCAGACGATCATTTTGAATATACCATGGAGCATTGGTAATCATGCGAAGCATTTTGGACTGGGCAGGAAAAAGTAATCATAAAAATAAAATAAAGGAGAACAAAGATAAAAAAAATATCTATCAATCTTGAATTGCCACAGGATTCACGACTATGTTATAAAAACCTTGTCAGTTTTACAACTCGTACATAGGCCATAACTTTAGCGAGGGGCTAGAACAATGTCTTTCTCATTGTTACTAAGCGTTATTCATTCTATTTTCAGTCCTACCTAAATTAAGTAGAATTTATTATAACAATTATATTGCCCTGTATAGATTTCAACCATAACTTTCATTTGTATTAATATTGTTCAAAAAGATTCAAATTCAAATTAATACAGCCTTAATTAAACATCAAAGATAATTCCGTTTTAGTTTATTTTCATCAATCTCTTTATTGGAAATCTATTGAAAGTTAAAAACGATATGGAGGTAGAAGGTTATTACGAGTAATATTTTCGGGTATAAAATTCAAAACTAGGTTAACTTTTAGATTGGCCTAAAAGATTCTTAAATTATCTTATATTAACTGTTGCACGCGTATTCGCCCGAGTAACTGTAAATTATATACTAAAACCTTCCTCGAGAACCACTCTAATCATTGGTGAAAACAGTATGAAAATCGGTGCAGTAATTTTTGAGTTTATTGCGAACAGACAGACAGAGAGACAGACGCGGCAGAGGACTTTGTTTTATAATATGGCAGATACTCTGGCAGAGGCAGAGAAACGAAGTCAGAGCCGCCAAAAAATGCAATTGCCTGAAAAAAAAGTTTATCAAATATTTATTTTGACATGGTGGAAAAATTTAGGGACTGTGTCCTCCTCATTCTATAGTTGCTACAGTGCAAGTAGTTAATTTAATCTGGGCAAAACATCCACAGAAGACGAGCATCGCGAAAGACGACTATCCACGACCGACTTCGGCGAAAATGTGAAAAAAAGTATAAGACTATCAGGCATTATCTGATCTGAGGTTACAGGGCTACATTAAAAAATATATAATAAATATTTTTATTTTTATCAATTATAATTACTGTCGGATCACCCCTCGTATCTCTAGATTTTTGATATACACAATGAAAGATCAAAATAAAATTATTAGAACCTTAATCTTTTTTACTTCAAAAACAAAGTATATTTTGGAGTGAAACGGGCAATCCCCACAACACATTTATTACGTGATGGACACAGCCAATGTAACCGTCTGCTGTTACAAATGTCTATATGCGACACATGTTCCACTATACAACTACCTATACAATCTTGTTTACATCCCTTATCCAATTTAGGTTTTTGAATCCAACCTACTGTTGGTTACGCTTTTAACCAGTTTTACCAACTGTCAGCTGTCAGCTGTTATCCTCAACGTTAACGGTTATATATGCGAGTAAGTTTGTTTGTTTATTTGCTATGCTTTTAACTACTCATCATATTACGATTTCATCATGCAAGAGCCACCGAAAGAACGTCACCTGCATGGGTGGTATTACGACACATCGACACATTCCTTGATACATTGCAATCTTAAGAAATTAATTCCACATGATATTTGGACTGATGAACCAGTATGAATCACCGCACACCTGCCCCAAGGGCCGCCTTAAATACTCCTGTCGGAGAACAATCGGCGGCATTTGGATCTAATATCGACCAGTGTCGACTTCAACGTTATAAGCAATTTCTTAGTGCATTTGGTAGATCCATTGACCGGTGTCACTTTAACGTGGTTTTAAAGGCAAATCATTGTAACAGTATTTCGTTTTTTTTTTGCATCCTCTGCTGCCACCGAACTTAACTAACAGATAATCATGAAATGTCGCATACACGTTTTTAGGAATACAAAGAGGCTCTAAGAGTAATTTTCGTCCAGAAAAAAGTACAGCCAGTACATTTAAAGACTAAAATAAATAGAAAAACGCCTGACAAAAATATATGAACAATAAAGATTAAATAAAGTCGAAGCGAAAAGCTAGTTATAAATAAACCTCGGAATTTAAAAATTGATGTATGTTTGAATTCTAGTAATGGTTCCTTCAATACAATTGCGAGAAAAACATATTTGTTGAGAATATCATAAAAGGATGTTTAGCAAATACTTGACATTTTTGCATACAGTCGATCCATGATAAATGATCCATGAGTTTCATTTAGAGCGCATACTATAGCTGACGTTAGGCAGAAATCAATATGGTTAGATCATCTTCACTGTTATTAGTTTCCGTTTTAATAATTAAAATTTATGTGGTAAGTGCTCAGATTTTATTTGTCAAATTGTTTGTAGTATTAGGTACAATTTACTTACAGAAATCAAATATTTGTTCAGTTCAAAATCAGTATAAGTATTTCAGATATCTTGACCTTAAGAAAAATAGACATTTTCAAAAATTGGTTTTAACATTTGCTGAGATATTCACTTACTTTTTAATAGCACGCGCCTATTCTGCGACTGTTAAATTATTTATAAACTATTTTTTTAGGTGAGTTCAAATCATTACAGTAAAAAGGCAGTTGAAGGATTAGTATCAAACATGCTTCGGAACAAAGTTTACGCAAAACAAGACGCCAAGTTAAAAGAGAGACTGATTAAAACGATAAAGCAATCCGGAGATTACATGAAAATGGTCGATCAACTAATGAAATTACAAAGGAAGAATGTGCCTCGTGTAATACAACTATTATCTGAAATCATGATTATATTTATGAACTAGCTGGCAACTTCGTCTGCGATAAGAAAAAAGTAGCCTATCAAAATATAAAATAATAAAAATATTTATCAATTAGGTTTCTACAAGAAACTCTTATGGTCGTCATTATAAATTTAAATTTACCAGGGTTTCGGAATTTACCCTGGGGTATTCTGTGTCCAGTACGTCTAAATGTTTATCTTCCAAATTTCATGAAAATCAGTTAATTCGTTGAAGGCCTCTTTCACAAACTACAAGTAAAGTGTTGATTAGTTACTTTTATAAATCATTTTCTGTTATATTGAATTATGCACTCGGTTTACTGCATCATTCGATAGCCGTTTTTTTTTTATTATTTTCTATTTAATGTTTGGGACGTTTACCGTACAAACAAAGGTATATCAGCTCCATTATCCCCGGTTACCGGTGACTTTAAATGACAGTTTGGCCTACTTGACGTTTGTGAAACAGGCGCTAAGAGTTATGGAGGAACATATATACAGAAAAAAATACTAAAAATCGTCAATTTAGTTTCAGTACCATGTATAGTGCCTATAAACACGATATCTCTGAAAACAAAGTAACTTACTCCATGATAACCCTTTACAGATTTATTATTAAGTATCCTTTTTCTATTTTCAAGTCGATTATTTTTGAAGTGAAAAGTTCTTTAGGCACGTTGGGCACTTTCGGTATGCGGCAAAAAAACAATGATCTCTTGAAATATTTGTGAAGCTAAGTTTCCAACATAAAACCAGGTTTTAATAGGATTGAAGCGACTTGCGCGTACATAAGTGATATTTTCATTTGTGTTATTAATTTATATTCTTGTTAATTCCTGAGTACAAATGACATGAATGAAACACTAAACCGTATTTATCTGCAGCTATTAAAATGATCAAATAAAAGGCAATACTTATTACGATATTACATCTTAAATGAAAATACCTACTCCACAGCGTTCATTTTTCTTTCGCAGTGTCGACTTATGCCAACAATATCAAATTCATTTATAGTATTTGTTGAAGCCAAATCGATTATTTATTAGTTTTATCACATCATTTGTAAGTAAACTTATGAACTCATACCCTTTTGCAGTCTTACTTAGTTTTTTATAAATTCAGTTTTTTATGCCAGTCTGGTTGTAAATATTAACTTAGCACAGAGAATAACAGCACGCGTGCTTTTTGTTAGCCCTATTAATGCGTTTTCGTAATAGTAATTGTTTGCCCTATTAATGTATAGTCGGGGTAAGAATAGGTTCGTCACCTTTAAGTCGACATTTGCTTGCACCAGAGCAATTGTCAATCATGCCTAAATTCATTTTAAACGTCTGTCAGTTGACTGCTTAGTGCTTTAGTTTCAAAAGGTACTAAGAGTACGATTTTGATAAATGAATGAATTTGAAAACTGACGAAGGTTTTCGTACCCCGATTTTACTAATTTGGTTTTTTGATTACTTTACTACTTAAGTAAGCTTAGCTTAGCTTAACTTTAGCTGTAACACGTATAGTCTCAAACTTTCAAAGTAAGACTCCGCCTACGTAAGCGTGGTTTATCGAAAATCCCACGGGAAACACAGGCCGAGATAAAAAGCAACGTATGCGTTTTTTTACCACAATTACTGAGTCTGTGAAAAGAATTGTAATTTATCTGTAGTAGAGAGTTCATTAAGAAAACATCAGTTAAATAATTAAAATGAAATAAAACCCTTATAATGTGATTATATAAAAATCAGTATTTTTAGTAAATCATCATAGGCAATATTAAAAAATATATATTGTGGTTTGGTTATGCTACTTCGTAATAAATATAAGGGTCTAGCATTGTAGGTAAATATTGCAGAGTTGTGTGTTAGTTACTTATACATTATGCATTATATTGTGTTCAGAATACCTGTTATTACTTATCCTGTTATTACCTGGTATTACTGTTAAAATTATTTCCAACTTTTCCAAGTGAAACAAATATTAACAAGAACGGCGGTAGACGTATTAAAATAATTGCAAAATAAAACACTCTCCAAGGTGACATGTTTCTTTTCCCGGAGCAGTTATAAGAAACCATCTTATCTTGATGAGAAAATTAGACATAGTTTTTTCAATGTTTTTATTTAGTTAAATATTGCTAAAACACCTAGTCCCTTCGTTGCCTATTCAAAGAAAACTTTCTAGGAAAAGCTTATCCAAGTTTGTGCTTCTTGGACTTATTTAACAAATTTTCTTCATTTAACTTACAACTGATGAAAAATACTTTTACCTACAGTAAAAATACTTTTAAAACAGTAAGGTATTAGTAGTTTTATTTATATGTAGTACATGAATAATAGTTTAATACCAAAACAAGGCAAAAAGGTTTTTTATACTTAGTAATAAATTATCGGTTGCCATAAGTGCATTGACGAATTCTAAATATACAAAAATATTGATTTTTCAAATTATTTTGTTATTATTGTTAAAGCGAAAGAAAGCGTGAAGGATAGAACACCAGATAGAATTCCAGTAATTTCCTACAGCAGGTTATAGACCTTAAGTTTGGTGGTTGATATTTATTCTATGGTCTCCATAAAATCTAAAATTCAACAGACACAGTCAATATTGATGCGTGGCTTTTATTTGAAAGTACCAATCGCGTAATGCATTGAAAATGGAAAAGCGTTTCCGGTCACCTTAAAATTTCATGAGGAGTCACATTATACCGTCGTCCTTAAGTATCTTAATGGAATATGCACTAAATGTGCTCGACATTTTCAACTTTCTTTGAAGGCGCATTTGGAATTTATTTAAATGCTTAATACTGATGCAATATAATGCTGATATCATTTATCGTACTATAGTCGACAACGCACTTGCGGCATCTGTGGGGTTGCTTATGTCAGAGGCGACGGTAAACACCTACCATCAATTGGTGTTTAACATAAAAAAAAATTAAAAATAATTTAACGATGTCATACGTAAAGTCTGTTTTTTAATCTCAGACAAAGATGACACATGCAAATGTCAAGTTTGCATATAATGATACCATGAAATGTATGTAATGCATGTCAAATGTAATGTCATTTTTGTCTGAGATTAAAAAACAAACTAAGTCATACGTCATAGTAACTATCACAATTTAATATTACTCTTAAAATTATTTTTATACAGAATCAAATGTATTTTTCTTAAAAAAATTCAGTTACAATTTCATAATACACAAACTTGAAGATCATCTCCGACAAGAGGTAATGTTTCGGAGCACGTACGAAGTATCCAATATCTTGATATATTCTTTTAAGGTACCTATCTAATGCCACTTCTAAGTCTCCTTGAGTTTTAACAAACTACATTGAAAGCATTCTTATTTATTGAATTGTGTAGAACATAAAATTTACACTAGCTTAAAATATTTTTTTAATTGGTTTTTTTAATAAATATAGTTGTTGAATTGCTTAGTTTGAATTTTGCACGAAAACATGAAAAAGTCAGGTTTCACATGGAATAAAATATAAAAATAAAGAGTATTCACAGCGCCTTGGGTGTTATAACTATTGCTGGATAAAATTTGCCGACTTTGCCCTGAGTCGGTCCGTTTAAAGCAATTATTATACATTATGTTCCCTCTGTATTCCCAAGAGTTGTCTGCATTTATGTAGATTTATTGCAACTTCACCAACTATAGTGTGCCCGGGCATGACCGGCTCCTTGCCGCTTATATTACAAATACTGCCTCTGGTAAATTTTAATTTTACACTGTGGTGCGATTTAGTGCATACTTAATAATACGTTATATTGCAAACTAGACGGCGAAAATAACGCATTTCTATTAAGTCGTCGCCTTAATAATGAAATAATAAGGATAGAAAAAGACAAAATTTTGTTTTGTCTTTGGTGTGTAGTTTCCAAGTGTAACTCAACGTTTTAGAGGTAAGAGGTTAGGAAATATGATCACATTATAGGTATGTGTAGTTTTAAAACATGATCACGGTCCATTAGTTTCCCACCGTCGACCACACTATCGATCGCTGCTAATGTTCGCCGCTTTTAACGCTACAGAGTAATGGAAATAAATACTTACACTACGTATGTTTGTATCAATCAGTTAATAGCGGTCTGTGACCTCCAACGCCTTGGTTGGATAATGTAATTTGGTTTCATTGTTTATTAGGTACACATTGCACGAACATATGAGGCATGTCATTTTTATACTATCAATAAAATAATGTAAACTAATAGTGAGCCCAAATGTCTGTGCAATTTTTAGAAACCAGATTAAAAAATATAACAATTTCTTTTTAAATCTTCAACTGAGCATTTTAAAAACAAATTTCAAATTTTATTTCACTCTTTCAAAGGCTCTTTTGGAGGCCAATACAAGGAATTACATAATTGATCATAGTTTTATATCCTTATATAATATTATAAAACAAAGTTCTCCGCCGCGTCTGTCTATCTGACTGTCTGTTCGCGATAAACTCAAAAACTACTGCTGTTTTCACTAATGGATAGAGTGGTTCTCGGGGAAGGTTTTAGTATATAATTTACAGTTACGCGGTCGAAGTCGCGGGCAGCAGCTAGTGTTAAAATAAAGCTTATTTTCTCTAAATTTTTTTTCAATATAATTTAAAGATAATTTTATTTGAGCTTTTTTAGGGCATAAAAGAATAACATCGAACAATATTTTCTGTAGTTCTGATCTGATCAGCGACTTCAAAATAGGATTTTTACAGAAAAAAAACGATATACTTGCGACGCTCCCAGCCGGTCAAACCTCATAACTAAGGCTGATAAGAAATTTCAGTCCTATCTAAAATTTCTGAAAATATGAAAAAATTGGATATTTTGAAAATTCAAATTCAATACGTAACCCCTTATATAAAATAGAAGTAGTACAAACTTTTTTTGGATAATTTAGAAATTTCTCTTAGCAAATCATATTATTCTATATTCATCAAGGTGTGGTGATTTAGACCTTCTTTAACTCATTTTTAACTTCATGTTCTTTAACTCATTTTTAATACGTTTAATTTTTAAAAAGAACGTTAGTTTATAATTAACTATACCTGAAGAAAATAATTTATAAATTACTAATGTAAAGTATGTTTCCGTAAGGTTGAACAACATTTTTTCATTTAAGATAGGAGCGTATAAATATTTTTCCTGAAAAAATTATATTTAACGCTTACGCAGGCATGGGTGTGCGGGGCCCCTTTATGCGCGGGCCCCCTTATGCGCGAGGCCCGTAGCATTTGCTACTTTTGCTACATAGCTAATCCGCCACTGCGTCTAAAATGATAATCGAATCTATTACGTTTTCAATTTAAAAACAACAACATGGAATTAACTTTGCTATTAGCCTGCTATTGATGTTTTATAAATAAAAGAGAATTGTTTTGTTGAGAAAGCATTCGTAATAATGCAAGAGGAAATTTAATCTGCATCGCACGGCTTTGAGAGCGCAGTGTTGTGCTGATCAGGCGAGTCGGCAACCGCATCTGCGGGTTTCTTACGTAATCGATGTTTTTATTGCTCTTTTATGCTTCCCGCAGTCTTTCAGCCAAATTGGGAGCAAGAAAAGGCGTGAGAATATTCATTCGTGGGCCAAAGAGCCGCTCTAATTAAGCGCACTCGTTTATTTTTCGGTTAACGACCCAAAATGTCCAAATGTAATTGATGTCATTGAAAATGGGATTTACGTTGTCTCTGCCTTTGCAATCACATTTATATAATAAAATCTGGCATATATAGCAATGTAATTTAAAAACGCACTTCCCAACAAATGCAAATATATTTCATTTAGGGCCTCTTTCTCAAACTACAAGTAATGTGTTGATTAGTTACTTTTAAAAATAATTTTCTGTTTTATTGAATTATGCACTCGGTTTACTGCATCATTCGATAGCTGAATTTTTTTAATTATTTTCTATTTAATGTTTGGGGCGTTTACCGTACAAACAAAGGTATATCAGCTCCATTATCCCCGGTTACCGGTGACTTTAAATGACAGTTTGGCCTACTTGACGTTTGAGAAAGAGTTTTATAAATTTATAAAATGTGCCGATATAAAATATTTTAATTTATAATATTAATCAAAAGAATGGTAGGATATTTTTGAAACTTTTCTGGATTTACGCATCCCGAGGACAGTCTCACCGCATTTTTAAATACATAATATATGAAGTCAAACGAACGCACGTACGAAACCTTGCCTTGAACATTTTCTTCCAGTATATACTTCCTATATACAAAACCGCTCACTTATCAGCTCTACAAATTCACTATGTAATCACGACCACATCCTTGTTGTTTCCACGTGTAACGTAATTTACTCGTATTTATGGTTTCTACATAGAAAGATTTGAATTTCGCACTCAAATTTTGAGGAGTCATCAATCTGAGCGTGAAATAACAGCTGTTATGATGCCAATTTATAATCGTATCTCTTCAATGGTTGAAGCGTTTTTTGATATAAACAATCAGAAAAAGTCTTATCAAAGTTCTATTTATGAGGTAGGGGAGATAGCTCTTTTCATAGAATGCTTAGAAGAGGGCCACGATTCAACACCATAAGTCATTAGTGATTGCACAAAAATAAAACAGTTTAGACTTGAGAGTACATTGCACGAGAATATGCGTCGTAATTGACCAAACGCTGCCCAGCCGACTTGGAATCACCAGTTGACCTGTTTCACAAAGTTAGATTTGCCAAGTTGTACATTTTGATTTCTCAAAAAACTATATAATATTCAAACTTTATGCATTTTTTACAGTTGATTTATTAGTTCAATGTAATTTAGACATTTTTGTAAGCAGCTTCATTGTTTCATTCAAGTGACTGAAGCCTTGACAGAACTTATTCAAGTACATAGTTACTTTTATGCCGTTTTAAATCTATGTAGTCATTATTTAACAAATTCATTGTAAAATATTGACTAAATAAAGACTAGGTACATGTCATTATTGAAGACTTCAGCTGTCTTCAATAAAGACAGCTGAAGCCTTGCTTGCTCGTTATGTGAGCATGTACATTGTGTTTATAACACACCTAGTACGTGTAATCCTAGTTTCGTGCAAATCTGGTTTATGTCAAATTACCACAATGTTTTCAAAAATCAATTTATTAAATTATTTTAATACTAGTTGTATTTAATGTTACTATTGTAGAATGTTGACTGACGGAGATACTTCAGCCACAAAAGCCACAAGATTAAAAAAAAGATAATGATATATTGTTCAAAGTTGTGTTTTACTTGTATTTAGAGTATTATTAAATCTAAAGAATTGAGTGTGTATAATTATATATTCAATATTAGGTAACATACTCCTAATGTACTTTTTATTACATAACTTTATCGCTTTAACACATTAGTCAATTTAGTCGCAATTTTTTCGAAAATGCATTAAAGATCAAGAAGTCTTAAAGAAGTGTAATCATATAAATACCGGCACAAAAAAATTACAGTTAACATGCTCTTTTTCATCACTATTACACAACAATAATATGTGTATGTGATACCGTTTTACTTAAAAATACATACATAAAAGATACCGCGGATGTTGCTTACGGGAAACTTTAGAAGTACAAGTACAAGAACACGTATGGAGGAAAATAGTTAGAATATTTTGTTGTTCACATCACCTCAGATATTACAATGTTCATTTTCCAATAACACATCTAATATTAGACGTGTTATTTTTTATTATTTTTAAATTGTGCAATTACTGTGCAATACCAACAAATATTATAAATGCAAAAATGAGTTTGCTTGTTTGTTACTCTTAAATGTCATGATGATACTGAACTAAACATCATGAAATTTTGCATACAGAAAACAACACAAGTTAAATCTCTTCTAGAAAAAAGTACTGTTTTTAAGGGATCGTCTAGGAATGTAAACAAAAATACTGTATATATTTCTAGAGGCGTTTTCATATATTTTGACGCGTATCTATATACCAATATATATAAAGCTGAAGAGTTTGTCTGTTTGTTTGGTTGTACGCGCTAATCTAAGGAATTACTGGTTCCAATTGAAATTTTTTTTGTGTTGGATAGTCCATTTATCGAGTAAGGCTATAGGCTATATAGACGAAGCCGCGTGCACCAGCTAGTTTAATATATATATTGCAAGCGTTTGCGAGAGATGTGATTAAAAATTGAAATAGATATCTTACCTCAATTATAATTATTACTAATCTAGAATCTATATCTATCCTCAATATCTAGAAGACAGAAAAAATGATTTGAGGAGTAGTATTGAGTAGAGTACCACAATGATTGCCAGCCTTTTGAAATTTCGAGATATTTGTAAAGAATAGTTCTAATAATCTCCAGTTAGATGGCCGTTTGATGTCAAAAAGGGTATTAGTGGTTTGTACGTGTTTCTAAACTGCAAATACAAATGTACGTGCAGTTTCCTAAAGTAATGTGCAGACTAACTTCGTAAATATACTGAGAACTGAGCCAACTACTAAGTTTATTTGCAATGTAATTTCCAATGACTGCTTACAAATTTTCCTAAAGTCTAGGAAAATTTACTACCAAATCAAAATTTGAGATCTTGAGGGGAATTTTTGATATAAGAACATATTATTAATATCGATGGGTGAAAGAAATTATCAAATCCAACTTGGAATGAAAAATAAAAATAACAATCCTCGATTTATACAAAAATGATGAGATTTGCAAAAAAAGTTTCAGACAAGTATTGTAGAGAATTTAGTTTTACATAAAAGTGTTTATGTAACTTTTGCTAAAATTAAAATTAACTCACTATCTTCTAACCTCGCTAACTCGGTTAATCCCTAACTCGGTTGTTTTTTTTTGGCTCACTGGGATTTTACCCAGTATAAAAAAATTACCTATCAATGCACACGCTTTTTAATTATATTACGAGTAGTTTGCATGAGCTCGTATTAACTCAGCGCCTGAAGCGAAATAGAAAATACATGATTTAAAACACAAAATATGGTTCGAATATAATTATTTCGCGGCGGCTGGTCTTTGTGTGTCTGATCCTATGTAGTTTAATTTCATCATCATTCATCATGGCTAAAACTTAATTGGAGAACTTTTCCAGTGCTTTCTGGTAGCTCCTTCCAAAATTCTGTTTTTCTAAAAAATGCTAATATTTGTAAATGGTAATATAAAATCCTAAAGTAACTTTTAAACACGCAATATTAAAAAAAATGTTCTGCGTTAAACTTTACAAAAAAAAAAAACATGTCGGTCGTTGGACTGCACGTCAGAAGTGAAAAGTAAGCTTCACAAAATTACATTACATTACATGACAGTGTCGCGAGTTCAATGGTTTTATTCCATTTCAAAAATGCCCATCACGCCTTTTCACTTCAAAAATCGACAATGAATGTAAAAATATTTTGACAGCTTTAGAATGAATCAAAAACCATAAAATTTTGTCACAAATTCCTACAGATATTTGCGACATGAGCAAAAACCTGAAAAAAGGTACCTTCAAAGCCTCCCCCCCCCCCTACACCCTCAGCACAACCCTCACCCTTGAGGACTTAATCTGGACACCGTAAAGTATAATTCTACCAATTTTCAAAACTACACGATTTATTTCCCCTGATTGCCGATATTCGGCTTAATTTGACTGGGATAAAGACGATCAAGATCAAGAGGATCAAGATGATACGTATATGCGTCCTCATTCACACCGCTAGGCAGCCTACCGAGTGTGAATGAGAACGGTGTGAATAGAGGGAACGGGCTTAATTAATTAAATAAATTTTAGTGGATGACATAATTATATCGCGGCGGCAGGCCTTTGTGTGTCTGATCGTGGGTAGTTCAATATCATCACGGCTGAAGCTTTATTGGAGAATATTTCCAAGTGCTTTCATGTGACGGCGCACCAGGTAAACCTCAGTGGGAAGTTCATTCAGCGTTAATTAAATTTAAATTCCCACATAATCTTGTTATGAGCTTCTCGCTAGACTCCTCCTTCACACACCTCGTAATAAATCATTTAACACCAGAAGCTACTTGTACAAGCGATGTTACACACGATATTAAATATGATAATATTCACCATGCAGTACAGTCTACAACACATCAAGCCGTAAACGCAGCTATTAAACCTGAGCTTGTAATAGTATGCTCGTTTGATAGCAACACTGTACGCGTACATTATTAATGCTAGTGCATTAATTAGATATGTACATATTAACTAAACACTTTATAATATGTAATTACAAGTGTAATTTGTTTTAGATAGAATTCAATTTATTACTTCAACAGATGTTACGTCTTGATTAAAATCTATATATGATAGACATTATAGAAACCCACCGTGAAATAAGAGCACGTGTGCTATTGTGTGCCGTTGTGTTGTGATTGAGTAAGTCATGTTAGTTCCATTTTCCCTATTTATTCGTAATCTATTTACTTTAATCCTACTATCGTCTGGAACGTACACTTGCAGCACTTATATCTATAGTTATATTATAACTACCCCCTCCATACCATACATTTTCATGAGTTATACCGCCGGTAGCACATGGTCTAATCATGAGCCCATATGATATAAAAAAAATGTAAAAATGAAAAAAGAAAAAAAAAACAATAAGCACCTTTTTCACAAACGTCAAGTAGGCCAAACTGTAATTTAAAGTCACCGGTAACCGGAGATAATGGAGCTGATATACCTTTGTTTGTACGGTAAACGCCCCAAACATTAAATAGAAAATAATTTAAAAAAATCGCCTATAGAATGATGCAATAAACCGAGTACATAATTCAATAAAACAGAAAATGATTTCTACAAGTAACTAATCAACACTTTACATGTAGTTTGTGAAAGAGGCCCTAAATCATTTAAGTAAGATATTAAATGATTAAATTACATTATTCCAGATAGACAGAGTATATAAAATATCGATTATTTGTTTGTTTGGTTGTACGTGCTAATCTCAGGAACTACTGGTTCGAATTGAAAAATTCTTTTTGTGTTGGATTAGTCCATTTATCAAGGAAGGCTTTACACTATATAACATTTTGAACGCGGACAAAGTCGCGTGCAACAGCTAGCTACTGATCCCCTTAATTGCACCCGGGTGAAGTCGGAGTGCGTCCAGTCTAGTTTAGCCTAGAAATCAATAAAGTCGTATAAAAAGTTGCCACATATCTTATCACGTTGTCACCTCGTTTATTAAAACCAATAAAATAAGGAAAGCAAAAATTCAACATGGCGGCGTTCGAAATAATTCTCTTTACCCTCATTAATATATCTATTCGAAGCCCCAAAGAATCGTGGGCACAATTCCATTTCCATGTTTTTTAAATTAAAATTGGATTTCGAATGTTTATTGTAGCGATATTCTTTGTAGGCAACAATTTCTATATAAGCAAATAAGGATGGATCCTCAAACGTTTTAGATGTTTACAAAAGAAAATGTATTTACGAATGCTATACAATGACCATCAAAATGTAAAGTATTTTTTCGTTTACAATTTGTGTTTGGATGAGTCTGATAGTCTAGTGAGGTCTAGTGGTTAAGGTACTAGCAATTTAAAGTAGTAATTGACTTCTTCGATTTCTGGAACCGTTTGACAATGGAGACGAACATTTCTAATCTAGACTCGATTTTAAAGGCTTATAATCGAGTTATAAGTATACAATATAATGCTTTTATAACAATAAGAATATTTATAAAGATAAATTTTGAATTTTCGATGTGTACCCAAACAAGTTTATGAGTATTAAGTTAGCTTCAGTGCCTAGGTAACATTGTTACCTTAAAAGCTGCTACAAGCTTGTTTGTGTAAAACAATGTTTTTTTTTTCGTATGCGGATTACTGTCGTTCCGAAGCCGTATAAAATATTGAAAGGGTGAGTAGAATGAGTGCAACAAAATTAAGAATAACTCTTTTTAACAAAAAATAAACCGACTTCAAACCGTCTCATCGTCTTTTCTCATGGATGCCTTTGTCAGAACTGAACTAAATTAAAATGAGACCACATGGGAATAAAAAAATAATCATCAAAATCGGTTCACCTAGTCGAAAGTTATGAGGTAACAACATCAAAATACTACAATGGAATTTGCGTCACAAATGCCAAAGCGGCACATAAAAAGAACGCCTTTGACAGAATCATGGCGGACTCTTGCCTTAACGCGTCAATGGTAAAAGGTAGTAACGATCAACTTCTACTATTTCATTTTAAACTCTAATGGGTTGACGTAAAGTCATATTTTCTTTAAATTACGTACTTATTATTATGTTTGTTTTGTTTTAAATGACAGTTCATGCTCTACGCATATGTCGCTTTTAAATGTTCTATAAAATTCGTAGTGTTTTGTATGGCACGCGGGTTCCATGTTGTAGTAGTTTGATGGGTAACAAACATAAAAAAAATAAGTAAAAAAATACAGTCGAATTAAGAACCTCCTCCTTTTTTGGAAATCGGTTGAAAATTAAACATTATATCGATTTTATATAACACTAGTGGGTGCCCGCGACTTCGTCCGCAACCAATTTTTTTTTTACATACGAACCATTCCTGAATATCCCTCTATCCATAAGTGAAGACAGAATTAAAATCGGTCCAGTCGTTTAGGAGGAGTACAGTGACATACATACGCACAGAAAAAATATATTTATAACTAGCTGCTTCCCGCGACTTCGCCCACGTAACTTTATAAATTATATACTTAAATCAATTGGTGAAAAGAGCTTGAAAATCGGTGCAGTAGTTTTTAAGTTTATCGCGAACCGACAGACAGACAGACAGACGCGGCGGATGACTTTGTTTTATAATATGTAAGGAAGATACCCTGCAAACCAAGCATTAGTTCCACTTTACCGAGTCTCTTTGTGAAAGGCTAGTACATGCTACATACCTACATGTTTCTGACAGGTTTAATTTGCTGAAATAAAATATACTTCTTTTACAATAATAGTAAATTTATTAATAACTAGTGACCCTCTGTAATCCATACTTATATTATAAACTAGCTGGTGCCCGCTAGTTATACATACATACATACATACATACATACATACATACATACATACATACATACATACATACATACATACATACATACATACATACATACATACATACATACATACATACATACATACATACATACATACATACATACATACATACATACATACATACATACAGAAAAAATCTAAAAATCGTCAATTTAGTTTCAGTGTCATGTATAGAGCCTATAAACACCTATATATATATATAGAGCCTATATCTCTGAAAACAAAGTAAATTACTCCATGACCGACCTTAACAGATTTATTATTAGTATTGTTGCGAAAGTCTGTCTGTCTGTCTGTCTGTCTGTCTGTCTGTTTCCTTTTCACGCCTTATTTACTCAACCTATCATCATGAAATTTTGCATACACGTCAAGGATACAAGAAAGGACATAGGGTACCTTTGATCCAAAAAGAAGTACTGTTCTCGAGTGATCGTCTAAAAATACAAACGATGTCAGGCGTTATTACTCATATATTTTCTTTTTCGACGCAGACGAAGTCGCGGACACCAAATAGTTATAAATAAAAACCAATGTAAGTACGTTTGTCCTCTATGGACTCAAAAACCGCTCAACGATTTCCGTATTCAATGTAATTATTCACTTATAGGAAGAGGGATAAACTGGTAAGGCAAAGAAATTCACGAATTTTAATAACGATGACGACTATTTGGGGAAATGCTTTAGGAGCAATCGAGCAAATGTGTCCCATGAGACTATTATATCTATAAAAAGTGTTAGGTATATTATATTATACTAGTGACCCGATCATGGCTTCCTTCTGGAATAATTATTTTATACACCCAAACCTTCCTCGTTTCTTTTTCTTTCTATTAGTGAAGACCATATCAAAATTCAAAATAGACAAACAGAACCGAACATCGACTTCAATCTTCAATTTATACTATGAAGACGTGAGTGGATGAAGGTGATATGTCGCATTTTTGGGTTTTTTCGTTTTTTTGCTTTGATGAAGGTAATATGTCCTTATGAATGATTATAGACCTTAAGATCGTCAATTTAAGACATTTTTGGAAAATAAGAAGTTCAAAAAGGTGTTATGTCCGGTTAATTTTAAAAAGCAAAAAGTGCAGAAAAGTTTACTTTTGTTAATGGAAGAGGGAGCTATGTTGACTTTTTTTTTAAATTAAATAATAGAAGTGTTTATTTGCTATCATACTATTAATATTTAAGGTTGTTTACACAACTATGCATCATAATTTAGTACAAAAATCAGTTCCGTGGCGACTTATCTCAAAAACTAAAAGTAAAACTTTAACCTCGATTTATTCAAAATTGGAATTATGCGACATATCACCTTCATCCACTCACGTCTTCCTATGTAAGGATATAATGTGCAGGTTTGTGTGGAATCAGACATAGATACCGGTGGAAAGGAAATGTTTTGCGACCAACAAAGCGTTCATTAGACACGAGCACAAACGAGAGGTCTGTGTATATTGCTCATTTTCTCAAGTACGACTAGAAGGAGGAAGGGAGTTTGTACGTGCAAGAACAAAGGAAGAATATTGAGTAGGCGTTTTGTATTACGTTAAACAATTAAATCTTCCTGCATCGCTGCCGTCGTGAAAACAATCGTCATAAACAAGTTAGACCTACACATTTAATATTACAAACGTTGACGAATACGTTTTGTTTGCTAGTAAATTTAAATGAAATCATATCAGAATGACTTGACATTTTAGATGTGAATCTTTATAGGCATAGGCACTTTTTGTATGAAGAAAGAGCGATGAACTCGCGTAACAGTCAGGCTTTGATATAAATATATAGATGTGTGTGTGTATGTGTGTTTAGTCGATAGGCTAGGTTATACCAGTTCTGAAAAAAATAAGAAAAAAATCCAAGTCACTTGGTTAAGAAATAATAGAGATATATTTGAAAATGGGGAAAATCGATACCCAGATTTGGTACATTTTTTGGTATTGTGATCCAAAATTTAAAAACCTGCAGTTATTTATTTTTCTGTGTAATCCTAAATAGCTATCCTCTTGATGGCTGTCACAAATTTAATAAAAAATAAAGTTGAATTGAGTCATAGCATAGTTAAAAAAAACTTTTTTCAAAGTTTGTGATGTCAGTCCAACGACCGACATGTTTTTTTTTGTTTATATGTCCCGGGGGTGTTAGGTACTTTACTCTACGCCGTAAGCCGTATATTTCAGTTACTTTTCATTTATATGCATTCTAATATTAACCTTTGTTATTATTTCTATTACTTTTATTTACTGTTATTTTACACTTGAGTGACGAGAGATCTTTTTTGCTTAAATTAAATATGCATTACTCTCAGTGTCAGTACTGAATATATCATTGATTTTTATTTAAACTTTTTGTGTAGAATCAATACTAATAATAAATCTGTAAGGGTTGGTAATGGAGTAAGTTACTTTGTTTTTAGAGATATCGTGTTTATAGGCTCTATACATCATACTGAAACTAAATTGACCATTTTTACAATTTTTTTCTGTATGTATGTATGTATGTATGTATGTATGTATGTATGTATGTATGTATGTATGTATGTATGTATGTATGTATGTATGTATGTATGTATGTATGTATGTATGTATGTATGTATGTATGTATGTATGTATGTATGTATGTATGTATGTATGTATGTATGTATGTATGTATGTATGTATGTATGTATGTATGTATGTATGTATGTATGTATGTATGTATGTATGTATGTATGTATGTATGTATGTATGTATGTATGTATGTATGTATGTATGTATGTATGTATGTATGTATGTATGTATGTATGTATGTATGTATGTATGTATGTATGTATGTATGTATGTATGTATGTATGTATGTATGTATGTATGTATGTATTTATGTTCCTCCATAACTCTAAAACGAGTTTACTGATTTTGATGAAACTTGGTAGATAAACATTTAGACGTACGGGACACAGGATAGGCTACTTTTTCTTTTTCAACGCGGACGAAGTCGCGGGCGCCAGCTAGTTCTAAATATGTTGGTCTTGGGTATTGATTTGCTTTAATTTTTAACAAGTTAAAGTACTTAGTAATGAGTTACTGGGGTTTGTGTCTATGTTTCAGCCCGAATATGGCCCGCGCTTGACAATTATTTTCTAGTATTTTCACTTTAAAAGATGGTAAACACTGCGTTTCCTTTCTCTGCAAACAAAAAGAAACCCTAATGCGTAGGATTTTAACGTATAAAATTATCTGACAACGCGAGGCCTAAGAAAAAATGAATATTTGTTATAAGAATTGTATGGAGTGCTTCAATAACATAGTCTCTCTCATTTCTATATTATTATTTCACTGTTCAGTATTATTTGAGAGCTCTTGTGTTAATATTTAAGGTCCAAACCTACTAATCAACCCTTTTTTGTAAGATGTTATGTGAAATGTGCTTTATTTAGTAAAGTTCGTCATTCATATTATTATATGCATAAATGTACACTTAAGTATGTCATTTCAAAGTAATTGCGTATGATGTTGAATTTTTGCCGTCGACGATTCTACGATTCTACCAAAGTTAGGGTTAGTTTTTTTAATGGAAAATTATATCCTCGTATAAAGTAGTCCAAATCTATTTAAAAGAGGAAGGACTTCTTATGATAAGATTTGTTATAAGAATTTGTAACTAGTAAGAACTAGTTTTAGTTATTTTCTGCTATAGAATTAAAGAATAAATGGTGTCTAATGCATTTTACAGTTTCAGCGTATACTTTAAAACCATACACAGATAAGGTGCATGCATATAAGACAAACGGTAGCAGATGGCGTGAATGAAACTTTCAAATTTGTTGGTGCAATAACATTGTTATGACTCTGTGCTGCATTCCTACATGCCTATATGGTAACAGTCATGACATCAATAGGTATTAATAATAAATCTGTAAGGGTTGGTCATAGAGTAAGTTACTTTGTGTTCAGAGATATCGTGTTTATAGGCTCTATACATGATACTGAAACTAAATTGACCATTTTTACAATTTTTTTCTGTATGTATGTATGTATGTTATTAACTGATTTTCATGAAACTTGGTAGATAAACATTTAGACGTACGGTACACAGGATAGGCTACTTTTTTCTTTTTCAAAACGGACAAAGTCGCGGGCGCCAGTTAGTATGTAATAAAATGATATATCATAATGAATGTAACATTCGACATTATTCGACATGCAATCTGACAATCTACACTCCAAGATGGCATATCTCTAAGTATCGTCACAGTAACCATTTCTTTCAATAAAACATTAATATATCTACATGTTATCCGTCATGTCTGTTTCTCCGCTAATTGCTTCTACTATTATGTTATCTTTTACTATTATGTTTGAGTCATTATGTCTTATAACATCACACTAAATCTCCTAACAAGAAATTAGAAACAATGGTAAGACAAATAAAATTTTATAAGTATGTAGGTCGTATTTAACTCGAAATGCGAGATGTAAACTCGATTACAGCCCTAGAGGGAGGTAAAATTTTGTAAATCGAATGAGGCTTTAGACATCCTTTTCAAAGGTAAGTCGCTTATCTATACAAACAGTATTTCATGCAATTATTTAGCGAAATGAATAGCAAAAGTTTGCCGCAATACAAAAAAAATATTGATTTAATTTCAAAAGTCACCATTATAAAAAAAAATTATTACTATCTGACCAGGCGAACTTCGTACCGCCTAACAGTCAATAAATGTCGTGTTACCTTTTAGATAAACATAATTTAGGATTTTATGAACTGAACTGAAAATTTGACAGTTTCTGCTATAGATTTGATTTTTTCTCTCCATAAGAACCTTCCCTGATTATCCCTCTATCCATGAGTGGAAACAGAATTAAAATCGGTTCAGCCGTTCTCGAGGTTTGCGCTTAGCAACACATTTAGGGATTCATTTTTATTTAAACTATTTGTGAGAATTTTAGCTAACATTAAAAAGATATTGTATTCAAACTACTTAAAGCTCATACTGTTACTCTTAGGACTTAATTATACCACTTAATTAATTATTAATTTTATTAATTAAACTACTTTATGTTTACTCCCAATGCTTTTATCGTCTGACCGACATTATCAGAACTACAATTCAAACTAAGGTTAGCGGACATACGACTTCGACCTCTCTTCGCGAACGCGTTCGTTCAACCATATAGTCCTTTATAGGTTCAATTCAAGTGACTTGACTGAGTGAGTGATACTCTTTTTATATCCTACCATCGAATGAGATTTAATGAATGAACAAATGAGTGAATCTAAATGAATGAATGAATGAATGAATGCCTCTTTTGTAACGTCACAGAGCACTTTTCAATCAAGCTCAGTCGACAGCAGACGCTCAATACATTCATGGCAACATTAAACCTTTGAAATACCTAACATGTCATGGTTAGCTTTTGCAAACAAACCCTAGGTATATTTGGGCTGTATTCTGGACCTGAGAGCATACGAATACCCGAACACTTAGATAACTATTTCAAGATCTTGAATCTCTTGAAGTAAGAGCACATAGAAATGTAGGTACTCAGTTAACTTGAGATATCAGTTTTCGAGTTAACTGAGCGGTGTAATAATAAATGTCATTTTTTTTTTAATTTTTAACATCTAGCCGACCCAACAGACGTCGGTTCTGTCAAAAGCTATTGATAATATTTCTATGGCTATTGCGTACTATAGTTTAAAAATTTTCCGGGCAATTCTTCCAATTTTTCTCTTCCTAATGAATCTTCCTCTGATATAAATAAATTAATAAAAATATCGTCTCGAATTTTGCATTTAGAAACAATAGCTATTCATTTTTATTTATATAGATAGGTATAAGTTCATAATAATAATTTTATGTGATTGAATATTTTTTTACGTTTTTACTTTAGACTTTTGCACTAAAGTTAACGCGATAAAATAATAAATTTTAAATTATGTATTCAAATTTAAAAACTGCAACATTGAGGAACTTTTTGAAAACACGTTTAATATTTGAAAGCATTTTCGAAAACTATTCACACAAATGCAATATACAGCGTTTGTGTACAAATAACTTTCCAACTAGACTTTCGTGTAATGACAACTTGTTGCTCAAAAACTTTCTTCAAAGCTATTACGAGTATACATTAATTAGCAGTGACTTCAAAAAATGAAGAGCGAGTTCATACGATTCATACGAAATTGTTCGCATGGCTGCAATATTTTGAACTTCACAAAAGTATTGCAGCAGCGCTAACAGCAGCTTTACTCGTATTACACAATAAAATTTTAATGTAAAGGATAGATGTGAACTTTTTGTGTTCTTTTTATAATACAACAGATTCTCTGAAATAATTTTCATCTCCGTATTACGTTCCGTAAAAATTTATATTCAACAAATGTTTGACCAAACGTCGTTTTCGTTATGTTTTAGTTTCATTTTTATCGAAATAATCATAATATCGAATAATTTTTACATAGTGGTGTATTTCATATGGCAAGTATGCATTAGAAACTGATAACGCTCTAACAATGAATATAATAACGGAAAAAAAAGTATATGAAATCGTGAAACTTATGCGAAAAGACTAAATCAATACTAATAATAAATCTGTAAGTGTAGGTATTTTATATGTATGTATGTTCCTCCATAACTCTTAATCAAATTAACTGATTTTCATGAAACTTGGTAGATAAACATTTAGACGTACGGGACACAGGATAGGCTACTTTTATCTTTTTCAATGCGGACGAAGTCGCGGGCGCCAGCTAGTATCATCTAAGATTTTGGAACTCTTGCTATCCGCAGAATGAGTGGTAAGTGTGAAAGCCCAAACCTGTCTAAACAATGAGACTCAATGTAATAATAGTTATTAGATAAAGTTATGCCGATAAGTATATGATTATTCAATGCTGAATATACCAAACAACATGAAAATACACAGTAAGTAAAGAGCACCTGTCCATTTTTTCAACAGAGCGTGGGTCGACCGTTCGAGTGCTCTCCAGCAGTAGTTTCATGCACACAAATGTTCTCGTATATATAACATACAAATTGATACATGTTGTTTAATTCAATACCTGTGTGTATTTCATTTTATCAATTAGGGGCGCAACCTTCCCTTATGTTTTTACTTGAATTTTATTTTAGCTAATGTTGTAACACTTAAGCGGATCAGTAGGTTTAGCACATAATTTCTCCAGTGGAGGCCACGGATATTAGTGATATTAGACCTATTAGTAGGTACATTTGATAATGTCCGCGGGTCGACGGTGGATCCAGGTTTATTGGAAAATTAGACCGGCTATGTCCAGCAGTGAACGTCCTAAGGTAAGGCCCAGATGACGACTTGCTATGATAGAAAATATCGTAAAAAAAAACAGCATAACTAGGAAGATATAATGAAGTCCCAACCATAGGTATAATCTCAACACAATTAAATGAAACCAGTAAAAAAAAAAGTGAAGTGAAGAAGTTAATTTATAAAAAAAATTCTTTGTTGATAATTCTGTCGTGTTCTTATCTCTAGAATTTTCAGTAGTAGCAAGGATTCTTGGGGAATTTCTATTATGACAATAATTTTTAATAAACCCACACTACAGATCTATATATCCGCAGTGTGGGTTGTTCATGTAGGTAGTTCTTTCTCATGGTGACCTCATTCCGTCATTACAAAACTGCTGACGATGTGAATACCTATTACGTGCTTCAACGTATAGTATGCCATTATACCATTACATTCTAAACCTATCATTCGAGAAAATTCCTCGATTTTTATTGTTATTGCCCGAACTCATAAGCCTCAATTCTCGACATACCTCCTCCATTCATACTTCACTTGAATCATGTACAATTCCTACTTGCATCAAACGCATTATTAGTTTTTAAAACAAAGTTTTTATATAAATAGAAAAAAATTACAGAGCTCACGTAGCCTAAACCTTAGGAAATACATAAAAACGATGCACTAAAAAATTGTAGTTCTTTTAAAACACCAATAAAAATCACGTTGACTCTCCATCTATTAGGGTTGACTCACAGTAACCATTTCTTTCATTTAAAATTTAATCTCTATACATACTATAAATCAACGATCCTCCCTCCACTTAATTCATATACGTGTAGCAGGTGTAAAGCCATTGATTTTAGCTAGAGATTTTAATGTATATTTGATTTGTTAACCTTTAGTGCATATTTTCTATAAAAAAAAGATTTGATGTTTCACATGTACCAGACGCCCCGCAACGGTTCAATATTTTTAGTGTATCCCTGAAGTATCCATTCGTATAACTAGTATAAGTAGCTTTAGCGATGACCGCAATGGTTGTGCTCGCGGCTCAACGCTTTTGAATAAAATGACGAGCCTCGGTATAACGTAGTGAAAAGGCTCTCAGCTCATGTATAAAATCCTAGTCGAGTTTATTTGCCCCTTTATTTCATTGTTATTTTTTTGTATGGTCCCAGATTGTTACTTTTCTTCGAAATAACGTATTTTACATTACAATATAAAAATAATATAGTAAACATATATGTGGGAGACACGCATAAATGTTATATCATCAGAGATCGTGTTGCCGTTGGGGGTATCCATTCAAATACAGAAGTCCGGAAATTGGAAATTACCTAGCATTTGTGACGTCACTGGCCGAGTTCACATGGATTATACTTCAATTCTTTTTGATAACATATCCTTTTGATATTAGGACCACTTGCTAATAGGCCACGTTGGACTTAGGACGTTGGATTTAGGACTTATTAGGACGAGCTGCTAATAGGCCGTTTTCTTTTAGAGCGTTCTGCTCAGAGGGTGTTTTGCTAATATGTCCTTCCGATACGAAAGCTTTTGGTTTACAATCGTTGATATTTTTTTAAAAATTTTATATACAAGATAAAGGTGAAACGGTAACAACAAACTCACTTTCACATTTATAATAATAGGAAATAGGATTGGACATCGACTATTTGTAATCAGTATTACCATTGTAAGCTGATACTTTCTGAAGTTCATCTTTCAAGATATAAGTTTACAAACAAAGACACGATCCTAGGTAATTTTCTGTATACTTGTTTTGGATTATGTAGGTTATGTTGATGCATAGCAAGCACATTTTGTGAGGATTAACATAAAACTTCAATATCTCCTTGACGCTTCACAAGGTATTTAAATTAATCCTGAACGTGATAGAAACGTAAATCGAGGTATAACAGGGGATGGTTCCCGAATGATCCCTATTACAACCTCTTAAAGCATGTTTGTAAAAAAAATATATATAACAGGGTTGACATAGATTTCAGCATAGGTACCACGTTTTCGCTTTAGGTCATTAACAACAGTTTTTCAAAAGCAGGAAACCTACCAAGAAGATTAGACGTTGTTAGTTCCATGTTTGCAGACCGCCTCAACGGCCAAACGGTTGTACGCTTAGATCACGAGTAGTGTATTCTGAAACTTCAGTAGGTAAAATCATTGAAATATACATTTATTATGACGAATTTATTACAATTATGGTTTGTTTATAAAAAACAATTTCCAAAAAAAAATTCACTAAATTTAAATAATTTACTAATATTTTATATATTTCTTGTTTATTAGTCATTAGTCTCATTAGTCTCTTATGGTACTCGTATTTTTCTCGGAACGTTTATCTGAAAACAATTTATAATTACGGATAGCGACCTGAATTTTTCCAGAGCTTTTTCCTGGTATAATCGTCAAACACACTTCTGAAGAAATTTTCCTTTCAAAAAATAGTTCTCAAAGTAGCAAATTAAAACATACGATTTATTTATAAATGGAACTTTCAAAATATGAATTGGTATATTAGGATTCGATAGCAGTATTCAATCACCCTATGCAATAATAGGATGGTGTTCGCGAGGCTTTCGCCTATGGCGAGGTCGAGACGACGTTCGCTCGTAAATAATAACTTCATACATAAACAATGAAAGCGATCCCTAACCCGAGGCCCGTTCCTTCGCTTCCACCGATGACATCCATTCATAATTTTTAACAAAATATACCACAGGGACAGCAATACTCTAAAATAAGTATTATCTTTTTTAATCATAACAATGTAGATACATTTTTCTCATTCCTCTAATTTATATTTTAGGCCTATTTTAATCTTACTAATGTAATAAATGCGAAAGTCTGTGAGGATGATGAGCATTAACTTGGATTACAATGGATATAATTATCAATGTTAGGTTCCCGATGGGTCGTCTAAAGATGTAAAAAAACTGTGACGACTGCGCCACCGTTTTATACATAAAGATATCGGGCATTATAGGTGCTTATATCTCAGGTGTTTATACTTTTCATATTCCAACGCGGACGAAATCGGAAACATCAACTAATTGGATTACAAAATTACCCCCCATTGCTTAACAGAGACTGTCCTTTTGCTAGGAGCACATTACATATTACCACCATACTACTGCAATGTGCCAGGACCTTGCTCACGAAGTAGATTTATGTCTTCTCTATATACAGAAATCTTCACAATATATTCTTCGTTAGAGGAAAAAATAAGTTACTATGTATATCAAGTCCGCGCAAGAAATCGAGCTCTTAAGTCACGCAGCCACAGGCTGTGGCGGCCGAAATATTAAGCAACCAGTTTGAGCAGCAAATTGGCGACTGGCTACCGGCAGCCTGCCTTGTGCGCGAAAGCCTAAATGTGCCTAAATACACGCCTGAAAGGGTCTCAAATTCAACAAAGTTATTAAACTGGCTTCTTTTTATCGCTAGCTGCATCCACTGGGATATTTCTGCTTGCATATAAAATTAAATTAATTATTGCATTTGTTTTATTTGTATTTCCTTATTTAAATAATAACTGTATACTATACTGAAAAAATATAATATTGAAGGTCGTGAAGCAAAACTGTTTCTTTACAGACTTCTTTCGATCTTACCGCAAGCGGAGCGAACACTTGAGTCAATTTTAGTTGCCTCTTAAAACGGGCATGGTTTCGTGTCTGTATTTTGGAGTATTAGATCAACGAGCTATCCTTGGCTCCCGTACGCCTATCCAGTGAGGAGACTGCACAATTGCCACTCCAAACGCCAGCCATTAGTGTGTTCTCGACGACAAGTTAATTGCACATCTTCGTCCCACAAAGATCGAAATTACTTCCATTTCGGAACACAATTCACCTGACACTTGTTTTTTTGCACAATCGTACAAATTTTTTCGAATTACTTATTCGAACTCGAAAGTATTAGATTGACTAAAAAGTGTGTAAAGTATGAAAACATAAATCTAAAACAATTCTTACTAATATTATAAATGCGAAAGTAACTCTGTCTGTCTGTGTGTCTGTCGCGCTTTCACGCCAATACTACTGAACCGATTTAAATGAAATTTGGTACACAGGTAGTCTAGAGCCTGAGAAAGGACATAGGCTACTTTTTAATGCGAAAAAAGGGTTGTAAGGGGTTGAAAGGGTAGACAAAAGGTTGTATGGAAGAATCGTCATTTTTAAAGCTAGGAGATTGAAACTTATTTTTTATGCTGTTGATCCTTACTAATTAGATTTAAATAAATCATTTTTCACTGAGATAGGTACAGCATTTTGAAAAATCACTAAAATTTCCGATTTTTTTTTAATTTTGATCCTTTAATTTTTTCCATTAGTATATGTTAGCCGTTGCACGCGACTTCGCCCACGTAACTTTATAATATGTTACTCGTTGATATCAGAGCCCAATTCCCCTATCCCTTCCCAATCCCTTAAATAAATAAGATTTAAATAATAAAGGAATTTAAAAATTAAATAGATTGAATTAAATTGCGACTATAATCGCAATCAATTTAAAAAAAGGTTTAGAATTTAAAAAGTATTAACCCACATTGCGATTCACGCCAGACCCCGCCAGGATTTGAACCTGGAATCTTCTGATCCGTAGTCAGACGCGTTATCCGTTGCGCCACGGGGCCTTTTATATGTACTGCGAATGTTTCTATCCTATTGTATCTTTTTTTATGCTCCGAAAGTACTGGACCGATTTGAAAAATTCTTTCACTGTTGGGAAGCTATATTATCAGCGAGTGACATATATTTTATAAACTTACGCGGACGAAGTTGCGTGCAACAGCTAATATTATACTAATGGAAAAAATTAAAGATTCAAAAAAAATTCTCCAATATTTTAGTGATTTTTCAAAATGTACCTATACCTGTTACCTAGAAAAATGCACTTTCTTTTTCAACGCGGACGAAGTCGCGGGCACCAGCTAGTGATAGATATATTGATCAAGAAAATATCAAGGATCTTCCCCACAGGACTATAATAGCCAGGTCCAGTATACCGTGGCCCCAAACTAAGCTCTGGGTTTGTTATTTTGATACCTTAAAAGCAATAAAGCTATGTATACCAAGTTCTACTTTCAAAAGATCAGGTTTCGAACCCTGTGGCCAAACTTATTAATTACTCTTCTACAAAGAAAATTCGCTTATTCTATTATTAACAATACATTTAACTATCTCGTTGAGTTATGGGAGAGCAGTGGACGTCTTACGGCTGAAATGATAATGATCGTATTAAAGAAATAAAGAAAGTAAATAATACAGTTTATGTTGTGTTCAGAAATTTTCTTTGCTTTTTATCTAGTCATTTTAGCTGCATCGATACATCTTCATTTTGACGTTCCTTTTCACGTGACGCTTTCTAAACGCACATTATATATCGTTTGTTGAACATTTACATACGGCGATATATCACTGTTGCACGTAACACGAATATTACACATATCGCTGTTGAGACACAACAACGTAGATATTACGATACACAACGATCATTACAAACACATGCGCACAATTTACAAGCAGACGACATACGTTTACTTAGTCAATACTTCTCGGGAAGGAACAAGTGTTATTACACTTAGCGCCTCTTTCACAAACGTCAAGTAGGCCAAACTGTCATTTAAAGTCACCGGTAACCGGGGATAATGGAGCTGATATACCTTTGTTTGAACGGTAAACGTCCCAAACATTAAATCAAAAATAATTTAAAAAAATCGGCTATCGAAAGACGCAGTAAACCGAGTGCATAATTCAATATAACAGAAAATGATTTCTAAAAGTAACTAATCAACACTTTACTTGAAGTTTGTGAAAGAGGCCCTTAAAAGCGTATTCTCTTGTAGATGAAAACTAATTTATAAATAAATATTTGGATTTTGATGCACTTGGTAAAAATAAACACGATAGCACGGTTAAACAAACGCTTTACTGTGTTTTTGATACGCAAATAAGAGACACTGAAGTTTTACTAATGGTCCTCGTAAGAAAGTTCAAAAAGGAGATTCGAAGAAGAAGTTAGTGAATGAAAGTTAGCGACGTAACCCGGCGGATTAGTAAGTTGAAGTGGCAGTAGGCAGGACATATAGTACGAAGAGCCGACGGCCTCCGGGGCCGGAAGGTTCTCAAGTGGAGGCCACGGACCTGAAAGCGCAGCATAGAACGTCTATCCACGTGGATCAACGGTGGATCCAGGCTGCTTCTGACCGCTCTTATTGGAACACCTACGGTTGAAGTCACATGAAAACTATATACTTAATGCAAACTATATTCTGTTCATAGTGAATATCTGTTATTGTGATACAATATAGTAAAACAATGAGGCGTGAAATGTTGACACACAAGTCTGAGAACGTAAGTTGAGACATTTCTGCGGGATGTTTGTTCGCTTCAGTGCAATATGGCTATCAAACGCATGAATATTGTATGACGAGGTGAATAAAGGCCCGATATAGGTCCGTCCTTACACATCTAAAGTACGAGTAACAAATGGCGGTTTCAGCCTGATTGAGATCTAATTTATTGGCGCACATTCTGACTACAACCAGATTCTAAATCACAATAATGGCATACGGGTCCCGTTGTAACTCAAGCCAACAGATTAAGTGTATTATGCTAGATGTACCTTGCAATTGCATTCGTGAGTCGTGATTATTCATCTAATTAATGTCGATTAATTTGAGTGTGGTGATACGTTCTTCTGAAAAAGAAATTGCAATAGGGTTGGTCGTGGTCTATTTCGCTTAGTCTAAGTTTTGGATGGATGGATGTTTGTTACTCTACGCAAAAACAGCTGATTTGGATGAAATTGCACACAGTTTATTACCTGTATAGGAAACCCTTTTCTCCTAAATCCGACAGGATTGTCAAAAAATATTTAAAAAAAATTGGCCCACTGTCATCAATAATGGCGGCGCCACTTCACAGCGATGAAGTCAGGCGTTATAACCAAATAACTCATACATTTATTTAAATTTTTCAACACGTATGATGTCACAGTCACAGCTAGTGTCATCATGTAGTCAGCTAATATTATAGTACACAGTGTAAAGTACAACCCCATTCACACGCCGCAACGAAATGGGGCCAAGATTATATACAACTAGCTGACGCCCGCGACTTCATCCGCGTTGAAAAAGAAAAAAGTAGCCTATCCTGTGTCTCGTACGTCTAAATGTTTATCTACCAAGTTTCATGAAAATCAGTTGATGCGTTTAAGAGTTATGGAGGAACATATATACTTACATTACATACAGAAAAAATTCTAAAAATGGTCAATTTAGTTTCAGTACCAAGTATAGAGCCTATAAACACGACATCTCTGAAAACAAAGTAACTTACTCCATGACCAACCCTTACTGATTTACTATTATTATTGATTACCATCGATACGATACGGCGATTCTTTATTAAGGAATATTTAAACTGTAGAAAATATCGATACCATCATTCAATTTTAATTAGTTTTCACTCAAGTCGCGAATAAAAAAATCTCCACTATCAGTTGAATAGCGTGGTTAAACTAGATCTAAATGAATATGAGGAGAAAATCTGTGTCCAAATTTTATATGCAAAAATTTATAAGCATACTAGCGACCCGCTCTCTGCTACGCCCAAGAAGAAACTTAATTAGGTTTTATTGAATATATAAAAAATCCATTAAAAATACGTTACAAATACATACGTACAAAGCAACTTCAAATTTTATATACTATGCAAAGATGATATGTATTACAAAACAATAAAATTAAATAAGTGGATATATGTTCACACATAATATATTTCTAAATGACGTTTAGTATTATGAGCATGTCTCACGTTACAGCCTGGGGAACCGTAAAAATAAAAGATCAGGTGCGTATCCTCGCCGAGATGAAGTGTGTTTCTCCACTTATAACTCACTCCATTATTTAAGATCCCACGCGTATACAGAGTAGAAAAGATTCGTATTTACATGCGGCATTTGTTACAGTTATTACATTTTTGCTTAGGCATTTACAAGCTATTGGCCTGTATTTGCAGATTTCATACATCGTCTTACTTATTATAAAACATAGTATAAAACAAAGTTCTCCGCCGCGTGGTCCGCGATAAACTCAAAAACTAGTGCACCGATTTTCATGCTGTTTTCACCAAAGGATAGGGTGGTTCTCGAGGAAGGTTTTAATATATAATTAACAAAGTTACGCTGGCGAAGTCGCGGGCAGCAGCTAGTTAAGTATAAATTTATTCGTTGGTTATACCTATTTTAAAATTTCCTTAAAAGGTTTTTGGATAACTTTCTTTGTAACAAAACGACATTAACTCCAAGCGAGTGACGCCACATACACAACAATGTAAATATGTTTGTAGTAACTAACTTAAAGCTTATGTGAAATTAACCATAATATAAACAAACTATGACGGTCTTTGAGAAGTTCGTTATAAACATTCAAGTTAGTCAAGGAATAACTTAAATATTTAGAGCAAACTGTTGGTACTCAAAATATATATTGAGCAATATATAGACAGAAGAAGAAGAACTTTTACAATATATTGAATCAACAGTCAAGGTTTCAGTGCAATGCGATGTAAAAGTCAGTGGTCCAATTTTGATATTATAGAACTTTATATGAAATTTATATGATACTAGCTGACCCGGCGAACTTCGTACCGCCTAGAGCTTTGGTCTCTTGATCGAAACGCACAACTCTGCGGTGAGCGCTATGCTGTGGACGCAAAGATACTCTTGTGTTTGAGAGTTTGTTTGAAGTCCAGGTCGGTGGACCGAGGATCGAGGAATTTCCTGGGGTGCGCTAAGCCACCCTCTATACGATGGGATGTGACACACGATGCGCTTTTCAGAAAAAAACCATAAATTTGTATGGAGGGAGAATTTTATATATTAGATTATCTATTCTCTGAATTTGATATTTAACACATAAAACGCCTCGTCAGTCATACAAAAGGGTGGCATTTTTAACCATTTGGGCCGTGTCCGACATATTTTACTCAGGATAATAGGATAATAGATTTTAATGCCAATATTGACTAACAAACATTCCAAAGAACCAACCCTTGATATTGCTCTTAATTTTAATTATTTTTAATTTCCATATTGCTCTTATTTGATGACTTGGCGGTTTGGATGTTTTTAAGCTTTTATTTTATTTAATATTTATACTGAGAATTTTATTACGAAAAATATATTATGTCTCATAATTTGATTTTTATATAGAATTTATTATCTTAATATATTTTCATCTAATTAACATTTATTAATACTCTTTTTGATATTTTATCAACAAAAATTCGTGATGTGTTACAACATTATTACAATCTGTCATAAGTGCCCTTATATCGTGCCTTGACTATAGACTCTAGTCTCCGGGGATTAATTGAACGTTATGGATTAAGGATAGCACTGTTTTCTTAGGCATTATATTGGATAACGAACTTTAGAGTAGAGCGCATTATTAAATTGCTAAGTCTACTCAGCATATACTGAGTATTTTATAAAGTATTCTTTTACTTTACATGCACTGTTTTACAAAATATTTTTTTTTTACACTAGCAACACTAATTTACCCGAATTCAACCATTATTTCTTTACTATTTTAAAAGTGATATTTCTCGTCGAGAAACGTTGATATCAAAGTTGAAAAATAATCGTTGAGGCTGTGTCGTGGACGTGAATACATGTACTCTAGGAATAATATTTTCTTTGAGCGTATTTTATATAAATATCCAAGGAATTTTAATATACCATATATACCAAAAATGTCTTTGATACTTTAGCTATCGAGTGGTGTAATTAAATTTTGGATGAAATGATAGATAAAATAAAATATAAATACATACAACATACATAAAATATCGTTTTATGTATGCTTGTTTGTTGGTGTTTGTTTTTGTTGGTTTCCCTAAAATATTCTAAAACAGAAAAATAACATTTTATTCGCCCACTGCTTTCACTAAATTTGACATTTTAGGCACTATTTTATTTATAACACAAATATTCCTTTCAATAGAATTGGTATTTAGTGTAGTAGGTTTACTATCCCTCAACAGATCATTGGTTTGGTTGAACCAGTATGAATGTACTCTTACTGCAATATTTCCTCTAGTTTTGTGCATGCATATTCAAACAACATACGCTGGTACGTGCGCCCTTCGTGTATGTAGAGCTTAGACTGTTTACAGTTAAAGGCCATGAGACATTCTGAGCATTAACAAGTTTATAAGGAAAATAGAAAATTATTACGTGTAAAATTGAGTAACATTTTTTCTTAAGATACACAAGCTTATACTGTTTGACCATGAAGACTGACCATATGAATGTTTGACCATATGGATAGACATTACCATTAAAACCTACTTTGCGAAAGTTTGTGAGGATGGACGCAAAAACGATTGATAAAATTTGGATGTTTGTCACACAGATAGTTTATTACCTGGATTATAGGATACTTAGCGCCTCTTTCTCAAGCGTCAAGTAGGCCCAACTGTCATTTAAAGTCACCGGTAACCGGAATAATGGAGCTGATATACCTTTGTTTGTACGGTAAATGTCCCAAACATTAAATGGAAAATAATTAAAAAAAAATCGGCTATCGAATGATGCAGTAAACCGAGTGCATAATTCAATATAACAGAAAATGATTTCTAAAAGTAACTAATCAACACTTTACTTGTAGTTTGAGAAAGAGGCCCTTAGTTTATATGATACTTTTTATCAGGTAAAAATGTTACGCTCTAGAGGGTTTAACTAAAAAGATAAATAAAAAAAAAGACCACGGTGCCACCGTCGTCACAGCGGTAAAGTTGTCAGATATTTTATCAAGTGTTATATTTTTCATTATCAACGTGGATGAAGTCGCGTGGACGAGTTAGTAATTCATAAATATAAAATAATCAATAGACACAGGAGGAGAGGGCGTCATAAATTGGGTAGTCCATCTGGCAGCAGTGACCACCTACTTATAGAAGACCGCTAGAAAATAACGCCATGTACTCGTATATGCTGTTGTGTTTCAGTGAGTGAAGGTATAGAAGAGCCAACTTCTGTATCTCCTCCCAACCCAACCCCATATCTGTAGCTTTGATTATGCTAATAGCCGACCTTAGCCAACAAACTATCAAATGAACCATCAGCCATATAAAAAATAAAATAAATAAATCACCATATAAAAAAAACTAAACAAATTGCCCAACTAATTAATAGGCGATATAAAACTCTAACTAGTTCGAAAAAAAAAAGGATTTCATGGATATCCTATTCAAAGGATGGATTCAAAGCGATAGTAAAATAAAACTCAGCGGGGGATTATACTAAAACTAACAAACATACATTCGTAGTGGTCGTTAACATTCTTTCCGCCGCGTTCAGTTTAAAGTTACTCGGAAAACTGTGTTTGGAAGCTATAATCTTTGAAAGTATTTTTGAATAGCGGGTTGGGTACTTTTTGTAATGGGGAAAAACACTGAACTTTCGGGACCGACACCTTTTGATGTAGATGTGTGTGTATTTAGGAGATATGCTAGGCTATCCGCTCTAGAAAAATAAGCAAAAAATACAGGTCACTTTGTTAGGAAATATGTTTGAAAATGGGAAAAATGGAAACCCTGTGTGTGGGCGTGATGTTGGGGGTATGCAAATTTTAAAATTTGGGATATTTTTGTGTAGTCCTAAATAATTATGCTCTTGTTGCAGTCATAAATTCAACAATTGATTATTTAAGTTTTGTTTAGAAAATAAAGTTTAATTAAGTCATAAAAAATCTATTTTCAGCCCAATTTGACACTTTGTCTTTTTTTAAAAAAGTACAATCTTCCTTGGCAAGTTATTTAAAAAAATGGCCCATTTAATCAATATTTCAAAACAACCTTTCGAATTTCTGGTTCTGAGCTTTTTTAGGCACGTTGGGCCTTTTTGGTATGGGAGAAAACCACTGAGCTCGAGGTATGTGACGACTTTTTAGTTCTGATAAGCAGTCTTACCGACTGACAGTTTTTTCATCACGAACTGCTTCTATATTATAGCCATTATGCAATAATTTATGGAGGACTTTGCCTTTTACGCGTAACGTTTCCAATAAAACGCGGTGCAAAGAATGCCGAATTGTTGTGTAAATAAAATCGCTAGATTTTCGTGGAACAACCCAAGGAGTTGACCTTTTCTACGTCATTAATTTCGCCCTACCCATTTATTGTGCGCACGTGTCGCGATCTCTAGTCTTAATACAAGTTGACCTCAGAGGGTAACATAAGGTACCTAATTACAATATTGCGTTCAGTAAGAAAAATAACAGAGAATATACGAATGAAGATATATTTTATGTGATGTGATGGACAGGTAGAATTTTTATTGGATGTGTGTGTGTCCTACTAATATTAGATATAAATGCACTTGTGCTACTGTATGATGTATGAATGGTTGTTACTCTTTCACGCAAAAACCGCTTAACAAATTTGCATTATTTTCGTCGAGATTTAACATTTAGGATACTTTTTATTCTGAAAGTATAGTCAGATATCTCAATTAGTGTTATATTTTTCATTTTTCAAAGCGCATGAAAATGTGATCACCGGCTAGTCATTTTATAAAACGCCTAATGTAGCTTCCAAAGGCTTAATTTCTTCTAAGTGAAAATTAAATATTCCTAATCCCCTTATAATGTGATAGTGCCTGTCGAGTTTCAATATAGTTTTATCGTACCATTTGTTATTATTGATTAAGTTATTTCATTATCGAGTATTCGAATAAACTAAATTATATTTTTGTATACAACCGCGCTGGGGATTCGCCGAGGGAATTTATCTTGCCAGAACTGAAGGCGGTGCCATTACTTAAAATGAAAAATATTTTAGATAGCAAGAAAAAATTATGTCTCGTGCCTTCACATTTTTTAAACAAGTGTAAAACGGATTTAGTATTTGACATTTTTTGATGTCTGTGTTGAAAGTGTTGCATAAAAAAGATACTTACTTATTGCGGGGAGATAGGAAGAGCCTCTGGCATCCCTTACTAACTCACTGAAACACAAGTTTCACGGTAGTTAAGGTTATCTGCCCAAATGACCGCGAAATGCAGTGTGCCCTGCTAAAACACTTGGGAGATGAAGATTGCCAGTTAGCATCATAAAATAATCACTGAAATTCGTGAGTAATAAATAAGCTGAAAATTATTTGCGGCGACATGTTTCGAACCTTGTCGCGCTCAATTTGCGTCATAAAATTTAACAGTAACGTTATTACTGTTCCATAATTAATTAATTACACATGCCAACCCTTGCTCATATTGATTAAAAAATATTTGAGTTCAATATTTAAAAATAATATTTACAAAGATATATTATATTATTTCGATGATATTTACGTATTCATTAATTTTAAATAATATTTAACTGATCCTATTAAGTTTTGTTTAATACCTAATGTTTAATATTATTATTATACTAAACTGAACAAGTATAAAGCTTATATTGATAACTAATACAGGCCGGAATATCTACGCTACAACTAAAAAAATAACCAAGTTATGAATTCTTGAAAAAACGTACCTTTGGCCGGTTTTTCCCGATTTTCTCCTAAACTAAAGGCCCAATCGAGTTGTTCGACGTCTTATTTTTTTGTGTTTTAATTCTGTATTATTTCTCTGTTGACAATATCATGATTGCCCTGATAATTTCGATTTTATAAGCAAAAAACTAAAAAAAAACAGAGATTTCTTGCATAAAATTGTTAATAACCAAGTTATAAATAATAAAGTCGTTTGAAAAACATGTCAATATATCATATGAAACTATTCTCCGAACAATGTAGTTTTTTTACAAGTAAAAGAATTATTAACATAGTCTAGTAGTTTTTCAGTTTATTCATTACATGTAAAAATAAAAAAAAATCTCGTTATAATATTAATATGGATAAAGAAACTCCAAGATAGTTGGGAAAAAGCTGAAAATGCAAAACTGATGTGTTAACACAGTTATTATTTGACGAGATCCGTCTGCTGTATTGACAGGGAAATGTGGATAAAATCTGAGGTACATTGTATTCAAGACGATAAACTTTGTTAAGGAGTTTCTTCGGGTTCGTATTTCATACATGCAGGTAACCTTACCTACTAGTTATTAAGTGGCTCACACCCTTGTAACAACATGTCTAAATTTTTCATTAAAATCTGCTCCTTTTGCATTGATTTAAATACAAATTAACTACTTGAAATTTATTTAAGTAAACACGAGAAGGGGTGCCATCCATCCCCAGGGTATAAGCAACACCCGACACAATGTCAACTTTGAAGTTGAGTGTACTTAAATCCAAATTTTTGAGCAAATGGGTGCAAAATCAAAAAGTATCGTCGTATTTTACCTTTAATAGGACTTTAAATTTTTTGAAATTTCACAACCTACCAGGTTTGACATTCTGTCAAATATAACTAAAGTATAAAATAGCGCTAACCTACAACCGCTAACCTATAACCGCTAAAAGCGCTACAGCCGTTTTAAGAATGTAGAAATTATGTATTTTCTTTAGTGTCGTAAAGGGAACTTAATAACAATAATAATATGTTTATTGATAGAGGAAAGTCACGCTCAGTCTTATAACGTTTACCACAATTACGTTCTGTTGTGGTTTTCTTCTCGTCAGCTTCTCGTGTATAAAATGACGTGTGTCACTTTATATTGTGTAAAATTTTCACGCGTCAATAAAACTAAACCAGATTGAAATAATTACTAACCGTAATTCTAATATAATTTGCGTCATATTTCAGAAGCATGAAAAATCGTGTTCGTCGTTATATGAAAAATTACCAATGTCTTTACTATTCCAAAAACAAAAAAGTTTCTATACCTATATGAACTTGAATGAAGCTGTAAGCTTCAAACTACTCACTTTTCGGATTGAATGAAACTCTTACGAACATAAAAACTAAAAATTACTTAATTTTTTTAATAAAAAAATTGTCTCAACGATTTTTCTGTTTATGCATATTTTTTACGATAAAGATATTTTAAAATATAGAAAATTTAGTGTTCTCTATAATTGGGATTAAGGGTCTATTCTTTTAACTAAATAAAATTTCCAGTTTCCACAAAATTGTAGAACTAAAAATATTATTTCTATAAAATATTACACAGATACAGAATCTAAGTTACCTGTATTACAAATGCAATCTAAAATAACTTCAATATGCTTCCAACGTGTAGTTACACACACTCTCTCAAGAGATCCAAGCTACAGCAAAATTTAGCAATCAAAAGTTAGACCATTGTTGTATTAAGTGCAGAAGGAACTTAAGTCACGCGAGCTCCTTCGATAATATTTATGACATTGTAAAAATAAATGAAACGAGAAATAACCTGAATGACTGCGGAAGAAACGATATTACATATTATATTACAATTAAATGCACTTATGTGTAATTTTATAATATTTCGTGTTTTCCGGCAATTTTCTGTGAAATATGAACCTGTTAACATACAAATACTTAATAGGGTAGGTCGAAAAAATATATTTATATTTATTTATTTAAGATAATCTTCCCATTAATATTAAGAGCTCATACTTGGCAAGTACTTTATAGAGGTACCTAGCAATTAATTTTCGTGTCAGATCCAAAACGGTTTGGTCGGTTTTTTTTTTTTTGTTAAAAAGAGATAATAGTCAACTGTTAATAGACAATGATCTCTTAACAGTATGAGATACACTACTTGCTGCCCGCGACTTCGCCCGCGTGTAAAAAATAGATAAAATCCTATTCTCAGACCTACCAAGTGTACATAAAAAAATTCGGAGAAGTATGGCAACTAACGCACTGTGACACGAGAATTTTATTTATTAGATTTATTTTTATTTATATTACTTTGTTGAACATTTCGTATGATAGAGACGCTCAACCTGAAAATTCCCTCGGATAATAAACAAAGTGACCCAAGGCATTAAGGGCATCTGTCGTCGCGAACGTGAAAAATAGGGGAACTTCTCGTCGCCCTGAACCATTCGCGTTACAATAAAAAGTAAGTCCCCGGTTATTTTCCTCGTCAGAGCCTTTTACAGTTTCAAATAAAAGTCGAAACAAGTGCCCCCAGACTCAGGTTTATTCAACGGACCAGTTCAAATCCACTGATTTAAAAAGCGTTTCCATTTGATATATTTCTTCGTTGGACTTTAATTAAAAATCTACTTTCTATTGTAATTAAAAGCAATTTCCTTAGAATTAGCTGACAATTAAGAGTGTTGATTGTCGGCTATTGTTTGAAAGTGTTTTAGAAATATATAAGTATCCATACTAAAAAATACTTACTAATATTATAAATGTGAAAGTAACTCTTGTCTCTCTGTTACCTTTTAACGCTTAATTACTAAACCTATCATCATGAAATTAGATAAAAGAAAGGACTTAGGGTACCTTGCATCCAGGTTCCCAAGGGATCATCTAAAATAAAATAGAACTAACGCTGGCCAAAGTGTTATAGCAACAAAATAGTAGGCAAAGAAGGTTTAGTTGAGGGTGGTTAGGAGTAAAATAAGCAGCAAAAGTCTAAGAATGTTTCATTGCCTCAATCGCATAAAATCAGATTCGCCAATTACCAGATTTGCAAATAACTGCGATTGGGGTAGATATATTTTCAAAATAATACATTACCGACTTTCAGGGATTATTAGGGCCAAAATATATTTTGGCGAAAGTGACGATAGCCTCGATCCCATATTTAATTGAAAAAAAAAGTAGGTAGTAGTATGAACATTGGTAGGGGTCACGTGTTTTCCATGACGTGTTTTCTCAAATCTGTTACCCGGTTATCTAGTTTAGCCGTTAATAGGCAAGAAACATACAGTCAGAGTTACTTTAGCGATTATAATATTATAACGTGTCCACATCTTTACATAGTATAAAACACAATGTCCCCCTCTTTATGTTACTTAGATCTTTTAAACTACGCAACAGTTCTTATTGCGGTTTTCACTAATGGATGAGGAAAGTTTTATATAAAATTTGCAAAAAAAAACCCGTGCCGTTCTGGGAGAGATTCGCTAGTTTGATATTTATAATGAATAAATTATAAATTAACTTGATATAATGAAGTTTGATATAAATGAACCAAACTTTTGAAAATTACCTCAAACATTACGAGTCCCTTGGTGAAAGTTATCTTTGTATCTCAAAATTCTTGACAATCCATGGAAAGGAACTTTTCCAAGTGTGCGAGTGTACTTACGTAGTTGGCTTTTGGTCAATCAGTTGACTCTCTTGGACATAGTAACTTGTGAATTCAAATACACAATAAATAAATAACCATCTTCAAATAAACAATGTTGATAGATTGTATTTACTATTGTGTCATTGAACAAATTGAATGGTCTCAAAATCTTCCTTGGAATAACTGAAGTTAAAAGCAATTAGGTTGAAACAATGTGTACTTACACAACCACTGAGTTTTATTTCATCGGGCATGGTCTAGCAAATCCCTAAAAGCAATAACGATTTGTTGCAAAGCTTGGACGATAAATCTATATTTTTCTCCAGCGAGACTAAAGCCATAAATTCCATACCGGAATACTACAAGCGCGTATGCTCGCTAAACAATAAATTGTGAATGCCTCGCACACACTAGTCATATTCATAAACCAATGGACAACCAGAGGTTTTATTTAATCATTAGTATTCCACAGCGTTGCGTAATCGACGATTTTTTGTCGGTTGTTCATCCCCTGGTGCCACTAGGCAGGACATTTTTTCCTGTCGTTACACTTTTAAAAGGGGATCAGTTTTGCAACAAAATTATATTATTGTACATCCCATCCATGTTATAAATGCGAAAGTTTGTGACAGTTATATCTAGACGCTGTTATAACCTGTTATATCACGCGTTACTACTATTATTTAGGAATCATCATAAGTCCCATCGTACCCTTATATGAGTAGAGTATAAAGTGTGACAAATAAGCTATAATTTCATTTTCTTTTGCATTTTCATATAAATTTCTGGGAATAAGCCTGAAATAGATATAGGGTAGCCACAATATTGTACTAATATGTAGGTAACTGAATTAAATCTTCAAACCATTAAGGAAATCATTATTATTCTTTTCTTAAGTGCCTATGAATCAAATTTTGATTTTTGTGTTAATACAGAGCGAACGAGAATTTTATTGCCATTTTATTATTTCCTTTTTTTTTTCAGGACTCGTCTTCGAACAAAAGACAGATGAAATCCAGAGCTCTTTCAAGTTCGCAATGCTGCAGCACTCGAATAGGACCAGATTAGAGTTCGACTTATACGCCGACGTGATCAATACCGCCGATGCTTTTAAGCTCTCTCGCCTCAGTAAGTATTATAAAACACTACGTAAAAGATTGTCAAAATCATGTACCCACATGCTTTTTATTTACTCCCATTTCTAACGACATAGTTATTTCATACTAGCTGGCGCCCGCGACTTTGTCCGCGTTGAAACAGAAAAAGGTAGCCTATCCTGTGTCCTGTACGTCTAAATGTTTATCTACCAAGTTTCATGAAAATCAGTTAATTCTTTTAAGAGTTACGGAGGAACATACATACATGCAGAAAAAATTGTAAAAATCGTCAATTTAGTTTCAGTATCATGTATAGAGCCTATAAACACGATATCTCTAAAAACAAATTAAATTACTCCATGACCGACCCTTACAGATTTATTATTAATATTGATTGTCAAAAGGAAAATAGGGGTAATTTATTGTTTACTCACAGATTACTCAATGCTGAGTTGTGTATTACAATAAAAAAAATTATTAAGCTTTAAAGTTTTCTTAACAACACTTTTACTAGTTTTCCTGCTGCACATTTTCTTCGTGCTGACGTTTGCTTATTAAGGATACAATAATTAGCAACAACCGCTATTTAAAGGAGTAATTGCTTTACATTGTAAGTCTGAAAGTACAATTAAGTCCTTTGCGGTAACAACGTCAGTGTTCGTGACACTTGTTATATTTTCATACGAAAACTGTATGCTCTTTAGTTTCCTATAAATCCTTTTTTAATTCAACATCACTGATATTCAATCTTACTGATACAGTTTAACTGTTTTGACCCTTTAAAAGTCATTTAAAAAAGATAATCTTTTTTGTATAAATATATCTAGTATAGCTTTCCCCGCAACTTGTGTGGCAGGCACACTGCGTTTATCAGTCATTTGGGCAGTCCGTGGAGGCAGTACCTAACCATCACTACATATTATAAAACAAAGTCCAGCAGCTAGTCATCAATACTAATAATAAATCTGTAAGGGTTGATCATGGAGTAAGTTACTTTGTTTTCAGAGATATCGTGTTTATAGGCTCTATACATGATACTAAAACTAAATTGACAATTTTTAGAAAAATTTTCTGTATGTTTGTATGTATGTATGTATGTATGTATGTATGTATGTATGTATGTATGTATGTATGTATGTATGTATGTATGTATGTGTGTATATATGTATGTTCCTCCATAACTCTTAAACGAATTAACTGATTTTCATTAAACTTGGTAGATAAATATTTAGACGTACGGGACCCAAGATAGGCTACTTTTTCTTTTTCAACGCGGACGAAGTCGCGGGCGCCAGCTAGTAAGATATAAAAACATTGTGAATAGTCACGAGATCTCGTAAAATGGTGAACAGCATGTGTGTTGTCATTTTGTGAGCGAGGAAGCCGGAGCCTATTTCCTTATTACTTTCTATTCAGAAATCTCTAATCCTTAATACTACAATGGTCGGCACCTCTGGCGTTGCTTGTGTTATAGTATAGCGACGGTAATCACACCATCAAATGGACCGTGAGACTGTATGGCCCGAAGCCCACACAAGAGTCGCGTCGCGTCGCGTCGAGGAACGGGCGCATAAGCGGCGCGCCGCCTCTAGCTTTCCTATAGAAATCAATGGTTGTGCGCCCACTGGAGAGGCGGCGGCGAGGCGAGGCGAGGCGAGGCGCGAAGAGTCGCGGCGCGGGCGTGAAGCGTCGCCAAGCGTCGCCGAACGGGCGCGGCATATTTTTTGCGGCTGTGTTTAGACGTGGTCGTGTATTTATTAAATAAAAGTAAAATGTCAGACGATCTAGATCTAAATATAAAAATCATCGAACTTGTTTGATGTAACCCGTGTCATTATGACCAGACACGTTCCGACTATACCAATAGAAACAAACAGGATCAAAAATGAGGTGAAATAGCGCAACAATTAAACGAAACTGGTAAGTGATTTCTTGGTAAGTGAAGTTGACTGTGTAAAGAAAGCATAGCCGCCTCCGCCGCAACTCCTCACGCCTCGTCTACGCCGCGACGCGCCTCGACTTTTCATGTGGGCGTAGCGCCTATGTCTGTCTACCTTAAAAAGAATGTAATAACTTTCTACAACTTGTAAGTAGTTATTATAAAATGTAAAGCTTATATAATGAAAGTAATAGGATTGGAGAGCATAAACTTGTGATTCTTCTCAAGCAACGTTTTTCATAACATCAGCCCAACTAAGTTAATTGCTTGTGCTACAAGTACAGAGTAGTCCAATAATGAATATCTCGTCTTGTTAGCACATTATGACAATTTTGAAATTACGTTTATTTTATTTATTACTAGCTGAACCGGCGAACTTCGTACCGCCTTAAAAAAATTTGGTAAAATTTAATTTAATTTTTTAATATATCGAGGCGATACAACGATTATAGCGGTCACGCTATTTTTCAATACCATTTTTATAGTACGATTTGTCTTTAGCCTCAAAATAGGCGATTACCTCTCCATCGGCCCTAAATTTCTTTCCAGCGAGCATTCTCTTGAGGTCTGGGGCCCTACTATCAACTTTTAAAAGACGATTCAAATTCAGAGCAGTTTAATTTGGGTTCCTAAACAAAATCGCTTTCATACGGAAACGAAGTTGTTGGTACTAAATAGCAAATGCAATCCAGTTTAGCTCCTAAATTAAATCGTAATAAGAGTTAATAAGCGACTTTTTCTGAGAACAGAAAAAGTCGCTAGGGGCCAGATCTGGAGAATACGATGGATGCGGAAGCAATTCGAAGCCCAATTCATGCAATTTTGCCATCGTTTTCATTAATTTGTGACACGGTGCATTGTCTTGATTGTTCTTCAAACTAACAAAAGTTGCCAAACAAGCAAATAAAAAAAAGAGTGATTAATAATACTTAAAGACGACTCAAAATTACTTAGATACTCACATTAGATTAAGAACTTAGTTACTCGTATTAAGGTTAAATAAAATTATTTTTTGCTTTTCAGTTCACTTATGGAAAGATATATAAAAAATTGCATCCTGGACGAAGCCGGGAACGGGTCGTTAATAAATTACAATTATTACAATTTCAATTGAGTAGGAAAGACCTTTTATTTAATATTAGGCACGTTGAATATTTGATGTTACAGATGGCAAGAAAAGTTTTAGATATAAATGATAAAATGGCTTCAATTAAAATTGTGGGGTGCGGTGAAATGTTGGCGGCGCGGCGTTGGGCGGGCGGTTGGTCTAATATCTTTGTTGCGCATCGGATAAGAGGGCAACGAGTAGTGTGAAAAGCGTTTAGAAATTATTATTTAATCAGGGGTGTGAACCGGGCGAGATGTTCAGTGAAGTGCTTACAATACGGATTTAATTCCATGAGTAAAACCCAAGAGTTGTGAACATGAAACGAGGGGAGCGAGCGCGGAGTGACCACAGCGGAACGCGCCGTACGAAGATTAAATTGAATCGGGCAACTTGCCAGCTATACCGTAACCAAAATTACGAAATATTATGCTGATTTTATAGCTTAAGTAAAAGGGTGCTTACACATACACCGCTACTAATATAATCATTAGCCAAATTCTAATGTCGCCCATTCTAATGCTAAGGTGCTTTAATCCGCAAAATTCTGCCTATAGTTTTTATTTACTCTCACATTTTTGATTGACAATTTTAAATGCAGGTTGTAGAACTAAGTAGCTATTTATAAATATTCATTTGTAGCACTATGATGAATGCTGACACAAGCAAAAAGTCTATTAATACAAGCAACATTTGTCAAACACGCAAAAGAAACAAAATGTAAAATGAATATTCAGGTTACATATTAAAAGAAAGCAGTGTTACTGAAAATGTAATTTTTGTCTTATTCAATGTTGTATGTTGTATTCAATATAGTGGTGAGATATATTAAGTGGATAACAGTAATAAAAGATAGGTCGGCTTCTCAAATTACTGGTTTGAGTCCCGGTTATTATAATGGTCTACGATAATATCATTACTAGCTTAGCTAATGAGGAAAGGCGTTTTTTTCTGAGGAAGTCCTTAGAAACAATACTTTTTTTTCTACCAAAAGACTTTTTTTTCTTTATAATCGTCTGAGTAGTGAACAGGCGTGAAACAGTACCTACATACAAACAAACTCACTTTCGCATTTATAATAATTAGTTAGGATAGTGCTCTGTGACAATACAATATTATATTGCAAACAGACCTTAGAGCCTTTATAAGTGTCGCACACTAGGAAACTATTCGTTTATACGGTTAGATTTAACTGACACTTGAAAATCCGTGGAACAAATAGAGCTCAAGTCTATTTTGGGGCGAAAATCCAGTTCTCTGGGGCGGGTTTTTTCATTTTAAATTGTGAGTCGAAGATAAAGGGAGAGGCGGCCCGCCTCGTCGGACGCTGCGAGCTCTGATCAAAACACGTCTGAGACTAATGACGACGACGCGAATTTTTATGGCAGTTCCCGTTCTTTGGGGACTACTATTTGTTCACAGATACCCGCTGAATTTTCACTCTTAAGGCCGCTATAAAAGTTAAATCTCTTAAACTCCATAGCAAATTTTATGTTCTTTACATTTACTTTTCCAATGGACGCGGCTAAGCAAGAATTAACTATTTATATTTCAACTACAGATCCGTCCTGGTTTACTCGGTTAAACTTAAAAAAAAAAATTACATTAAATTACAAAATCATTACATATATTAATTTACAGTCTTAAACTTAAAACGTCACAATATTCAGTGGTAAATAATTTTCAGTGATGTACATTATCTACTCTTAAGGGACTCTTTGGGGACAACCAGGAACCACTCTTTAAGAAATCTGTTATTTCTTTAACCTTCGTGCTGTGAAGGCATAACTGGATAAAATGAAGCTGATGTTGTCGCACTATTTTTTGTTTGTGGTTTCGTCTGCTTCCTTTTCTTTTATTAAAATATTTATTAAAACTTTATTACTCGGGCGGTTTGTCCGGCATTGAATTTTATGTTTTTTTTTTAGATTATATCCCTTGGTAACATTTTTTTTCTGGTTCAAAGGTATCAACTCCTTTTCTATGTATCTCCATGTATCTGAATCATTTAGAACCTTATAGCATTTGTATGTTGAATTCTAATTTATATCCGAAACTTATGACTAACCACAAATGTCCCAATCCGTAAGCACGCGATAATTTGACAATTTCAAAGTGTCATTTGGATAGTTGTGTCAAGAAGCAGATGTTACAACTGGTAAATAAATCGGAGCACGCCTAAAGCCTTGAGTGACTCGCTCGTTAAGTCTTCGCTACACAAGTGTTCACTAGAAACTTAGTTAGCGCCTAACTTAACTTCGGCTATTAGTTCCTAACCTAATTCCATTAAGGACAAAAACTGTTTTCTCGCTCTGGTGAGAATTTTATAGTTATGAAACGGAGGACCAATACTGATTAGATGTTGGGTGGTTAGTTAGACTAGGTCTACTGTATTCTACGATAGAACAAATGGACAAAAATGTCCAAGTACTCGTATTTCTACTGCAGAGTATTTTAGAGTGCCTATGTTTCAATTGTTTTACTGTTATTTATACAAAGTAAACAAAAATATCCATTAAGTTTCATTGTAAAAAATTGTCAATAAACAACTACTGAATATAACTATAATTGGATTCGAATTACTTGCACTGCATGTTATAGATATATGCACTGTAATTCGAATTGAGATTAAAGGAAATATATGTACTAAGGCGACGTCCTCGTAGCGTGCACTGAGGCCAAAATCTCACCGAGATTGGCAGGCTAACGAAGGATGTCGCATTGAGAAACCAAATTACTCACTTTGCCGAGGTGGTTATTATAGAAGCCAGGCTTTACGCGCCAGCCGCGCCTTTACGATCTAGGAGGACCAGAAATGGCTCCCTCTTTCAAGAAGGATCATTTTTCTTGTAAGTTTTTAATAAAAGTATAAAAACAAATGGAAAAAAAAATAACAATTCGTATCATCCATTATCCATGAGAATATCAGAAAACAAAGAGATTAAAAAAAAGAACATAAAGACATTACAATGACAATTAATTCGAAGTGAACTTCAAAAGAACATTTTGTTTACAGTACAACGTCTTGGGTTTACATTGACCGTGAATCGTGATATTGACAAAAACCAGATTAACATGTAAATTCGCAGTTATTTGTAAAGCATCTCAATTCTAATGATATTCATAGAATCGACGCCGCTTTAACTATTTACTCTGTTCCCTTGACTCGTGTTCAAATTAGTCATAATGAATGTCAGCAACCGAACAACAATACCAATTGTAAGACGTACCGTACCTAATGTGGAAGCAATTAATGAACAGTCATAGCTAAGTGGCTATAATGCTGCGGCAGACGCTGGTATGAATTCCAGTCGTGACTGCAACTCTAAATCTCTTCGACTCCCTCTGTGTAGTGGATTGTTCTTACCAAATATGTCCACACATGTTTTACTCGTAAATGGAATAAGTGATCATCTTACAATATTTGTTAAACTTTGTTTTTGATTCAATAAAGTTTGGCTCGTTGTCTTTCTATTGGTTTTAAATGAAGTATTGCAAGAATTGTTCTCCATTGTCTCAAAATTTCATTTTAATAATTTAGAATATTAATTTATGAAAAGAGACGTGCTGAAAAGAGGCGCTGACAAAAACACAATTTTGGTTGAAATTTTAATATAGGACAATACGGATAAAGCAAATTCGTCTGTTAAAACAATCGGTCAGATACTATTTATTTATAGATACTCGTATACTGTCAAGTCAATGTCAAGGAAAATTAATATAAAGTGTCAGTTATTTAAAATAAATTTCCTGAATATAAAGAATAATTTATTAAATACTAGACTGTGCCCGCGACTTCTACCGCTTTGAAAAATGAAAAATATTACATTACAATAGATCTTTATCGCTGTAACGACTGTAACAATTTTAGTTTATTCTTCGAGAGCATAACATTTTTTTTTTTTTTTTTGATAAAAAATATCTGTTCTACTATGTATATACCTAATTTTATACAAACATACAAACTTTACCTCAATATAATTAATATGAATACAGATATTCGTGAATATTAAAGTCAACTTAGTATGTAATTGTTTTGTAGGGGAATTTGTAAAGAAAATCTCCGTTTTCTAAAAGGCGGCTTAATTCCTTGAAGCTATTTCTAAAGCTAGGTAAAATATTTCCTCCTTATTATATTCAACGACAGTGCGGTACCTGCCTCTTTTAAATTTCATCAATGTGTATGACATAGAAAATTATAAAGGATATTGGGTAAAGAAATATCTCGCGGTTACAAAGTTGAAAGCCGCGTAGGCATATCACCCATAGTCCCTTTTCCGCAACTCAACCGAGAAAAAGATTATATCTCTCTCGTGCGGTTCTTTGTGACTTTGAGTGGAAAAAAAACTTTTCTTAAACTTCAAAAGGGTTCATAGGATATAGATATCAACAGATAGCCGGCGACATAACTGATCCTAAGATCTAATAACATGCAATTAAAACAATAATGCAAGCATGTTTGGGGTCAATAGTCAGGGGTTACTTTGTAATTTTAACTTTAGTTTGTTTAGCTGTTTAGCAATTTATTTAACTGTCTTTAATTCTTGTCACTGTAAATAATTTATCGTTAGGCCTCTCATATTGTTTCTGTTTCTCCATAAAATATCTACTATTAAAGTAAAAGCTATGAAGCTATTAAAGTTAAAGAATTTTACTTAAACATCTTAAGTAACAACACACCTCCTCAAAAGATATACTCTTACTTATTATTCTAGAACTTCAGTCGAAGCATATATTTTTTTTTTATAATTTATACGCAAATTAACTATTACGAATTTTAGTTTAAAACAATTCAGCATTTTAATTTTCCAATTATTTCTCAGAAATCATTCTTGAACTCAGATTTCTCAGAAATCACCTCTCGTGTTTAGATGCTATGGTATTTTTAAAACCTTTTTAAGACTTTTTAAAACCTAAATTATAAGATATCCTATACTACGACTCGACAGGTCATTTCAATATTGTTACACTCGCAGGTTTTCATACAATATATTGAGTTTGTTTTCACATATTTTTGTGAATCTGTTTGTTCTGCGTCCGCAAGTGAATCCTTAAGTTAACGCGGTCGTAAATGAAACTCTCTCGGTACAAGTTTTATCGTTTGATAATAGATTAGAACGCCCATTTGGCTCAGTCGGGACTGTGTTTCATGCCAAACGAAGTGTTTCGAGTTCCCTAGACGAAACAACCATTAGTGATGTACAACACATCTTTAGTTCAGGATCGATTTCAGATGCACTCTGCTTTGTAATGTTTTAATGTCTTTGTTAACCTTTCGTGTTTGAGATTTATATCTGTCTACTTACAGTAGGACTTTTAAAGAATATTTGAATCCTTCCCTGCTTATCCCTCTTAAAATTGCTATTCTTGAGTTTTTTTGATACTAATGCACGGCGATAGATTTCTTTTACATAAAAAATGTAGATACGTATTCGCCCAATGGCGTCCTACTCTTCTTCTCAAGGTGACTAAGCAGGGACTCATACTCTAATATTGGGTTGAGCTGTAATTTAAATTGAAGCTCCGTTCATATTTCTAGCTCATTCAGTTTCGTGACCAGGCGTAACGTATGTCAAACTCTCATTAGAAATTCAACCAATGGCATAGGATCGTATTCTGCAGTACGCAGTTATTCGGGGAAGTGGCATAAATACGGGAGCGTAGTTCGACTCGGAAATTCGGGTCACCAAGAATGTTTACGGCATGCGGCCTCTGTTATATAAAATCGAACCACTCATGCAGGGCTAGCAATGTACTCGTGTGTACCTACCCCTGACAGCGGTCATAGAAGACGCGTGGCCGTGATTTTTTCGTGTGCGTCCCATGTGTATGGAAGATCAAAACGACTGTAATAAAAATATATACGAGCATCAATATTTTTGATAATGATCAACAATTCAGCTCCGTGAAAAGTAATAATATAGAACGCTTATACTATTTTAAATATGAGATTTCAAAAGATAAAAATGTACATTTACCTACACATTTAGGTACACTCAAAGTAATGAAAGAAGCTCTCATCTGATGCTTTTTTTGGATAGAACTCGTGGTCGCCTGCGGTCAAACTACGAGCTATAATTACTGCATAATTGCTGTCGTGTTGCAATGTTAGTATTAAAAGTCATTATTGAAGCTCGTGTCCACTAGGCTCATTAGGACTATTCGGTAGAATTAGTTAATTGCTTCATCTTCTTCTTCTATATAAATAAAAATGAATCCCTCAATGTGTTGCTAAGCGCAAAACTCGAGAACGGCTGGACCGATTTTAACTCTGTCTTCACTCATGGATAGAGGGATAATCAGGGAAGGTCTTTACGAAAAAAAAATGCACCCACGGGCGAAGCCGAGAGCGGGTCGCTAGTTCATTAATAAAACTTATAAACGAAATACCGCACTATGTCGCGTAAAAAGCAGTCGTAAAAAAGATGTTAGGTCTCACACTTGACTCTTGACCACTCATGCTAGATCCCTCTCGTTGCGCCCGGGATACTAGAAATTTCCGCCTATCATATTCCAGAATTAATTTTTTAATCAAATCTTTAAATGAACCAAAAGAAGTGGGGTTGTTACAGCAATGTGACAGTTGGAATTTCCATGCGAAAATATATAACACATTTTTTGCCTTTCTAAACCCGATAATTTGGCAGCCATTTGTTCCAAAATATACAATCGATAGCGGCCCCACCTACACGCGACCGCTGTCATGCCATCCAGGATTGCTGTCGCAATGTACTACCGATTTCATGTCGACCTTTATAGATATTAATAAATTCTTTAATTCTATTTTTATTTACAGCGACATAATGGTTATGTCCGAACATGGAAAAATTACAATACGATAAAATGTTCGTTTCCTGGCAGCGTCAACTTTGGAAATACACTCTTCAAAGTTGGCTCTGGTCTGGATTTGGAAAGTAGGTCAAGCGGTAGTAACCACCCCCTCACAGAAGCATGTGTGCTATTTTATGAAGAACACCGTTAATTAATAAAATAGCATGTGTACTATTTTATTCGGTGAGTGAGTAAGGGATGCCAGAGCCCTATTACTTTCCTGATCCCTATTCCGTCCTGATCCCTTATCTTTAATGTTGCTTGTGTTATAGGCAATGGTAACCACCTACCATCAAGTGTACCGTCATCCTGTCTATCAAGTTACATAGAAAAATATGTTGACACTAAAATCAGATTATATACATTACTAGCTGACGCGCGCGAATTCGTCTGCATTAAAAAAGAAAAAAGTAGCATATCCTGTGTCCCGCAAGTTTAAATGTTTATCTACCAAGTTTCATGAAAATCAGTTGATTCGTTTAAGAGTTATGGAGGAACATACATACTTACATACATACATACAGAAAAAAATTCTAAAAATTACAGATTTATTATTAGTATTGATATCTATTCAGTTTATACACAATGGCTTGATATTATTACGGAAATATAAACCTATACGCCGCAAACAAAACTTATGAAATTAATATCCAATACCACGAACAGAATCTAGGTGTATTCGATTTTTAGATATTTTCCTATAGAAATGGTTATATTTTTCAAAAAAAAATGTAAGAACTTGAGAAAGCCATTATACTTGTATTCCAATATTAGAATTTAATTTATACGGTGTGTGGCAAAAAAAATCTTACGCGACCTTTTATGTTATCCACTTATTCGGATAATTTAATATTAACCAGCCAAGTAAATGAGCAATATTTACTTCGTCGAGCAAATAACATGATTCTTTTATGATTCCAATGTATAAATGAAATATCTGTAATTTATATTTTCTCATACTTTGCGTTACTTTCTTATTAATTGAAATACGTATCAAGAAATGCCGCCGTATCTTGATGTGTCCAGGCAGATCTCGATCAGCCCAGTTAAAGGATCCGCCGACGACATATCCCAACTTGTGACCCGGTCTCAGCTTAGCCCGGGATGCTATTTTTTGAAAACAAGAAAAAATGTGGAATAGGTCCAGCCGTTCTCCAGTTTTGCGCTTAGCAACACAATTTGCGATAAATTTTTGTTTATATAGAAATAGGTTTAAATTTTAGAAATGGAGAAAATAACTTTGCTGAATTTTTAACATTCCATGTTCAATTAAGCCATGGTTTCTTTTGATTATTTGCGACATATTTTATTACATAATATAGCTAAATATTTTCTTAAATAATGTTACATTAAAAATTACTATGTACCAAAACTTTTATGTCTGATAATTGAATTTTACTGTTAACATAATGGCGCTGGATTGTGGATAGTGCTTACACAGTTAGTGGCAGCGATAACAGCGCACACTCCTAGTAATCCGATGCTGCACTTTTACTATTCACGTAATCTGGAATCGATAAAGTGTTCTCCACTATGTGAGCTTAGATGAACGCAAACCATTAAGCTTAGCGGAAATTAAAAATCTACAAGCAGACAAATATGGGAAGAAAATTAATTTATGTATTATACTTTCAACAAAAGAACAAACCGCTTGTTTTAAAATATTTTAAAATGCCTGGAGTGCATCGACACCATCCCACGTGCTCTCAGGTGTCTCTGTAACCCCTGTGACAAAGACTAATTCTGTGTAACATAAGCTCATATCTAAAATTTTAAATTGTATTAAGAAAACCTTGAGCCGTAGCGGGACGTCTGACAGATGTGAAACATCAAATAAATTTTTAATTATTTTTATTTAAAAATACAAAAATACACTGACTTTTGGCCACTGTATCACCGTACATAGTGCTCGTACACGTGCGGATCGTCTTCCGCTCTCCGCCATGGCTACCGCTTCGCCGGCACTGTGTTCGCAATTAAACCGAAATATAGAGCACTTATTCTTTATTTACTTTTTATGACGGTTACTGTATCCTTGTGACTAAGAATGCAGTGTGCTCTGCAACTACTAAGTATAATCATCGAGAAAATGTTACTTTATATTACTTACTTATTAAAATAAAGGTAAAATGTCACAATATATCTGTCACATCGAAAATATTATGTACAAAAGTATTATAGTATAACTTTTCTCTATATAATTACAAATGAATTAGATATTCAGAAATCTATTTTTGAATTGGTCGGCAATTGATTATCTCCTCAAATTCCCCCCCTAAAACTTAAAACAAGCTGAGACTACATTATTATTCTGCAACGGAGAATCGGGGCCGGAAATAAAAAGAAAAGTGTTATGAACTTTTTGTAACAGTATTGGTGGGGCACTAACAGTTTAGAGTATCTGCAAGTATGAGTCGCCCGTGATGCCGGGCAAACGTGATCGGCATCCGACCGTGCTCCCGCGGGCAGACCAAGCGATATTTGCTTCTTTTTATTACCGCATCCATATTTCAACACGAATATACCCCCAACAATATTTGGAAGTACCGTGAGCACTAATGCGTGCGTGGCAAGAAAGACGATTACGTTCACTCTGTTCAATATTCTCAACGAAACTAACAAAACCCACAATTGAATTGTTAATAGTGAGAGAGGATATCCTCGGGTATTTGCGAATATCCCTTACTTTTTATTTGCCTAGCATCTCTTATAACTGTGACATAACCATAACCACGGGATAAAAATAATTCTTACCTCTATTTTGTTGTTGTGCTATCTTCTTTATTTGATACTATAATTTGAAGTCGTTTCCGCGTCTGTCTCTATGACAGCTAACTCACCATTTTCACCATCAGTTAAATATATTTTACGGAAGTTTTATATGTATAATAAAACATGCACAGGACACCGTACCGAGTAAATAATTCAATTCAAGGCGAACAATATTGCTGATTAGTCGAATAGTTTTCACTGTAACAATATTTATTAGGGTGGCCATAGTTTGTTGAGAATACAAAATATTTGCGCAATTTGTATGCGCTAAACAGCATCCCGAATAAATCACGAACGCTTTGCTAATAACACAGTTTATCTGTGAGCCTGTATCAGCGCGCTATTCCCCACTAAATATTCGAGAATAGTATTGTCACATTAATATGCTGCACGGCTCTTCTTAGAACAAACCAAAACAGCAGTACATAATAATAAATTCATGTTTACACACCGGCAATTGTGTTTGAATAGCAATATATAGGGGACAGCGTTAATATAAATCCATTTAATTTATTACGAACTACACTGATAGCTCAGTGGGCAGTACGCTCGGCTTTCGATACAGCAGATGCACGATAGAAGTAATGGCCACAACAGTATTAGTCATAGACAACAGAAGGGTCAGAAGTGTCAGAAGTCCAACTGATCTGTGGGTAAATGGGTCGCTTCCTCGCATTCTAAAAGTCTGTGACGAGCAATGAAGAAGTCTGTGGCCAGTAGGTAGTGTGCTTTTGAATGAATATACGAGTAAGAACTATAACATTACTAGATAATAATTCATTTTGAAATAAGAACCTTTAAAATTTTATTTCACTGCCGGGTATCCAAGAGGATTTCCCAACGTAAAAAAAAGGGGTGGTATTCTAGTGGCCATCGCAGGTTTTTACTCTAAAGTGCACTTTAAGATTAAGGGCCTCTTTCACCAACTACAAGTAAAGTGTTGATTAGTTACTTTTAGAAATAATTTTCTGTTTTATTGAATTATGCACTCGGTTTACTACATCATTCGATAGGCGAATTTTAATTATTATTTTCTTTTCAATGTTTGGGACTTTTATCGTACAAACAAAGATATATCAGCTCCATTAATCCCAGTTACTGGTGACTTTAAATTACAGTTAGCCTACTAGACAGATGGTAAAAGAGGCGCTAAGGCCGATTTCTCCAGAGTAAGCAAACAACTTCAGCCCAGCATCAATCTCGGCGATGTGCCACTCTATTTAACCTTAAGTAACCCTACGCTCTAAAAAGTATGAAAAAAAATCTTATCTATCAATGAAATTTTGTAAATTTATATGATTCGTTTTAGCTCGAAAGATATCTAATTTATGAAGCTACACAGACGACGCGGAAAGCAAACGATAGTATGACATAAAATACCCATAGAAAAAACATTTATTGCTAAAAAACTCACTACAAAGAATTCAATTTCAGTGAATGTGAACATTACTGATTTGATTAAATCACGTATAGTTTCAATGATCGTTGCTTAACTACTCAAACGAGCATTATAAAATCAGAAACGTACCTTCCATATAACAACATTAAATTACACACAATTTATCCAAAAATCTTAATCAATACTAATAATAAATCTGTAAGGATTGGTCATGGAGTAAGTTACTTTGTGTTATAAGCTCTATATATCGTGTTTATAGGCTCTATACATGATACTGAAACTAAATTGATGATTTTTAGAATTTTGTCTGTATGTTGTAAGTATGTTCCTCCATAACTCTTCATTGTCAAATCAGACACTTTTTTTACAAGATTTCACTAATAAACTAAATTTCACTCATCTTAACTTTACCTGCACACTCGTGCATTTATTATATTCTATTATCATTGAATTAATTATTTTACTGCACACTTGCAGTTATTTAGGGGAAAAATACATATTTGAATTTTGAATTTTTTATTTGAAAACAATATTTAATCAAATATTCACAATAATATAATATTTAATCAAATATCACAAAATCGGAGTTTAGTACATATGTCGAAATACAATATGCATGATCCTAATAGGATTTCACCGCAAATAATTGTGGTTTGACTTCTCTATTGATTAACCCGCAACCAAAATTAATACGGTTTACCTAATGATATGATAATGACTACATTAATCGTTCTTTTAATATAGATATAATTAAATATTCTAATTAATATCGATGGAGGCCATCGCGCATATCGTTACCTTTTTAATAACCTTTTTTTGAGTAATTGTAACATTATAGGTGCAAAAAGGAGCTTATTGATTATTTACTTGTTTTTGGTTACGAATCGGTCATCATGGACATCAATCAATACTAATAATAAATCTGTAAGGGTCGGTCATGGCGTTATTTACTTTGTTTTCAGATATATCGTGTTTATAGGCTCTATACATGATACTGAAACTAAATTAACGATTTTTAGAAGTATGTATGTATGTAAGTATGTATGTTCCTCCATAACTCTTAAACGAATTAACTGATTTTCATGAAACTTGGTAGATAAACATTTAGACGTACGGGACACAAGATAGGCTACTTTTTTCTTTTTCAACGCGGACGAAGTCGCGGGCGCCAGCTAGTAATGAAATAAATAGTAATAGTAGTAGTAGTAAAATAAATAGGCATAAAACATTGTCGGTTGAAAAGGGGCGCGAACGAAGCCGCAGACACGAGCTAATAATTAATTATTCAACATAAATTTTAAATAATATTCAACTTCAAATTGAACTCAAACATGATTAACTGTTGAAGTTGAATATTATTAAATTAAGGTAACTAGTTACTGTAATAACTAGTTATGTTCAGCCAATGATCAGCGTGCCTCTTTACATCCATATTTCAAATATTTTAAAAGCTCTTTCAACGTTCATTCATATACGTATGTTAAATATAAGCCATACATGAGTGGAGTTACATATTTTTATAAAACCTTCCGTAAACGCTGCGATGAAGTCACATGTTATTTCCACATACCTACATATATGCTTGTCCTAGATGGCCTACTTGATGGCCAACCGAATATGAAAACCCTCAAAAAGGCCCTTTCAAAGCTTTTTCATGAAGCTCCATTTTGTAACAGGGAACGACGCGTCGCGTCGAAACTACTCATTTCATTTTCAAGGGCGGGTGTGAGGTCTAATGGTGCGTTTCTATTTGAGAAATAAAGTTTTTACTGCATATGAACTTTCAGACTTATACATGATGTATATATTCGCATGTCATAAAATCGTTTCAATTTGTTACATTACCTCTTATGCAGCCTCCTATTTAAACTTCACGTTTACACATGTAGACGCTTTTAATTCAAAACAAATATTTTACGATGCCTTTTTATCTTAGACATTTATTTATCTTGATGTCTCTACATATAATACATAAATTGGGAACGATTCAAATTTTTATTTGCATTTAACTGTATAACCTGAAATGTTGTACCAGAAATGAAGTTTTCAACTGAAAATACAACATAATTGAATATTTTGCGAAGTCATAATCAAACCGCGGTTGCCGAATTTTCTGAGATTAGCGTGCACAAACAAACAGACAAAAATTCTAAAAACTATTTTTTCTCCTTATTGGAGTTTACTGCTTAAGTATCGATTTTCATATATAAGCTTGGGGTATGAAAATTTATGGGAGTAAAATCAAAATCGTCACACGGTATGCGTTACGTACTATTTTCGAATATTGTAGAATATCTGAAGTTTCGGAGATATTGAACCATCTACACAATATCACTGAAACTAGAATAGGTTATGTAATAATATCTACATCCTTGCGAACAGAGATTAATTCCTTATGATAAATTTTATTAGTCGTTCGTAAGGAGTAAACTCCAGTCGTGCGTAGGAGTTGACACACACACTTTTTTCTTTAATATTTAGCTTATAGACACGGCTCGTTTACGATTTTATTATATGTATGTATCGATTAAATATTTAAAAGAACATCCACCCACTGTTATGATAACTGTTAAATACAATAGAAAAAAGCGACGTATAAAATAAAGTCGCTGTCTTTTTCCCGCTAACTTCTTCTAAACCATTCCCAACGGATTTTTATACGGTTTTCAATCAGGGAAAAAGCCATAAACAAGGAAAGGAGGGTTTATTTGTGTAATTTTAAGAGACAAGAACACGGCTAATTTTTAGCTCTGATGATGCACGTTTATATTGATCGATCTTCGTGCCCGTTGCAAATTCTTGCAGGAAAACTAGTAATATAGGTAGGCAGGTATAGAACATAGTATTGTTAATTCAAGAGCCTTTACTAACTTAAACTTGCTACAACTACGTCGATATTTTAATATATTTTTCCCAAAATTGTGGTACAGTCACTTCTGGAAGTTAACACACCAGCAAACTAAAAGTCTAGGTGCTACATAAAATTTCTCGAGATAAAATATTTTGCTTCAAGGCAGGATTTCTTTGGATTGTTTCCTTTTACGTGTCTGTACTGTGTGGACAGCCTGATCTTTTTCTATCGCAAACACAGAAAGTACATTGTACCTGACAAGAGCAAAACAAGAGCATATAAACATTAAAAAATTGCAACCGAAACAATTAAAGTATGTACGTAATTGTCTCTTAACCTTGTTTAATGCATTACACAAATACTCACAAAGCAGGTTCTTTTTTATCTCATAGCACAATTTTAACATAATAATATCTTCTGATAGAGATTAACAAGATATAATCTCTATCAGAAGATAATATATGTTATTATAATTAATAATAATAATATAATTAATAATGTGTATGTAAATTTTAATTTTATTTATAACGGATGAATTACGAGTATAATCCATAAATGAATAACATTATTCCTATTCACAAAAACAGTTGAAAAACTTCCAGGGTTTCAGTCCGACTACTTTAGTTTACTGCTTTAGTTTTAGTAAAGCAGATGCTTTACCATCCTAAAAATGCAGATGGTATGTAATAGCTCATTGAATTTATTCCATTTTGTGCTTTCTGATCATGCAATCCAGTGTTTTCGAACTTCTGTTTTGGTGCTGACATGAAAAAGAAAACAGTGTGTGCCAATTTAAAATTTTCAATCCAGGCCATTAAAGCGTTGACAATTTCATTGAAGTGCGTTCTGGTTTAGCCAATTTTAGAACTTTTTCAGATTTCAGAAACTTTTTCTTTAACAATGTTGTGTTTACGCAATTGTACTCTGCAACTTTGGCTGCCTTGCAATTTGACTTACGAGTATATGGTTCTTCTCAATGAAACAATACTAAAACATAATGAGAGAGAAATCAACGAAGCCATATTTTTGTTACAGTTTGTAATCAATTTGGCCGAGGTGTCATTACAATGATGGGAGCAGTAAGTCCAGACTCTTTTGACACACTTCATTCGTACGCCAACACGTTCCAGATGCCTTTCATCACTCCATGGTTTCCTGAGAAGGTGAGCTCTATGCATTGTTATTATTACATTATTTAATAAAATATAATTGACATTTTTGGAATTTTTGCTACGTTTTTAGTTTTTTTTTTTTCTATTAAAGAGAATAACGAATCAGTAGCCGCTTTTCTAAAATCATAGAAAATGTGCAGTTATAAATCGTTATAAAAAGTTTTATTTTAAATTTTGGTCAAAAAAATTATATAAAAACCGGGAAGACGTAAAACAACACTGTGAAACTGAATGTGAATAATATGTCTGAAATAAAATAAAATTCTGCAATTTTCATGTGAACACAGAAAACCAATAATCGTAGTTAATAATGTTGAAAATCACTAAAATACTCGTAGGTATTATGAAATTTATTAAATAGCTTTGTTGAAATGAATGAATGAATTCATAATTTTATGGAATATTTTGTATTCTTTCATTATAATTTGTATGTGTTAATGCAGCATAATGTTCTGAAATACTATGAGTAAAAGGGACAGTTTAGAAAAAAATCCTTTAACAAATTTTAAAGTTTGCAAGGTAACATTTAAGAAACGAAAATCAAACTACATTAGAATTCAAATATACACAAGCAAAACAAACACTGCACAAATGTTTTGAACAACGCCGCGCTCCGTTCGGTTCTCGGCGATTATATTATTGTAGGAATTTTCTAGGAGCTCAAAATGTTTTAACTTCGGTCAGGCTAGAAAAAATTAAAATAGTAAATTGAATTTATCTATTGTCCGAGGACATCTATTGTCTATCAGAATAAAGACATTCGAAACGTGGTATTCGTTGTGGTCTCTGAAGACTCTTATTTACTAAGAAAACACATATTTAAAATGAATCACTGTATTTTATGAAGAAAAATAACAGCCACGTCAGTAGCGTAGTCACGGCAATAGTGGCACCTAATTTTTTAAAATTTTTAGACGATCACTCGGGAACCCAATTTTTTTCCATAATCAAAGGTATCCTATATGTTAATCCAGGTAATAAACTATTTCTTCCAAGTCTGTTCAGCCGTTTTTGCGTGAAAGAAGATAGTAGGATTGTTTATTATTATAATATTATTGCTTCTAATATAAAAATCCCTTTGAAACTTTATTTCATCATTGGTTGTTCTTGTTTCTTTACACATGGATGATTCTCCATGAAAAATGTAAAACAATTTAGTCGTATTAAAATAATTCCATCCAAAATGTAACTACTAATTATTTTGTTCTTATAATATTACAGACAGATGTGTCTGACATGTTGATATACGTCGACTGCCATTTCAAATGTAACTAGTAATTTGGGCCATATATTGAAAAACATTGACACTGAAATTTTTAAATGTTTTGTCTTCTAAATTTTCTCTAATTAATTAAACAAAAATAAATCTCAATCCTTTTCTATAATCGCGTGTATCTCTAATATATAAAATTCTCGTGTCACAGTGTTTGATCCTTTGATAAAGGATGCACTAGATTCAGGGTCTCAAACAAAATCGCTGCGAAAAAGTGTCCACTGGATTTTTTTATACTTTCTTTTACACTTTCTCTTGTTAATTTCTGATAAAAAGATGAATAATGTAAATGTTACATGACTGATTTGAACCTTAACATTTAGTAATAATGGTTCAAGTCGTAACACGTGTTTACCTTAAGTACAACTTTGTGCAACTAATTTGAAATATCACCCCAAGCTGTGAGTGCGGTGATATTCTACTATGCCACTTTTAGTGAAGCAACCCAGAATCTAGTAAATCTTTTATCAAAGGCTTAACCGTTTTTGATGAAATTTTATATGTACACTTGGTACCTACCAAGTACCAAGTTTCTCAGACCTCTGAGAAAAGGTTTTTATCTATTTTTATACGCGGGCGAAGTCGCGAGCAGCAGCTAGTATAAATATATGTTTGTGTATGAAGTTTAAACGTCTTTTGAAATTAGATACTCACCGAGAAATGTAATAGAAAAAAGATACATATAAAGATTTATGCGCAGGTTATTCCACCATCATCGAAAACTGTTGATTATGCACTAAGTCTACGCCCGGACTACCATCGAGCTGTTATTGACACGGTCTCTTTTTACGGCTGGAAAAATGTTATATACATTTACGACTCCCATGACGGTATGTATGAAAATATTATTATAGTATATTATCGCTTACATAGATTTTTCCTTCATACTTGTGTTTTTGATAGACATTTTACTCTTGAGACTAATAGGTTTCATAAGTACGACTAACGAAAATGAAAAAATCTTTATATATATATTTCTTCTGTGCGTGTATATGTCACTGAACTCCTCCTAAACGGTTGGACCGATTTTGATGAAATTTTTTGTGTGTGTTCAAGGGGATTCGAGAATGGTTTGTATTAAAAAAAAATTGGTCGCGGAAGAAGTCGCGGGCACAGCTACATATAAATCTGTTGGGGTCTTTTATCACATCTGTCGGAAATTCTAACTTAAACTTCTTGCCTTAAAGACAAGTAGAAAGTTATTATCTTATTGTATATAAGATTTTTTTTACAATTGTTATACAATTTATTACATTATTATTATAAATATTCATATAATTTATTTTTATTCAAATAATCTTCCTTCGATAAGGAAATTTCATCACAATTTCTCTTATTTTTATTTCCAAAAGCAGAGTTTTAAGGGAAATTTTGACAATACTGCAACCGGAAACTGAAATCATATATTCTACAGTCCAAACTATAGTTTAATTGAAACATTCATCGAAACAATCAGGCGATTGTTAGAAGACACAAACCACAACTAGGCGTTGTCCATTCTGTGTAGGCAGGTATTAGGCAAGCACTTACACCTACAGAACAGATTATATAGAGGTGCCTACAATTCGAATGCACCGCTAATAGCAGTGCAACATCATTCCATCTACTGTGCACTCAGCATCTACAAGTGACGTAATATTATTAGATATATACTAGCGACCCGCTCCTGGCTTCGCCCGGAGTATAATTTTAATATAAATAAATCTTCTTCGTTTATTCCTATTTCCACATGTTAAAATCGAATAAAAACTGGTCTATACATATTCTCGAGTTTTTGAAGTGTTTTTATTTTTATAAAAAAGACACTATAGCCTGGATTTTGAAAATCAAAGAATTCAGGCAGTTAATTCCCTCTGAGGCTTAAATAAATAAAGAAAAGCAACAGTTTGCTTTGGAGTTGTAACATGGCCTAATCTTTACAAACTCGTATCATACAAGAATAGAAATTCTAATCGTAATGAATATTAATTCTAATTTTACCCAATCTGGATGAAATTTATCTGTACTCATCTGATCTAATGAAACATGGTCATGATGTATAGTATCTTTTAATATTTTAACACAACTTTCCGGTCCCGATAACCCTTTATCCTTTAATCAAAATATAGAAAATGCGGCGCCTTTATTTAGATACCTTTATTTAAGGAAACGCTTAATATAAACAGGTAGGATTTGTTTTCTCATTAATATTCTAAACCGTGTAAAAATATTTAAATGTGCAAAGGTTACGCCTTCATTTCTGAGGGAAATAAGGGAAAAATTTTAAGTAGTCGGCGTCTAGAATGTTAATTGTAGCGGAGAGATCACCATATTTTTAACTCTCCTCACCGAGTAATGAGTGCAGTCGTTACAATAATGAGTTGATTCTGTATTCATGCCGCGCGTAACTGATTGTACCATGCTCTAATGAGGTTTCATCGTCCCTTAAGGTTGTGAAAGGAAATATCATCAAAACTAATAATAAATCTGTAAGGATTGGTCATGGAGTAAGTTACTTTGTTTTCAGAGATATCGCGTTTATAGGCTCTTTACATGATACTGAAACTAAATTTACGATTTTTAGAATTTTTTAAGTGAAAACTTCTATAGCCGTGTTATACGACTTTGTGTAGGGAAAAAGTGTATCGGTTCACGTCAGCAACATGCTAATGCTCACAGTTAATGCGCGCGCATCTGCCTACGCACGCGATCACGCCAACACATTGCATATACCCGATTGTATTTGTGTGCGTTGGACGCTCAGTTTTACGTTTTCACTTCTGTCGGCAGTCCTCATGACTGCCTCCGATTTTTTTTTGCGTGTAGATATTTCCAATCGCCGTCCCCGCTTCGGAACAGTAGGGAAAGCAAGCAAAAAAAACCACTGTTTGGTAAAAAAAGCTGATATCGCTCATGCAGTGGAGTACACGCTGTTCTATAAGAGAGCGATCATGTTTTTATGCTAATATCGTGAAATGTATAGTATCAAAAAGAAATGCATAGTTACATGTGGTTATTTTATGTAAATTTATTTTCGTCCCTAAAGTTATGTCCGTATTATCATAATTTATATTTATTCCCCCAAATGAGCACATACTACATACGCGATGTTGTCGTGGACGGATAAAATAAGACTTCCCATAAATAACCATGATTTCTCCAACCTTTTTTATATATCTACATTCACTTCACTCTCACAAAATGAAGAAGGGCGGACGAAATTTCAATAAAAACTTCCCGCCTTCATTTCGTAAGATCTAAAAATGATTTTTACGAAATAATTTATACATCTAACTTTTTAAATTAAGTATTTTTCAAGTTTTCCTCGGCTGTTTCTTTTTTTAAACAGTAGATGTTGGACCGTATAATCTTCAGGTAAACATCAAAATATGAACAAGTAAATACAGTAAAATGTTTGTTTTAAATAAATAACTCTTTTTAACAAAAAATAAACCGACTTCAAATCGTCTTCTCATGGATGCCTGTCAGAACTGGACCAAATTGAAATGGGATCACACGAGAAGCACCAGCTTTCAAATAAAAAAAGAATCATCAAAATAGTTTCACCCTGTCGAAAGTTATGAGGTAACAAACATAAAAAAACAGTCGAATTGAATGCTTCCTCCTTTTTTGGAAGACGGTTGAAAGTGAATTTAATTAAGAAACGTTTTAAAGTCTACACGACAAGAATAAAACAATTGAAATTCGGTATGTAAAAAGTGTCATCATTATATGTAGATTAAATTTAAAAAAAAACTGTGTCAAAAAAAGTTATAACACTATGCACTTGTAAAAACCTTTTGATTCACTCTCATACACGGTTAAGCAATGTTCTAATTAATAATAAATTATTAAATCCATAAAGAAAACATACGTGTGTGTCATATTTATTACATAAAATATACAAATTTTTACAAAACAGAAGATTATGTAGCAAAAGAAATCCTCTTTCAGGTACAGTTACACACGAGCAGTACAAAACCTTCTGCGGTTTTATCAGAGTAAAGGAGTAACTAAATGAAAAGATTTACTGGCTGTACACTATTTCTTATGAGAGGTGCATTATGCAAATTAAATGCACGCGGTTTTCCTTTAACAGTTGAACAATTTAAAAATCAATCAAGTAGATTGATTTTTTTTTTATCAATACTAATAATAAATCTGTAAGGGTTGGTCATGGAGTAATTTACTTTGTTTTCAGAGATATCGTGTTTATAGGCTCTATACATTATACTGAAACTAAATTGACCATTTTCGCAATTTTTTTCCATAACTTTAAACGAATTAACTGATTTTCATGAAACTTTGTGTATAAACATTTAGACGTACAGGACACAGGATAGGTTACTTTTTTCTTTTTCAACGCGGACGAAGTCGCGGGCGCCAGCTAGTAGAAAAATATAACTATGTAAATATATTTTTTTAAAACTATACAAAACTTCTACCAGTCAGTTTAATAACTACGAAAACATTGCAATAAAATGAATTTCATTTTATTTCGCGTAATTAAACTCTCTTGATAAAACAAACTGCCGTTTTCAAAGTAAAACAACGTTTATTTCCTATTGGAATAAAATTATGCCAATACAATCTATCGCGAATATTTAACTTTTCAGCAAACTTTATATTTAAAAATGACATGCAATTGATATTTGCATCAAACTGTAGCTTGGTACACCCTTTTATGCCATTTCAGTGAGGTTTATTTGCCTCTTGTTAGCAGTGATCAGGCAATTTATCAAACGCTTGGTTGCAGAAACGGGAGACGAAGGTTCCAATCTCTAACTCTCACTGTGAAAAAATACACGCAATCAGGCCTTAGTTAAAATACTAAAAAAATAAAGTAACCTTTGTATTTTTTGTAAATCGTCGATATGATCGTCTTCGTAGGCTATATTTATTCATTCTGTCGTGTAATTATACTCAAACAGATTAACATTTTTTTCGAAATTTGGATAACTACTTGAAAGGGAAAAAATTCAACTCCGATGGGGCAGTCCAAAGCGCCTTCAAAGATTTTATTGATTCCCGTCCGAATGGTTCTTTTAGTAAAGGGATCAATGAATTTACCTATGACATGGCAAAGGCGCATAGATAGACATAATTTGATTAAATAAATATATAATATTAAAAAAATCTACTTTATGTTCCTCCCTTACAAAACGCCAATTTCATATGTAAGGACCTAATATATATCTACTTATCTATATTTACCTATTTAAAAGTAGATAGTGTTCAAAATAACTCCAGACCAAATTAAGTTTACTTACTTTCGCACTTACAAATGTTAGTACAGTACGAATATAGTACGGTATGTATAGATACTTGACTACCGCCACGTTTTATATGTAAATGGGCTTTTCCGTTTGCAAAGTGCTCTTTTCTCGGAGGTGATCCTACGACTGTGACATGAAATGAATTTTACGTCGCATCGGATCCGTGACTACAGCTCTCTGGAACCCTATTTATGTCCATATTTGTAAGATTATTTGAATCCCCAATTACTTAACCAAATGTAAGAATACTGAAGTAAGGGAATGTATTTACAGTAATTCAAGTAACTTTAGACAAAAAATGGGCATGACTTCGGAAAAACTCCAACCAAGTTGAAAATTTGTATAGCTCCCCAAATATTCGTAACCTCTGCAAAGTCCTATGAGTCCAGGGGTGGGCATAACTTTTGACAGCCAAAAAACGGTGAAAAAAAAATTTTTTTTTCGGTTTTTTCGGCTGTCGATCTTACCATAATGAGGTATACTTATGAAAAAGAAAGAATGGAAAATTCTCTACAAAAACGGTGGACTCTGGAGTTTTTCCGAAGTGAAATGCAGTACCTGAACTAATGGTAATATTGAATCGTCAACATTAAAAAAATTAGTAGGTATAACATGTTAATATAATGCAGTTATGAGATTAAATATAACCAGTTATTTTAGTGATTACATTTGGGTTAAAATTGGAATTCGCTATATAATGAGCTTTTCAGGTATTAAAAGGTTATTAGTTTTGAATTTATTTTACAAGTGAATAAGTAGAGCACGGAAAATATTTCAAATAATAGATTTCTATTCCTAAATTGAATTTTTAATACTAATAATAAATCTGTAAGGGTCGGTCATGGAGTAAGTTACTTTGTTTTAAGAGATAACATGGTTATAGATAGGCTCTATACATGATACTGAAACTAAATTTACCATTTGTACAATTTTTTTCTGTATGTATGTATGTTCCTCCATAACTCTTAAACGAATTCACTGATTTTCATGAAACTTGGTATATAGACATTTAGACGTACAGGACACAGGATAGGCTACTTTTTTCTTCTTCAACGCGGACGAAGTCGCGGGCGCCAGCTAGTTATTTTATATATCTGTTTCATGTCAGTTTATTTGTTACGTTTTCATGATTTAATAACTAAATGGGTTTTGAGAAAATATGGCAAAGGTCGGAGCTGTGTGAAAAGTCTAGTATGAAATTAAAATTAAATGAAATTGAAAAACCATAGCTGATTTTATCACAAAAAGAGCAAAGTTATCCGCATAAGAATAAAAGTAAAAAAGGCATTAAAAGCGAGTGCGGATGTCATAGCGGTATCCTGTCTGGGATAGCGGATATGATGCAGATGTTAAATGGAGGTGGGTATAAAACTACAATGAGTGTTACTTAAAAGGAATTGCTGCACTAAAACAACCCAAAATAAAGGAAGGGTTCAGTTAGTAACATTACATTATACGAAACTGTAACATTCGACAAAATAAGCTTACAAATACAACGTATACAACATGTAGGAAGCTGCTATATAGATTATTTTAAATTTTAAATAATCTAATAAATATGTTGATTTTATATGGAACATTTTTATGAAATAATCAATTCTAGAAGTACTCGTATGTTAGCATAATACTAAAAAAAATAAACTCGCATTAAAACAGCAATGAAAAAAAAATTGATGAATTCAAAACGCTCTATTCATTATATCAATAGACTTATTTTAAACGCGTTTTTATATAAACTACTACTTTCAAAAATTATGTAAGGTACAGACCAATTATGTAGAGAAGCTAGAATTTTTTAATTATTCATCAATATTAATATATATTTATGTTTTTAAATCTTAAGAATGAAAGACCAAAATTCCTTCTTTACGTTCTCTTTTCGAAGCAAATATTGATCGCTCTGTACGTGCGAGACGAAAGCTTAAATAATTATTGTTAAGGCCTTTACCTTAACAAAATTTGTTCTTAAATCAATAGCGTCGCAAAATTTCTGTAAAAATATTATGCTGAGAGCTTAGTATGTACTCTTATAACGGAAATAAGAAAGAAATCGAGTTCACAAAGAAAACGGAACGCAGATTGTCCGATACCCGAGTAACACCCTCTTCAAGTTGACTGTCACATCAAAGCTGATCTACAGTGGACACTAATTTGAATATTATCCAAGTAAGTATATGACTGCAAAATATAGTAACTAACATATTTTCAAAGATTAATATCAATAAACAAAGTCAAAGTTGTTGTCTTACTGCTGTGTGAAAATGCCTGATCGCGTATTTTATGTTATACTAGCTGGCGCCCGCGACTTCGTCCGCGTTGAAAAAGAAAAAATTAGCCTATCCTGTGTCCTGTACGTCTAAATGTTTATCTACCAAGTTTCATGAAAATCAGAAAATACAGAAAAAAGTACTAAAAATCGTCAATTTAGTTTCAGTATAATGTATAGAGCCTATAAACACGATATCTCTAAAAACAAAGTAACTTACTCCATGACCAACCCTTACAGATATATTATTAGTATTGATGTAATGTAAATCCTAGTTTTACATCCTTTCACTACTAAGGGTGTAAAAACAAAAAAAAACTTGTAAATCATTATTTTCAGTAAAAATAAACAAAAATTGCGGTTATAGCTTGGAACCAAAAAGTCTTAATAACAGTTAATTGCATACGCACAACATGTTTATGAAACTGACTTAACTATGTTGTCCGCAAAAATTCTGTCTACAGGTCTTTCTTATGTATTTGTTTTGAGGTACAATAAGTTATTCTCATCTCTTTAAGCCAAAAAAAGTTTAATGTTTTAATGTTAAAATAAACTTGCTTAATGAGAACTTTAATTGAAAAAATTATATGAAATGCTCGTATAATCATGGAGACTATGTTGAATCAAAACAGACGTTGTTGTTTTATATCTGAGTGCTTTGTACGTAACAATACGTTTGTTGTTTTTATTAAAGGCACAAACTAACGTGCATCGAAAAATATATTATTTTAGTATTCTATTTAAGTATTATAAATAAACATTTTCGAGTAGTCTATATTTGTATCCACTTTGTATAAAATAATAAGTTTATTATTCTATTTTTCGTACGAAATTACAGCGCCTACCAAGTCTCTTATAAAATCACCACACAATTATCGCTCAGTTAAAATTGGGCCATATTATTTTCATGACACAAAATCTATTAAAGCGTTCTATAATATTAAAAACCTTTTTTAAGAAATTTGCCATGCTAAAATATTCTCCTTTTTTATTTCGATATTCGCCGGTTGCGGATTTGCAGCATCATCATTTACTGACGTCATCATTATCCGAGTCGATTACAGTTTCCCCGTTGAATATCAATCGTTGGCACTTTTAAATTTTCTTTCATTCACCGAAACCGTTGTTCGCGATTGAGTTTACTTTATTCCTTTCATTACTGCAGTTATTCGGTCCGAATGTGTATTTCGTTAATATCTGCTTTTGTTCTCGAATATTATAATGAAGCTAGATCACGGTTCACCATTTGCGCACAAATGCAAAACAAGGCGGTGTGCGGCTGTGCGGTATACGGCAACAATGCGCCCTCTGAAGGCAATAAACGGCATCTCCCCGCTGGCTCAATGCCTCCTTGCCTATTTATCGCGCGCTCTTTGCATTTCCCTCTTCTGTAATGTCGCCTACTTCGTGCCTATTCTTAGTTTGAAAAAGATTGCTTAGCGAACGTTGTTTGAGGTCGAATAACTTAGGCGGTATTTTCTTGAAGGGTTTTTTTTTTCTTTTACAAGTTTGTTATTTAAGTCAAGCGCGGCGAGTACCTAACCTTGCAATAAAACCTCAGGATGGAGTTCAAATGCACCGTTGCCCCGTTAGTTTACGAACTTCTCTGAATAGCCCCATGTACTAATAATAAATCTGTAAGGGAAGGTCATGGAGTAAGTTACTTTGTTTTCAGAGATATCGAGTTTATAGGCTCTATACATGATACTGAAACTAAATTGACAGAAACTTTAGTAATTGCAGAAACTAGCTGGTGCCCGCGACTTCGTTCGAGATTAACGAGGAAAGGTACCCTATATCCTTTCTGGTGTCCCAGACCAAAGTGTATGCAAAATTTCATGGTGATCGATTTAGTAGTTTTTGCGTAAAAGAGTAACAAACATCCATACATCCATACAAACTTTCGCATTTATAATGTTAGTATAAGGATATAAGGTTCAGGAGACAGGATCGGTCCACGAGTCTTTTCGACGGTGATCACCACTAAGATTCGTTATCATCAAAATCCATCCCCTGCACGACAGATATGTAAAAATTATGTCGTCTTCCTTCTGAAGAGACTACTAATGATGATGATATGTCTACTTAATAACGATTGATCAACAAACGTCGTGGCGTCTATTATGGCGCGAGCTCTAATAACTTCAGCATTAATCATTTGAAGCATATTTGACGGGCCTAAGAATTTAAGGAACGATAGATTAAGCGAATGTCGCGAGGTCTGTTATTGAAACCCCTAATCGTCTAACTCGATACAGGCAACAATAGGAAGGTGATCCCGTGTATTGTCGCAACAGAATAGGAAGGATTTACGAAGACTCTGAATAAAACAAGCCAGCGTCTCGACTCAGTTGGGTAAATGCCATTGTAATCGCATGGCGAAAATGTTTGTGGGTCAAATGTGTGTGAAGAATTATATTAAGCCTTCAATTTTATGTACAGACTGGCTGTGCCTGTGACTTTGCATGCGACTTCTAGTTCTTGTATCTAGTTCTTTGAAATTCCCACAGTAACGTAATATTTACAAAAAATATCCTTTATAAATATCCACCTAATAAACTATCTGTGTGTCGAATTTCCTCCAAACTGTTTTTGCATATTCGCATTTAATTAGTTATATTTTCTGTATCCAGTTCCAATATTATTATAAAAAACGTTACAGTAATAAACAAGTTTTCTTGAAGTACAGTTGAATTTCGGTTTATTAAAGATAGTTTCAAGTTCGACTCTGATTTAGATACTAATTTGCCATTGTACTTTGCCGATAGTTTCACTCCACTTTGATTTCGAATAAATTAATTGTAAGGTAGGCCAGCAGCAGCTATTGGTCCAATCATTTTAGAACAATTCGAAATTTTCATTTAAATTGTCACGTGTGGTGTGACGATAAGGATTTAGTTACGTACAGCGCTTAGCTATTTGAAAGACTGAATCCCCACGTCTTATAGACGGTGAGTAATTCATGCTTTCAACTAATGTAATGAATATTTTACTGGTTCGATATCTGGTTTAAATTATGGTACTTTAAAAAACTTTGAATGCAGTTCTTATTTAAAAAATAGAAAACTTTTTTCTTGGAACTGGAAAATAGAAAACTAGTAGAAGACTAAAAAATAGAAAAAATAGAAACTAAGAAAAAATTTATGTATGTAATAAATTATCAGAATTCCACACACGATTATCAATACTAATAATAAATGTGTAAGGGTTGGTCATGGAGTAAGTTACTTTATTTGCGGACGAAGTCACGGGCGCCAGCTAGTAATATATAAAACGATAGTTCACAGCAATTGAAAATCTCTAAAACTTTTGTAAATTTTAGCTCATTTACATACAATAGTTTTATCTTATCTATACATATAATAAATAAAATCATAAATTAAATATAAAAAAATACAATCTGTACACATTGTACCTACTTATGTTACCGAGGTCCAAAAATAGTTCCATAACTATATTTGTAGAATATGGTAACTATATTTGTAGAAATACAATACATATGTACGTGAAACCGTTTTGTATATAGAAAACGTTTTAACACCACCCCACGAGACAACTCAGTGTGAAGATGCAGAATATTCATTTACCTTTTGTCTACGATGAATATTTCATCAGTGTGGAACCTGGAACTCAGAGGAGCCATATCACACTTACTCGTAGTTGTTTATGCAGAAATAAAATACTTTTCACTATCTAGTATTCAGTATCCAGTAATATTTAACTATGGGTGAGGCCTATGTAACGCAGTGAACTTCCTGCGGTTGATGACGAAGATAATGATGATCTAGTAATCTGGTGTATTTTTTTTTATTTGATAGAAAATATCCAAATTATTTCGTCAATAACATCGAATTTGCGATCCCAAATAAATAGGGAATGTAATTTAATGCAAAGACCAAAATGTAGATAGAACTACTTAAGTATATAATAGAAGAAATATTTATGTTATAGCAATTAGAGACAGAATGGATATTAGACTGTTCATATTAGACTATTATCATTATAAAGATTTTTTTTAATAATTAGTAAATAAAAATATTTTCATGCCCTTGTCGGATAGAACATACGAATCCTGCGGGCGAATGGGACCTAAATCATGTTTTGTACTGCTAACAGGTGTAAATTAATTAAAATAAATTAAAATCCTGTGAAAATGTGTTTACCCAAATAAAGATTTTTATTTATTTTATTTACAAAAATAGTTTTTGGTTAGTTTATTTCAGTTTTTTTTTTTAAATTTAGAGATTAAGCGGATAATTTGCTAAGAGTTTTAGGATTTTAAGTTACAGAGAGTTTTGTGTGACGCTATTCTTTGGGGAAATTCACGAACCGTGACCAATCGACTTGTTGGCCAGGGCCGGAGGCTTCATTCATCTCACACAATATAAGAAAAGCCGTAATCATGTCTAGAGAGGAATCACGTCCAACGAACGACGATGCCGGAATTCCGTCGGACCCGACCAGTCTTAGCTGTGGATAATTTTCTTTATAAAAAACGATCGACCACCCTTTGCTCTCCTTTTTTCCTAAATTAGGATAACAAGACAAAATAATTGATTGCCTTTTTCCCAAGTCCGGGCAGTAATGACATCAATCGAAATAAAGGGAAATTGACCGAAGTGACAAAAATAAAAATGTATTATCGAAATGAAATTCGTTCATTTACACGTTAAGAGATACACGAACGAAGCGCGTTCGTGTATCTCTTATCATAAATATTAATATTAGGTAAATTAAGGTTTCCTCATTTCGTTAAATCGTTTTTGCACTTCATGTACGAATTTTAATAACTACGTCATGAAAGTATGGAAGGTTATCTAGTGGCGATTATATTATTATGACCACTGGACTAGACGAAACGTATATCACGGTGGCATACCCATTTCATAAGCCGGACTTGAAAACTATATGGGAATTTGTTGCTAATTTGTTGCTAATTTGTACCGGAAAAAAAAATTTGTACCTCCATTAATTTACGAGAAATGACGGGTATGCTGACGTAATATTACGCTAGCATACCCATTTACGATATCTTGCACCTAGCGAGTCCATTCCAACGGCTTATTTTGTTGCTAATTAGCATTAAAATAAGCCGTTACAACGAGCTCGCCACTCTCAATTTTAATATATAGAGGTAGTTCACCCCCCCTGAAGGGGTGACATCTTTGAACATCTAACTAGCCTATCTCAAAGCAACAAAATAAGCCGTTAAAATGGACTAGGTGCTTTCCTTGTCAAGATACTGTATATGGGCATGCTAGCGTAATAGCACGTCATCCTGAAAGGGTGAAATTTTTAAACATCTAACTAGCCTACCGTAGAGCAACAAATTAATATTGAAATAATCCGTTACAACGAGCTTGCTATTTCCAATTTTAATATATAGGGGTAGTTCACCCCCTTTGAAGGGGTGACATTTTTTTACATCTAACTAGACTATCTCAGAGCAACAAATTAGCAACAAAATAAGCCATTGGAATGGACTCGCTAGGTGCAAGATATCGTAAATGGGTATGCTAGCGTAATATTACGTCAGCATACCCGTCGTTTCTCGTAAATTAATGGAGGTACAATCTTTTTGTTTTTTCGGTACAAATTAGCAACAAATTCCCATATAGTTTTCAAGTCCAGCTTATGAATTGGTTATCCACCGTAATATACGTCTGGACGAAGGCTTTGGCTCTTCTAGAAGGTCCAACTCTAAGTATATAGGACAAGGGATTCGGACTATGGCAACATACAATATTTTCACAATTAGGCCTAAGTCGGGCCTAAGGCATCAGCCTTAGGCCCATATTAGGCCAATTGCCCTCATACATTTGGCACTAGGTTTACATTGGTGTAGTCCAAGACCAGTTTTAGGTTTGTTTTTAAATTGATCAAGTATCAAACCCGGAACGTTTGAGTAAGAGAACTATTAACATCTTTAACCACACGACTAAAAGTTCGTTAATGTTTTACGAGGTGTTTTTTTAAATTATGAAGTTTGACTTCAAATAAAACTTCAAGTTAAAATCGTTATGCAAATATATTATTATGATGAAACCCTCATATATGTTTTCGACTTTTCCTAGTGCATTTGATACGCCAATAAGATATGACTGTAAAAGTGATCGCTCTCTTCAATACTTAAAAGTTAGTACCGATCATCAAGTGCAGATAAGCTTCGAAGCGTTACCTAACTGGACTTTTAAAGATAAAGAAAAAGTTCTCGATTCGAATTTGGCAGATGCTGCAAAAAGACGTTTGAAAAGTTAGCGCTGCTTGCGATGTACGGAAACGTCCTCAGTCCACGCCGGTAACTCTAAAAACTAAAGAGTGAAGAGTTTTTCTTGTACGAAATGGATTCCGTACTCGAGTGGAGCATCTTGTGTATTATCTTAGGGAACTTGTTACGAACGTGTTCGTTCGCGAAGTTCACAGCAACCGACCAACTTTTATTTGTGCTTTGCGACAAAACTTTACCAATATTTTGAGTCAAGTGACAACTACCAAAATACTCAAGTAAATTCCTATTTACACTAAATTTCGACTATCCTTATTAATACTAATAATAAATCTGTAAGGGTCGGTCATGGAGTAATTTACTTTGTTTTCAGAGATATCGTGATACTGAATTTTTTTCTGTATGTATGTATGTATGTATGTATGTATGTATGTATGTATGTATGTATGTATGTATGTATGTATGTATGTATGTATGTATGTATGTATGTATGTATGTATGTATGTATGTATGTATGTATGTATGTATGTATGTATGTATGTATGTATGTATGTATGTATGTATGTATGTATGTATGTATGTATGTATGTATGTATGTATGTATGTATGTATGTATGTATGTATGTATGTATGTATGTATATATGTATGTATGTATGTATGTTCCTCCATAACTCTTAAACGAATTAACTGATTTTCATGAAACTTGGTAGATAAACATTTAGACGTACGGGACACAAGATAGGCTACATTTTCTTTTTCAACGCGGACGAAGTCGCGGGCGCTAGCTAGTCCTTACTAAATGCGAAAGTACGTCTGTCTGTCTGTCGCGCCTGAGCCTGATAAAGGACATAGGCTACTTTTTAATGCAAAAAAAGGGTTGTAAGGGGTTGAAAGAGGAGACAAAAGGTTGTATGGAAGAATCGTCATTTTTAAAGCTAGGAGATTGAAACTTATTTTTTATGCTGTTGATCCTTACTAATTAGATATAAATAAAGCATTTTTCACTGAGATAGGTACAGCATTTTGAAAAATCACTAAAATTTTCGATATTTTTTTTTATTCTTTAATTTTTTCCATTAGTATATGTTAGCCGTTGCACGCGACTTCGCCCACGTAACTTTATAATATGTTACTCGTTGATATCAGAGCCCAATTTCTCTATCTCTTCCCAATCCCTTAAATAAATAAGATTTAAATAATAAAGGAATTTAAAAATTAAATAGATTGAATTAAATTGCGACTATAATCGCAATCAATTTAAAAAAAGGCTTAAAATTTAAAAAGTATTAACCCACATTGCGATTCACGCCAGACCCCGCCAGGATTTGAACCTGGAATCTTCTGATCCGTAGTCAGACGCGTTATCCGTTGCGCCACGGGGCCTTTTATATGTACTGCGAATGTTTCTATCCTATTGTATCTTTTTTTATGCTCCGAAAGTACTGGACCGATTTGAAAAATTCTTTCACTGTTTGGGAAGCTATATTATCAGCGAGTGACATATATTTTATAAACTTACGCGGACGAAGTCGCGTGCAACAGCTAATTACTTATTGTATATCCTTACATTACATAATATTTGTCAGACAAATTTGTACGGAAGTAACATCGTTAACCTATGAAATCAACATTATTATATTTGCCTTTTTTTTTCTTACATAAAGTGAAAACTGATTTCATCGTCACTTGCCTTGCGATTCTGCGCCCTTTTTTATGTTAAGCTTGACAGACAGGCTGACGGACCGATTTTTATCCAGTTATATTTTTGTTTGAAAACTGACATGATGGGAATTGTTCACAAGTATTATTTATGAAGATCTGTTTAGGCGTTTCAAGACAATTTCCTAGTTGACGAATGGATTTTGCAACCCAATATTGGTAGCGTGTTTAGTCTCATCAATAGAAAGTCGGGGGTTTGTTTGTAACCTTAATTAAACAAATTGAGTTTTTGATATATTTGTTAAAACCATGTTAAAACTTATGTTTCAAAATTGTATTTGAGATTGTATCGGCTTGGACGCGTGTCCATCGATCGCGGGTACATATGTTTGGCTTTAATATAAAAAGAGGAGCCGGTGGCCGGCATGACATGATATGAAATTGCAATGAGACGGGGTCGGAGGGCCTAGCGGGAGATAGTCGTCGTCCGACAAATCCAACGATAACGCGTTCATTACCCACACGTCAACCCTCTTCTCCTCGCGTCTTCGTCACGCCTTCAATCTTTTCGCGGATATTACCCTTAAATTATGACAAAAGCGCCAGATCGGGCGCTGCATAATGAATCCCGCTATGATGAATGGCGCGTTTCATCTTCCATTGACATTTCCATCAAATTTTATTTTACGATAATGACCTTGATTATTAGTTTTATATTTAGTTCCAGCTTTAGAGCTTAAAAGTAATAATAATATCAAATTTTCACTACCTTTTTTTACACGTGAGTGCTGTTCCACAATATTTACTTACTTACGTGTGGGGTTTATTTAATATATATATACCAATAACTTTTATCAATTTGTCTTATCAATAATTAAGGTATCACTGTTGAGTTTCGGGGAGTGAATAAGGGATGCCAGATCTTATCCCTTATCCTGTGGATTTGCTTGTGTGTTAGGCGACGCTAGCCACCTACCTTTACCTAAGTAGAACCATCAGACTGTCTGTCTACCTTAACATTAACAAAATCGTCAAGATCTTCTAAACCCATTTTTTTTAATAAACATGCAAACGATAAAAAAAGTCGTTACGTTTATTGTATAGCGTTTTGTATCGTTTTAAAGTTTCGCTCTGGAAACTGTAGAGTGCTGACTTTTGTTTTATTTTTAAGGATTGCTGCGGCTACAGCAGTTGTATACAAGCCTGCATCCGGGACGAGCAACGTTTCGCATTTCAAATGTAAAACGGGTCGCTAATGGAAGCGATGTGGTCGAATTCCTCAACTCAATAGAAAGACTTGATCGTTGGAGTAATAAATATGTTATCCTCGATTCGAGTACCCAACTTGCTAAGGAAACTATCATTCTGCACGTGAGGGATGTGCATTTGGGACGAAGGAATTATCATTATTTCCTCAGTGGACTTGTGAGTGAAGCCTTTATTTTATTTTTAACCAAATCTATTATATATTATTTATATATACACTTTAGAACTAAACATCTTTGTATTTTTTACTTTGCTCATAATCTCATATTTATAATATTAAAAGAAAACAACTTACAATTTTCTCGTTCATTAAGGGCCCAATAGGGTAAGATTCTCGAGCCTTCCGATTTAGTAGTAATATATTCAATACGTAGAGTGTTATTTGTGTGAAATCGAAAAGAAAATTTTCAAAAGCATTAGATGTCATTGATATTTTTATTTATATTGACTGATTTATGTTTATGAGAGATGATTGTAACCGACTATAAACTGACCAGGTATTAACAAGGAAAATATGACTATTCACTCATAACTCATTCATCGTGGAAAATTATATGAGCGTAAAACTTTTAGCTTAAATTCCTTGTAACATTTTAAAATAATGAGATATTTAATTAAAATGGACAGTTGCGTGTTCTTAATAAAATGAGGTGTAAAATCTTTAGTTTGGTGGCACTCACCGATATTGTGATTTAGCTCGGCTTAGTCTTGCATTGAAAATGTATGTGTTGATGCAGGTGATGGACGACCGTTGGGATAAAAGGGTCACAGAATTTGGTGCGATCAACATAACGGGCTTCAGAGTTCTAGATCGTTCAAAACAAGTGCTGGATTTTTTCACGGCCTGGAAATCAGATTCGATTTCGGTATATATTTTTATATATTTTTTTAATAAAAATATGCAATAGATGTTTTTATAGATATTCAAAAATCACATAAAATTTTATGTACTAAGGTACATTATATATTACCTACATAATATATTATGTGGTTAGTGTGCTTGCTTAAACGCTATCTTAGGGGGTAACGGGTTCATTTACGGCATGGTCAACTTTGGAAATGAAATAAGACATTAACATAAAAATATATTTTAAATGACAAATTAGTATATTTTTTTGTTATTTTACCCATTGGTTACATTTCGCTTCAGATACAAATTACACATATATAGCGGCTGATATAGACCACATACATTGCCTTATGCTGTGACATATGACCTCCAACGACACTTAAATGTAAATTGATTTAGAGAAATGTTTAATGAGATGTAGGTAAGGAAAGTTAGTAGTAAAGGTTCATTGTAATTCCTAGCAGTAAGGTGTTAGGTACGATGAGGTCAAATTGAAGAGGCGGTAGGTCGCCATTACATATTTACGTGATGGCAATGTGAAATTTGCAGCGACAGAACAATTTTCCGATGAGGCACGTTCCCAAATCATTATGAATATCTAATTAGGATTCAGTGGACGAACTTGTTAACCTCTTTTTTAAAGAAACCCGCCTTCAGAACTGCTGTGGGATAATTAACCGATTTAAAATATTTAATGAATATTTTAATCTTGTTGGAATACGATTTCGTTTAAAAATATATGCTCAAAGAGTGTTAAAAATTCGTTTTAAAATCATTTAATTTGTCGAGACCCCTAAATGAGTAGTTAGAGTTTTGGCTTAACGCTCCGTCTCAAGGGTCCCGGGTTCGATTCCTGGTAGGGTCAACTTTGTAAATGAACATTTTAAAGTTTGCTCTGGTCTGGTTTAGAAAAGTAGTGGCAGAACATATTGCATGTAAAGTTAAACAGTTTGTTTAACTATCTTTATTATCTTTGTGTTGAAACGATTCATTTTGTACGTGTTCAAGTTATAAGATTAATATTTTTTTATCTTCATGCAGGCACAAGCGGCTCTGATGCACGACGGTGTACTTGTTCTAATTGATTCTTTCCAACGATTAATGAAGAAGAAACCAGATTTCATTAAGGCAGCCTTACGACGCACACCTGGTTCGAACTCTTCCAAATTTATCGATTGTAATCCTTCTAAGGACATTGTTTCTCCTTACGAATACGGCGAGAAGATATCAAGAATGATGAAAAAGGTGCGTATACACTTTACACTATTTTTTTGACGAAGTCTTACAAAAGACTTAAATATTTTTTTAATTAAAGCTGGCTTTTCACTATAGAATATTATTTATCATATAATTATATTACATCTCGAGATATAAATTAATATCGCTCAATGTCATATAATATATAATATTTTTATTTCAAAAACGCTCTCAGTTTTTATCTCTAATACTGCAAATTCACTTAAAAATATATATCTTGCACTGTGAAGTTGGATCGCGGTTTATGTATATTTTGGGGTATAATATAAGTCTCACCCATTTTCTGTTACAGGTGAATATACTAATTTTATGTAAAACTGCATAAAGAATTCACATTGTCAATTAATTTTTTATTCAATATGGCGCAAGCGAATAATTGATATCATTTCACACATTAAATTGCAACTGCGAACGTAATTATGTTACGTTACTCGAGCATATGGGACTTAAAAAGACTTAAAGCTGTATGTAATATTTTCAGCTGTATGTAATGTAATATTAAAGCTATATATGGTGGTGCTGGTTTTTGATTGGTTGAAAGAAATCGAGGTTGAATATGAGATATTTTTAACACGTAATTTTAACTTAACACAAATTTGTAAAATAATTTACACTTATTTAAATGGTATAAAATGGTTTATGATATGCGCCCGAATATGGTTATTAAAATGGTTATGGTAGAGTGATCGTTATGGTATCGGAACGCGCACTGGTTTCAGAGTGTATTAGAAATATTGTAAACTAAAAGTGCAAGGAAATCATGAAAATAGTTGCATAACCGTTAAAAGCTAAACTACAAAAATCCCCAAGTGCCTATTATATTATGTGTAGTAGCCGCAGCACCAATTTTGTCATGATTACATTTGGATCCTTAATGGTGCGAGGCGTTCTAAATATCACTCGAACCTCAACCGTGCTTCTAACGAAATTATAATATAACCTAAATTAATTAACAGGTACCCCCACATTACATAAACTGAAGTAGGCACTAAGCGACACTCAGTTAAGTTACGCGTAACCTTTCTTACCCGCACCACGTTCAAATAAATTAAGGAAAATATTCCAACAAAATTTTTAAAATGAAACTAGTAACTGATTGGCATCATTTTTTTAATAATCAACAAAAGCTATTTTTATTTTTTGAAAATATAAATTCAATTGTGGAGAGCAGAATTGATCGCGAATAATGCTATTTTTAAAATAAATACAGTTCGAATGTTCCGTTAATAAAACATTTGGTACGCCCAAAGGCTTTATGTTCCGCTTTTTCATCAAACTAAAACAATTCGCTGTATGTTTTTGACTACGAAATACGTTCGAACCGGAAAATACGAAAATACGTAATATAATATTTCCCGTTCTTCTTGACAAAGCAATATAAGAACTTCAGTGACACAGCATAGGTACCCCGTTCTTCTATTTTAATCTAGAATTCTTTTATTCTCTCAAAATTGTGATCCCACTTGCATTGAACTTGGCGTTAAGTAAGTTTATTGAAGACGGTAGACAATTTTTATAAAATGTGGCGGTCAACTCACAATCCAGCCAAAATGCATTTCGTTTGTTAAAAAAAATCAGCCGTGTTAATTACTGAGTTAGTACAAATTACAATCAATTTTTTTTCTGTAAGATCTACACTTTCGTACTTATAGAACGGCTTGGAGGGTTCAAAGCGGAAACAGAATGGAATGACGTTTCGCTTTATATGCCAAGTGTTCTCCCTTTGTGAAAACATAAATTGTGAAGGGATGTCTCATGTTGCACCATTTTACTCTTTCGATTACGTGAGAAACCACATCCAATGTAACAGGGATATTTTCAAAAATAGACATTACCTACTTATATATTTTCTTATAGATTTTATCGATCAGTACATACGTAGCCATTTTTTTAAATTTCGCGTTTTGTTTAGTGTATATGATTTGAAAATTTGAAGAATTTTCTGTAAACTTTTTAATTCATGTATCCAACATGTGTATTGAAAATTTTCAATACACACATTTTCAATATACTAGCTGGTGCCCGCGACTTCGTCCGCCTTCTCTATAGCCTATAGCCTTCCTCGATAAATGGACTATCCAACACAAAAATAATTTTTCAATTTGAACCATTTGTTCCTGAGATTAGCGCGTACAACCAAACAAACAAACTCTTTATATATTGGTATAGATTACATTTTATATTGTTTGACAATATAGTTTCTTCTTCTTCTCTTTTAATGTCTTGGCTCTTTTAATGTCATATATTCTCCGATGATTTTGCCAGTGTCATTAGTAAAAATAGCAATTTGTAATAGCCTTTTTTAAAATAAAAAAGGCAAAATTGAAATTAAAATAAAAAGTAGCAGATCCCGAGACTAGTCAGTCAAGTCAAGTCTATAATTTTTCTTAGTTTTCCAAAACAGGTCCGTCAAGTCCAAAACAGTCAGCTCAAGTCCCGACAATATAGTTTGAATATAACGCTCACCCCGTGTCATTTTTAATATGTCATGCTTTTGACGTATTTCCGTTGTAGGTTCATCGGGCTTTCAAATAAAATCTAGGCGGACCAGTAATGACGGTTCTAAATTTAAATGGAGCGAAATTACAAAGGTGAACACAGGTGCTGATTACGGGTCTCTCTTTTATATCGCGAACGGTGGCTGGAGCACGGGTTTCGCGGCTCTGGCGATTAATTAGCTTTGCTGGGTGACGCCTAATTAACTCCCGCAATTTGCTAACTGGCCCAATTCGTACACGGAAAATATGAGAAGTCTGCTCGTACCTATATGAAAACTGTTAGAGTTTTCATATTATAGAGCTTTATATTTTAGTGCCTATGACGTCAAAAAATGTGTGAATTTTCGCACCACTTTTTATGCTTATTTTCAAGTATAAAATATAAAATTTTAATATGACACTAATTAGTTACCATATCGCTGCTTCAAAACTAAAAGGGGCATAAAACAAAAAAATACAAAAATGTTTTTATTGCAAAAATACAATCACAGTCCTCTTCATATTATATGTTGCAAAAAGACATGGTTATTCCATATTTATTCAATATTGTTGTTTTATTCCATATTTAGTATATTTTGATCATTATTTATATATTGAAAAGTATCTTATACTTATATCTCTTCTAGTATTCAGTTTATTATAAAAGTACGATGTATTATATGCATATATTTGATATATATCTAATAAGAAAAAAATAAACGAAAAAAAATTCTTTTTTCGATTAGCTCTCCTGTAAAAAGTGTAATTTTGATTTGTGGCCCTTTAGTTTTTAAGGAGCGATATGTTAAATTGTTGGAAGAAAAAAATACTATCCGCTTGTCAGTTCTTCTTATCTTATTCTATAGCACGAAACATATTTTTACAGTATCATAGGTAGATAATATGTAAATAAATAGTAGAGAAAATTGATGTTTCAGTTATCAAGTCTTAATTAGTTTCCCTTTCCTTATCCCTTCCACGTGTTCTTCTGTCCCTGGGGCCTAATTTCTTAAACTAATTTTAACTAGTCGGCGTGCACTTACAGCACCTATGCTTGTGCTTATGTGTGGATCGTCAGCCTGTTAGACATAATAATAATAAATAAAATAAAAAGCCTTTAATTTCCTTAATCACTACAATATTGTACATCATATTTTTTCTTTTTTCCCTGTTAGACATTTAAAAAAATATTGTGCGGTTTGGCAAGTGGTGTGTGTTGTCCAAACAAGTTCAATAGATGCATGGCAGCTCGGTTCTAGACGTAAATAAAAGCACTAGTCCTACTTGTCGGTTTTGACATAGGCGTATCTCCGTGCAATGGGTTCACGTTTGCTCGCTAACTACATATTTTATAACTTCAACGAAGCAATCCATTAAAATAGATTAAATATTCTCTCATTTGTACCAATGCTTGGTATCGATCTATATATCAATATATTAATCTGATTTGAAGCAATATTTTAAGTTTATACATTTAAATATTTAAATAATATTTATAAACTTTTTTTTATTAAATATTATTTAACAATAAATTAATAAAAATTAAATATTTTTCAGCTATTTTATTTTCAAATGCAAATATTAAATAATACATTATAATTGTATTATATTATTGTGCATTTTGTTGTTATTTGGAAAAACTAAGTGTTGAGTTATTTTGAGTATTAAAGAAAAATGTTAGAAATATTTGCTTCAGGTGGAGGTTACAGGTCTAACGGGCCACGTGCGCTTCGACGAATTAGGACATCGAAAGAATTTCACCTTACAAGTGATGGAAATGAATATAGACCGTGATTTGATAAAGGTAACAATCATTTTCGTCTTATTTTACTTCACTAAAATGTTGACAGGTGATTCAAATCATACTTCTAACACAGTGGAGATAGAAATTGCTAACTTTGCTATGTTTCATTTTGCATTCGCAAATTGTGAATAGCAATTTTATGTATTCATTTTTAATCGAGCATATTCTATATATAGTTCGTTTCAAATTTCTTTTAGTACATATTGTATTAAATTTTACTTGTTTTTTAATAGATATTACAAAGTCTTGTCGACATATACGCCCACTTAGGTGAGCATGTAAGTTTGTAGTTAGGACTTAAAGTAACAGCATTGCGCTGAAAGTGAGAAGTTTTTGATGAGAGTGTAGCATTAACTAATTATTTTAAATTTACTTTTATACAAGCAAAATTGAAATTTTCGATCTACAAAATGACCTAATCAGCATAAAGCCTCCATCTTACAATGACTTTAGTAGCAAAAGGCTTATTTTTCAAACGACAAGGTAGCAAAATATCTTGACTGAAATTTGTTTTTCTGATAATATCCGTCTCCATAAAACAAAATTCAGAAAAAATATATATAAGCCATTATATCAATCGACTAATGAAATAGCAATATATTAAAATGTGTTTACTGGCTCCAAATTAATTGTGTCCTAAATAACTTTAACAATTTCACTAATTTACGAACTGTAATTAGCAATTGTGTGCAATTTTGGGTACAGGTCGCGACTTGGTACGATCATAAAGGGTTGATCCCTGAAAAAGGAAGGGAGCCGGCCGTTAACGTGCCATTTATTTACGACCGAAACAAGACCTACATTGTATCAACAATTGAAGAAACACCATACGCTATGCGAAACGCTGTTGAGAATTCCGCTAACGACCCTTACAAAGGATTCTGTGTGGACCTCACCAAAATGTTAGCTGACGCCCTCGAGATTAAGTGTAAGTACTAAAACAAATTTCAAATCCATTACATGTGATTTATCTTTTTAATAGAATCATTAGTGAGGAAATTAATCTACTTCTTTACTTAATCGCCCAATTGGATTCTGAGCATTATTGCAGACAGGACAGACTGTCTAATTATAAGACAGTGTTACTGTTATACACAGGCCGCTGACCTTATACGTAATATAACCTCTTCTTTACTTTACTGTTTTATAATTTTATAGTTTACTAGCTGATGCCCGCGCCTTCACCCGAGTAACTTTGTATATTATATACTTAAACCTTCATCGAGAACTACTCTATCCATTGGTGAAAACAGCATGAAAGTCGGTGCAGTGCCTTTTGAGTTTATCGCGAACAGACAGACAGACGCGGCGGAGGACTTTGTTTTATAATATGTAAGGATTATTGTTATTTGTATTTTGTTGTGTTGTGGTCTTTAATTATTGAGACGTCTTACATAAAATTAGTTTCAGGTGGATCTTATTAAATCTATTCAAAACTCAAGCAAATAAATGTTGTTTTCCAGACACAATGTTTTTCCAATATACACGATAAAGATGTGTTTCATAGTTAGATAACCACAAAAAAAAGGTTATGTTATTTTGATGGCACAATAGTTTTTATATTCAGGAATTCAAAAATAATCTTCAACTACATCGTCTATTTCTTTTTTCTTTTGTCTTTATGTCTCAATTGTCTAATCTCTGAACTAACTATTGAACTGATTTTGATAAATCTTCGTAACTATGTGTAATTTGGTCCAACTTAAAAGATAGGTAGTATTTATTTTGAACCCGGGCAAAGCCGGGAGCGTGTAGCTAGTCTAGATAGATTGCATATCTTGTCATCTGCCGTGAACTTAGAGATATTCACGTATAGAGCGATCAGTTCAGACCAGCCAGCCTTTGTTTAGCGGAGAGGATGCGCTGTATATGAAACAACACGTCCGCTCTGTGACGCATCTTGTCGTTTATGAATGAACTAGTTGGCCAACACAACAGATACAGTCAATCAAACAAGTAGCGATAGCGTAAAAATGCATATGTAATTTTAAAATACCATATGCAAAGCAAAAGAAAAACAAGTTTAAATATTTTCTTGTGTTCAAACTATTTGGTTGAAATAGTTGGGTTTTTTTAAGATTTAAATTAAATAATCATACCGTAAGTAACCATAGTGTAATTTGACATATTTATGTGCAATGTACCTAACCAATTATTATCTTGAATGAAATGAGTAATCCAGAAGGATTATTTGTAATTTTTCTTGTAATTTCTTCATAATTATTTTTGAGGACGATTTGAGACTCACTCCCACAGGAGTGGAGCAGACCCACTCCTGTGGGAGTGAGTCTCAAACGACTCAAGGAGTTTCTAGATCGGTCCTTAATTCACAACATATTTTTAATTACGATTTCATATCTAAATAAATATTTTTGGCTATACAGAAATTTTCTTACAGTACCTAGTGAAATTATTACTAATCAATTGATAGAAATTATAAAAAAGTAATTATAATACTTAATATTATATTATAATATTATAAATGTTGCCATGTAAACAAAGAAAAAAATCTTCAAACAAAGGTAAAGTATTTGTTAATCTTTTATATATTTATGTTGTTTTTACAGACGATATTCACTTTGTCAAAGATGGATTGTACGGCGCTGAGAACCCTAAACGAATCGGGGGATGGGACGGAATGATTGGAGAACTTTTACGAAAAGTAATTGCTGTTTAAACTTTATATTATGTATTCTATCGTATTCCTGCTTCACATTTCATATAATCACGTCCACGGTTAACAAGAAACATTATATTTACAAATTATGTATACTTTATTATTAAGTGGAGATATATTTAGACCCATTACCTAAACAATCCGTGTATCTCTTTCATTTTAACCACTATAACAGGTTGAGGACGTACTTTAGAGTTACTTTGGAATTTAAGAAAAATAATCATAGATTAACAAAGTCGAATAATATAAATTTTGGACTTGTTAAAGTTGGCGAAAAATAGTTCATGTTTTATTTATTAGAATAATATGAGCATCAAAATATGAGAGTAAATCAAAATATTATTAGATACTAGCTTGAAAAAAAAAGACAAAATTTACCACCAATGAACCAGATGGTCAACACTTCAGAAACATGAAAATAAAACTATTTAACGTAAAATATAAATACCTATCAATAAACAACGAGCAATGTAGGCAATAAAGTCACCACTTTTTTTTATATATTCTCTAAGCGATTGAACGTTAGAAAATATCAAGAGTTTCCTATAATAATAACCCCTGTAAATGGTTTCCCTTTTCATACGAACCTACGCCGCATAAATCTCAAACGTCGTTCCCTTATCGTAAGCATCTATAAGTTATGTACGTTATATACTTGTGAAAAAAATATGATATGTAGTCGTCTCTACAAATACGCTCGAAACTCTATCCACTTTTCTATTTTACTCCCACATTCACGTTAACAACTTGATGATGTTAACGTCAAGTGAATAATTTATACGTCGATTAACTGTCTATTGTGGAACTGCACTGGATAACTGCTTTTAAACGTTGTTAGGGGTAAAAGGAAAAAGTGGGATAAAAGTTTTAACATATATGTTCTCGAGCTTTTTTTTATTTTAATTTTAAACTGGAAACATATTGACTCTGTTTCTGTGGGGATTTAACTTAAATTCGTTTTGTGAATTCAATTAAAAGCTGTTTTTTTATAAAGTCGGTATATATAATAACAATTTAAATAATAATAAAAAAAACATGTCAGTCGTTGGACTGTGTCAGACGTGAAAACTAAGCTTCACAAAATTACATTACATTACATGACAGTGTCGCGAGTTCAACGATTATCCCATCTCAAAAATTCTTCTTATTAAAAATTATTTAAACTAGCTGGCGCCCGCGACTTTATCCGCGTTGAAAAAGAAAAAAGTAGCCTATCCAGTGTCCTGTATGTCTAAATGTTTATCTACCAAGTTTCATGAAAATCAGTTAATTCATTTAAGTGTTATGGAGGAACAGACATACATACAGAAAAAAAACTAAAAATCGTCAATTTAGTTTCAGTATTATGTATAGAGCCTATAAACACAATATCTCTGAAAACAAAGTAACTTACTCCATGACTAACCTTTACATATTGGGTTGACCTATATTTAAAAAGTACAGGGTAAAATCATTCTGAAAAATATAATGTTACTGTCAAATATTGTGAGGCTCATATGATATATCTTTCTTTTTTATTTCTGAATATTACTATAGAATTGAATAAAGATTTTTCTATATTCATCTTAGATAAAATACAAAAATATCGATAAAAAGTTTTACAGGAAATGGTATATTTAAATGCATTAAATAAATTAATCTTGTTTGAAAATTTCATGTAAGTAATAACTAGAATTGCAGATCAGAAGAAATTAAAACAAATGTTCAAGTGCACAGCTTAACTAAGTGCATTTTCAACTTCGATGGGAAACACATAAGAGCAGATCTATGCATCTGTAATTTTATAACACATTCTGTAACAAATTGTAGGTAAAGTCGGGGTACGAAAACCTTCGTCAGTTTTAAAATTCATTCCTTTATCAAAATAGTAGATTCTTAGTACCTTTTGAAACTAAAGAACTAAGCAGACAACTGACAGACGTTTCAAATGAAATTTTGGCATGACTGACAACTGCCCTGGTACAAGCAAATGTCGACTTAAAAGTGACGAACCTATTCTTACTCCGACTGTACATGTAGCGATATTCCTACAAAACACAATCTCCTTTCATATCTCAACGCCGTTTACATGTCATATTGTGTCAATAAACAACGATTGTTGTTTGCGTCAAGTAAAGAGTCCGTCGGTGAATAGATATTCAAAATAAAACCTTATTTTACAGGAGGTGGATTTAATAATAGCGCCATTAACGGTAACACTACAAAGAGAACAAGTGATCGACTTCAGCAGACCGTTTTTATCTTTTGACATAGAACACAATTTGAATAATTCCAGGGGATCTGATTCTATATTTAGTTTTCTAGATCCACTGTCGACAGAACTTTGGGTATGTATTTTAATTTCATTGACACAGTAACTGTGAAAATCTATATATATATATATATTTCTTCTGTGCGTGTGTATGTCACTGAACTCCTCCTAAACGGCTGAACCGATTTTGATGAAATTTTTTGTGTGTGTTCAAGGGGATTCGAGAATGGTTTAGATTAAAAAAAAAATTGGTCGCGGACGAAGTCGCGGGCACAGCTAGTGTTATATAAGTCTTAACCACTTTTGTGACGATTCCTACTAATATTAAGAATGCAAAAATTTCTGAGGATGGATGTATGAATGTTGTTATTCTTTCAAGCAAAAAAGCAAAAGCGAGGGATCGTCTAAAAATATAGAAAATTGGGCGCCACTGTCATCACAACGATAAAGGTGTCAAATATTTTCTCAGGTGTTATATTATTCATTTTTCAAAGCGCACGAAATCGCGGGAAGAAGCTAGTTCAATACCATTAAAATTTTGTATTTTTTGAGTTTTGAGCAGAATTATATAATAAAATCTCGTACGATATACAAGTTTTAAACCGAATTATATAAAATAATAAAATCATTTTTTTCATTGATCAAAAAGGTAAACAAACAATACGAACAAATTCTAAATGAGTTAATCACTGAGTCAACTCTCTTTGATAATGCCTAATGTACAAATCCCATCTTTAAAACAGTCCAGTGACCACGGCGACGCTATATTTGTTTACGTTTTTGATCAATAGAAAAAGAAAAGATCATAAAGGTGTTTTTATTTTCAGTTGTGCATAATCTGCAGCATATTCGCTGTCAGTATTGTTTTATTCATAGTATCAAGATTTTCGCCGTACGAATGGAGATTAGTCTCCTATACAGACAGTCAGTCTTCAGAACAGGCCGATGTAGTCGCCACTACGAAGGTAAATTAAGTGAGCTAAGAGTTAATTTTTACAGAGAAAATAATTTTATATTGAAATTTACTCAAAAAACATTGTTACAGACAACGGTCATTAACGAATTCAGCTTTTGGAACAGTCTGTGGTTTTCGCTGGGCTCCTTTATGCAGCAAGGAAGTGACATTACGCCGAGGTCAGTGAATATATTCATGTGTGAATGTTTTAAAACGGTAATGGTTTTAATTTAAAATTTTCCCTAGACTTTTTTATGTTTCTAGTAGTTTCTGTTTTATTTGGTACATTAAACATTTTTTTATTTGTATACGGGAAAATGTTTGACCTCAATATTACTTCATTGTAAGTAAATATAAGGTCGAATATGGAGTTCTCTTGCCCGTTTTTTAATGAAGTCATAGAACACTGAAGAAGGGTGAGAATTCCACTCCCTCGCTTTATGCATATTGGTAATATAATTGGTATTGTCAGATGAAAAGCTAAAAAATAATAAATGAGGTTCCCCTGATTACATAAAAAAATATGACGAACAATATTTAATCATCCTTCAAAATAATTTAAATTTATTAACAGAAACCATAATAAAACTTTAATTATTAAAGAATAACTTATGAGGATTTTTTTTATACATAAAAATAAATGTACAAGGCAAATCAACATGTAATATGTTAGAATGTTTTTATATAAAACTTGTAAAAAGTTTATCCTACTGTACAAATTTTAGTTCTAACACTCTGTAGCAAATTGTTATTGATGGTCTCGTGGTGTACAGTAGAAGGCGGTTCGTCTTCTAACTTCCTACGCTAGAGTATTGAGTTCCATATACTTATAAACTAACTAGCTGGAGCCCGCGACTTCGTCCGCGTTGAAAAAGAAAACAAGTAGCCTATCCTGTGTCCTTGTCTAAATGTTTATCTAGCAAGTTTCATGAAAATCAGTTGATTCGTTTAAGAGTTATGGAGGAACATACATACTTACATACATACATATATACATACATACAGAAAAAAATTGTAAAGATAGTCAATTTAGTTTCAGTATAATGTATAGAGCCTATAAACACGATATCTCTGAAAACAAAGTAACTTACTCCATGACCAACCCTTACAGATTTATTATTAGTATTGATGCATCGCAACTTGTAGCTGATTTAAGAACGGTCATAAAATAAGGGCTGGCGCTGACTGATGGTATGCCACGGCAAGGCACGCTTTGGCAAGACGTGATATGCAACAATTACATTGCGTAGGTTTCATGTTAGCATTGCGTTACTCTGAGCACTGTTTTGGATACATATTTTTTATACTTGTTGCTGAAGGGACGTTGCGGCATGCTTTTGAAATAAAAATGGTGTAAGCGCGAAAATGATTGGAATAAGGTTTAAGATATATGGTTACGGAAAAAACCTTTGCAATGCCATGCCGTGCCATACTTAAGGCGCTAAAATAAAGTTTATAAACACTTAAAATTGATTTGAGTTATACATATCTGATTTATGTTCCGACCTTTTAGGCTTGTGCCTTTATTAATTGGCATTATTAATTTGTTTTAGATCTATATCTGGAAGAATTGTGTGCATAGTTTGGTACACTTTTGCACTAATATTTGTATGTTTCTATACTGCAAACTTGGCCTCGTCTCTTACATTAGCCCGAATGTCGGATAACGATTATTGCAAAGTGACGTCTTGTCCTGTGGTAAGATTTTAAAAAATGTCTACTAGGTTACTACCAAAGTCGCGTTACAAATGACAAACCGCTAACAGTTTGGGTCACTAATCATCAATATTTGACTTCTAATTCTAACCTCTCTTAATCTCGTAGTGGTGTCTTTAAATTTAAAACTATTGACCTACTCTGCTGCACTGTGCGTGCGTTTATCGACATCATACATCACAAACGAATTATTTTTGCGCATTCTTTTACTCCCTTATTTATTTAAGGCCCAAACTGTGCGTTCTTGATATGGCTACTATAATAGTTCATGATAAGTTCATATTTCATTCAACCACGAAAAAATAGAATCGGATAAACTGTTCAACAAAGGTTGATTTTTCAAGGAGATTTCAAACCCGTGGTAACTGGAAATTTTCTAAGCAAGTCAAATTATGGAATCTCGTATGAAATTTGTTATAATAATCTCCATGTGAGAAAAATAACTTTAATAGGGAAGTTATAGCCATATTGTTATATTGTAGGACACCATAGCGGTCACTAAGACGACACACCGTAATGAAGCATCAGATGACTATGGATGGTTCGCATATCTACTCGATGGTTCGTCTGAAATTGAAGAGACAGGCAAAATAAAACCATGCGAGATGATCGTTACACCCAAAAATAATGGATTTAAAGAGTTTGCAGTTGGTGTTCCGAAAGGTTCTCAATTGCGGTAAGCATTATATTTTTTGGCTATTGAGTGAATTTGCCATAGTAGTGAATATCCTACAGCAATTGCGAACATATAAAAGCGCGAATGTACTAGAACCGCATTGCTGAGCGAAGTGTGTAACCTAGTTTTATATTTGATAATATATTCAAATGCTTATTTATAAGTGTTGTTGTAGAGACGGAGTGAACCTAGTATTGAATATTTTGAAAGAAAATGGCCAAATGAATAAATTAATTCAAAAGTGGTTCGTCAAACAAGAGTGCGACGGAGCTCAGCAGGTGAATGTCTTAATAAATGTTATATATTCCAAATGACGGTAGGCGGGGCTTACTAATACTCATAATCTGAGGTAGCAGTAACCATATCTACTAGATGTTTTTCTACTAGACCAGCTTCGTTCCCTTAGGCAGATATACCATATTTAAATGTAAAAAAAAAAACCATAAATAACATCTGGGCTACGTTGTATTTCAGTGCCAGAAGTAAAGACTACTCGTATATTCCTTATCTTCATCTTTACTATTTATTAGAACGGTGCCCTAAAACTTTTCGGTGAAGTAAAGTCTAAAATGTTTTCAGAATAACCAGGGTAATGAGTTGACGTTGGGTAATTTGGCCGGACTCTTCTACGTATTGATGGGAGGCATGGGACTGAGCTTAACTATAGCACTGTTGGAATTTTGCTACTACGGTCGAGCGGAAGCGGCCCGGGCCAACGTACCATTACGCGCTGCTTTGACAGCGAAGGCTAGACTGGCCACTCGTGCTGAAAGGAAATCTCCGCCAAATCGCACATTGCAACGCGAACACGACCGGCTTGGATGGAATGGTGGAGCTTACGCCGGAGTGAGTATAAAAAAATAATCACATACTTAGTTTATTTCTCAGACCAAATAAGTAATATAGACAGAATTTTGCGGACAAAATAGTGAAGCCGGTTTTATAAACATGTGTGTGGAGGCTGTTTACTGCATTGAGATTTTGTATTCTAAGTTATAATCTCAAGTTTTGTTTATTTTTATTGAATATAGTTTTCAGGTTTACTAACGCGTAAATATGATGTGATTCCATCTTGCTTTTTATCCTGATATTTCGTAAAAAAATACATCACAAATGTTTGTTCCCAGTATTACACTCCAGCTAATCAAATCGGCCAGGAGGAGACTGCATTGCACGCTAGTTTCACGCAAGTTTGATGTTCGGCGCGGGACGGGTCGACCATGAGACGGCCGTCCCAGTCCGCTCGCAACAATATGTCGAGCTCGGTTGACTTATATCAGTTGTAAGCGCCACGTTTAATTTCGAGTGGCATAGATGGAGATTGAAATGACTGCCTTTTATATTAGGAGTGACATTATGATGTCAATAAATCATTTGTTCTTAGATGCTTATTCTTAGCCTATCTAATGAAATTTGTTCATAGCTCAAATGTAATTTTATTAATTTATGCGGAACAAAACGTTAGACTAGGTTTCCAGCATTAAGCCGGCGCCCGGGCGTAGGTGAACATTGAACCGGATCGCGCATCATCGAAGTTTAGTTTCTGTATTGAATATTAGATAAACTGCTAATTTGTAAACAGGAACAGGGGTATCGGTGTGAATTCGTTCATATTACTATGATTCGGGCGTTCTGCCGACGCTCCGCAGTAGCAAAAGGCCCCGGCAAAAGTGCCGAGGTCGGGCTCTTGCCAGATGTTAGTGTAAACAGCTTCATATAAATATAAATTATTCATAAATTATGCATTCATATAAATTTTACAGCCACTGAAATTTCCGGTAATTTATTGGCCGGTCCGGCATAGTGGGAACCTAGTTTAATGATTTAGAAAAAATATATTGTTTCCTACATTATGATCAGCAAATCGATACGTTAATTCGCAAACCAAATAACTCCTCTGAGGCAAACTTTACAGGAGAGACTAAAAACGTTATAAAGTTTTTTTGTATGATACGAGAAAAGAAAAAAGACAATTTTATATTGGAAATTATGGCTCGTATTAACCGATAGACCTTTTAAAAATTAAATTCTAATTGTTATTAAGTTTCTCCCATATCAAAAAGTCATTTTCAACCAAAAGTGGAGTTATTCGTTTTGCGAATTAAGGTATCGAAATGAACTTTAAAGAACAATATTTTACAATTGTATTTATTAACTCACTTTATTCAATAGCAGAAATTTGGATAAATAATTTCTATTGGGATAATGAAATTATTTCTAATCTTGTAGTTAAATATCAGGGTCTTATGTAAGAATAAACTTTTCAACTAAATGATAATTATTTTATGCTTTTCTTGTTGATTGTGCGAACGCGATATCCTTGCTGTCAGTTTCCAGCTCGAGATGAGAAGTGACGAGCTTCCTGTTTTTATCTCTCATAATAACTGTAAATATTTTCATTTCTTCAACGTCACCATCGAGAAATACTTGTCAAACTATTATTGAATTTACTTGTGAACACAGCACTTCATCATTAATTACATTAGCCAATAAGCTATGTCTAAGACGAATTGATTGAGTATGTAATAATTGAATTAATTCAGGGTTAACAATCACAGATTAGATGTAACCGTAGATCAGAGCAAAAGAAAGATTAGTGACTCATTATCCGCGCATGGACCTCATTTATACTGAGTCCAATAAACTCACTATCATTCAGTCCCTCAAAAGACACTGTCTTGCATACACGTGATACTTTAAAAAATACTGTATCTTTTCGTTTTGCTTCAATCTACGGATGTGGTCATACAAAATACGAATTTAGTATGAAAAGCTTTATAGATAAGTATGACTCGACTTTCAATACAATGTACAGTCAGTCCCGACACTTGATGCTCTTTAGGCATTGTAAAATGAATATTGATGTTTACAATATAGGTAAAATTACTTTATTGATAAATTGCATTTGTCGTTTTTAATAGGTATTTTGACATTTTATCTATGCCTATTTCCAAATAACTAGTCGAAATACTTGTAACACTGGCTGGTACACATTTGACGTTTTTGTAAATACATGATCCGGTAGACGGCCTATATACATTTCAAATAGTAAAATAGAGTCATTAACATTTTATATGTGTTCGATGTACCTATTATAATAATATAATAGTATATAAGGGTAACATAATTTAGAAGTCGTTCATCAGTGGACTGTTTTGAAATGAGAACCGTATTTTAAATTTGTTTCCATAGTGTGAGGCAATTCAGATAAGTGATGATAAAATCTGGGGATACAGTTTGATGTTGTAGCTGTCACATTTATCGTCTATATTCAAAATTTAATTGCATCACCCAATAGCTAAAGGATCAAGGATTTATTCGGTATATATCGTATATTCGAATTCGTTAGACATACACACATATAATACTTTCAAAGAAAATATTACTTTTAACGTACACGTATTCACGTAAAAGACAGCTACATCCCATTTTTAATTTAATGATGACTCAGCATTAAAAGAAAAAGTACTGTACAGATTATTGAGCAAAATGTTCGATTTATTAAGTTTGACATGAGTGACTTTTAAATTGTGTTACTACTATTAAAGTAGAATAGATAAATGTTTGCTTGTTTATCTCATCTCGGAGCTTTCATTAAATTCTATTGATCATTACTTAAGTGCATGGAATTCGCGAACGTATTAGCATCCGTTGTTAGTAGATTGCTGATGATCAATTGTTAATATAAAACATAAAAGTAATAGCTGTTAATAATAAATGGTCAATGTTCAAAACTTGTAGGTTTATTCAAAACAATTTTTTTAGAAATACAGTAAGCGGTAGAGTATCACATGTTTTCAATCGTATTTCTGTCGTCGTCTATAAAAATAATGGTCCTTTTGAAAACTGGTCATAGAATCATCAGCATGTGTGTACTTTATTTATACACTCATATTAAGGATAAATATTAATTGGTGTCAATGAAAAATACTATCACTACAATAGAATTCTATATAGATTTATATTACTATCATTAAATCCTAAGTAAGTCATTTACTTAAACAATAATAAACAACGCTCTAATTAATCACATATTTTGTTCAATGTTAGCTAACTTCTTAATAAATAAGAAATTTTTAAGTGCTGTTTGAAATTAACAATTTCTACTTGTTGTGATTTTAAAAAAAACGTGACATTCATATCAATTTAAATTAATTTTAGACAACCAGAATTCAAGCAACGTTAATAAATTTTGATATTTTATTGTTATTTACCTTTAAGTATATTAAGTTTTAAATTAGTTAACCGTCCGTCCTAATACTGTGTATGAAACCTGTTTTTTACACTTTTATTGAAATTTATAATTTTATTCATTGCCAAAGTAATATTGAGTAGCTATATACGATATTCCGTAAACTAATAAAATATCGTAGAGCATTGAAAGATATAATTTATATATATTTCAAAGAATTATGGCCTAAACACTGAAATTAATTCATATAAGAAATACCTATAGTTTTCCTTAAATTATGCCTATTTTGTAGCTATTGTACTAGCTCTTTCTATACATACGATAAGTCTCTTTGCGCGCACTGCTAGACTTCGAGTAACTAATCTCAGTTACCTACTAAGCCATTATTCTTTGAAAAAAAAATCGATTTTATACAATATATTATTTAAAATGTTACCTTAAAATGTGCCAAAGCTATATTATGAATCTTCTTTCTATACAGGGTGTGGCCTGTAATAAGAGCAATAAATTAAAATATAGACCCTTTAACGAATCAGTAATTAATTCCAAATGGTTTCAATTATTTAAAATGAAAAACAAATTTACTGTTATTTTCTAACAAAATTAATCGAGCCAGCAATGTACTACTACAGACATAATGTGTCCAGTCGGTATACTTGACATTGATCGTTCTCGCGCCAGTACCCTGTACAAAGATATCTAACGACTGATAAACGACAATTTAGCGGATATTATAAGCACTTTGGAGCATTATGGTTAGGTTAAGATAACTGCGTATACTCGCATTTAAATTTAATACTCTTAGTACAGGTCACATCCTATATAACATAAGCTGGTAGTCAAGTCAGCCTTAGTCATTTGTGTCGCGCGAGTTGAATAAAACGCGGTTACATCCGTCCGTCAGAAGTCTGAATCCCGTCACGGTGTGAAATGCGTTTAATTAAAAATTTATTAAAAAAGATTCCCTGCCATTTCGGCTGCGGCCTGTTTTTCCTTTAAAATTATACCTAACCTCACGCGTTATTTAACATTTTTATTTTTTCCATATGCTTTTGGCTAGCAGTCATAATCGTCATACATTGTGTCGAGTCCATCAACTAGCGATATTCTAGATACAACTATTTTAATTACAACTATTTTAATACACAATCACACTACATACTGAGTTCAAATCCACTTCCCCTTTATCTAGCAGCCATTTTTTTGAGAAATTCTCTACGTGTATACCAAAATTTGAAAAAAACTGGACTATCTAAAAGTCTGACCTTTTGAAATACTATGTTTTGGTCTTACTACGAGTAATGTAAAAACAGACTTATTCGGAAGGAAACAAATGCAACAATATTGTCTACCGTTTTACATTACGAAACAATGAGTTAACATAATATGACCCTTTTAATTTTTTTACTTTATCAGCAGATTTTGAGCTGTATTTGTGTATTACAATAGTTGTATTTTATGTACCTAGAATATTGCTAATCCATGACCGGAATATACCTATTACCTTTGCCGTCAGAGAATCAAATCTGATTCGATTAAGGATTATAGTTATATTATAGTGTATTAATTCTTTCTGGCAAACAAAAGACTTTTTAACCCAAAAGAAGGTGTATTAAGTGTATGGCTTTAGAAGCTCAGAAAACACAACTGCTAGACGACGTAGATCTAATCACGTAAACTGGCATAATTTCTTCCAAACACTCAAGGAAAGTGTCCGTTATTCTTTTTTATTATTAAGTGGGACATACTTGCTGACGGTCCACTTGTATGCAGGTTATTCTCAGTGATCATAGAAATTAAAATACACTAGATGGAGTAATAATGTGCGATTGAGGGAACTCGAGGCAACATACCTAACAAAGGTGCTGTATATGCGTCGATCGAATATATTCTATCGACGTGTATATGCCTAATTAACGTTGTAAAACGTGAATATTCTTATTAAGTACAGCTAGTAAAAAAACGTGCGATGGCTCATTTGATTCGTAATGACTCCTAAAAAAAGTTTCATGCCCATAGATAATAATTGCAAAAGTTATAAATAATTAAAGCTCATCAAGATTTTTCACTTTTTCAAACCCGTCAACTAAGGCTATTTTCAATGTTCTGTAAGGGGAGTTGTCAGACTGCGACCAGACGGGCTTCTTTGCCTTTAAATTTTCATTACCTACATATCTAAATAAATACAAGTACGAGTAAGTTGTTAGTGAACAATGTAAGAAATGCAATGTTATTTGATCTATACTACTCAAAACAAAAATAATTAGCACGCCATTACGAGTACGTCATAGAATGAGATACCATCTTCTGTTGGCTTATTATGACTAAAAATGGTTTGTATTTTAATTAAAATAATAACTTCATACACTTAAATATAATTTAAGTCTCTTTTACATTTTAATTCTTAACGCATTCATGCAAACAAATTGACGAAGCGCTGATTGACGAAGGAACTTCACTAACTTCCACAGGCTCGATTGACTTGAAAATAGGTGTGCTACATCGGCGGTGTTTCCATAGGTAATATGGTACCTTACCTGACCTTTACCTGATGTTGCATCATCTAATAGTCTGCGGGATAGTAACCAACTTGGGCTGGTTTTACAGTGACGCTTTCGCCAGCGCGGTTGGTAAGCGCGGCTCGTAAGCGCGAGGATGACCCGCTCGACGAGTTTAGAGTCGCGCGGTTTGCTGCCTCGTACAGTCGTCAACGCGGGCCATTCGCGCGTATTGGTTAGGCTCGGCGCAAACGGGCGACCGACCACAGCCACCGGTGGCTGTCGCGCGCTACCGCCACAGTGCCAGAAGCGAGCGACAGCCACCGGTGTTCGGAAGCCGCCACATTTTATAACCCAAATAGAGGGGCGTGAATGGGTTTCCGATAAGAATGTATCAATTAATCCATTGAGGCGTTGTGCTCCATGGTGACGCGTGCAATACGTAGAACGTCTAACGGTACTGCGCGGGGGTGGGGCAGCGCGACAGCGGCGGGTGTCGACGTCTTGTATGGCCCGTAGCGACCACAAGTGGCGAGTCGCGGACACAGCTGTAGCGAGTCGCCGCCACCGGCTACACGTGTGCGGCGCGTCTATATAAAATATATGAAAAAGTGTGTTAAGTTACTGTCGCTCGCCACCAGTGGCTGTGGTTCGTGGCCTGTTTGCGCTGAGCCTTAAACTATGTAACGATCCAAGAGACGCAAAGCTCGTAGCCCGAGACGCTTACCAACCGCGCTGACGAAAGCGTCACTGTAAAACCAGCCTTAAAGCAGGTGCAACGTGTTTGTTCTCAATAGGAAGTCGGGGGGAGTTAGTTTAAAATTTTAATTATAATCAATATATAATTAAAACGGTTTACATTTATGATTAATTTCAATTTAGCCCGTAAATAAATTACATCTACATTATGAGTTATTTTGTACATTATTTTCTTTGAATACTCTTAAAACATTAGTTTAATCTAATAACGTTTTGCAGTATGCATGAACGCCTACATTTTATTTTCGTTGACATTACCCAATTTCATTTTGATAATGTAATATGTAAATAGTTATAAGTTTAAGCGCCTCTTTCTCAAACGTCAAGTAGGCCAAACTGTCATTTAAAGTCACCGGTAACCGGGGATAATGGAGCTGATATACCTTTGTTTGTAAGGTAAACGTCTCAAATATTAAATAGAAAATAATTTAAAAAAATTGGCTATCGTTTGATACAGTAAACCGAGTGCGTAATTCAATAAAACAGAAAATTATTTTTAAAAGTAACTAATCAACACATTACTTGTAGTTTGAGAAAGAGGCCCTAAATGTTATTTCTCAAACGACTGATTTTAATAGAAAATCATTTCAGTGATTAAATAGTATATATATGAAAAATTAGAAGATAAGTTAGTTAAGTTAGATTGACTGTTTATTCCATCAATGTAATGTGAAAGTAGGCAAAATCATTTAAAAATGTTTGCCTAATAAATGTAGGTCAATAACTCGATATGTCGATATCTAATATTAAATGTTTGTTATTATGAAGTAAATAAATGATACTGAAAATATTTTGTTCCTTTTTAATTTTTTTACATGGTATAAAAAGGTTTGTATGTTAGTATGAGTTTACTCGTATATGAAAAACGGGAAGTAAATTCAATGTGTAGAAGGCAACTACCAATGTATCATAATTGAAACACGCAAAAACATTGTCTACTTGATATCTATAATATGAAATACATTACCTACTTGATATAATAAACGTAGTAAATAGGAATAGAAAAAATATAAATAGCAGGTAATTATTATGAAGATAATAATCACACAATATTTATGAAAAAATATTTATAAAAAAAAATAGACTGAGACTGAGTTTTTTTTTTTTTAAGTTAGATCGGCAGACAGGCTGACAGTCCAATTGGTGGTACTCGTAGCTAACTACCGATCATAGTGTAGGATTTAGAATAAGTGATTGGGAAACGGGCTCTGGCATCTCTTATTCACTCACCAGTTTTTAAATACAAATAATAAATCTTTATTAATAACTAGATGAACCCGGCTACACTTCGCTGTGGCATTACGTATTTTTTTTTTTTAATAAAAAACTTCGGCCTCGTCCGATCGCTACCAAACTTCACAGGAACACCCGCTGGACTAATATGAAGATTGTCTGAAAGTTTCATCAAAATCTATAGGGACATACATACATACACACATCGCCTTTTATAATAAGATGTCCAGAAACACTGGGGTTGGCTGCAATTAAAATCGGAGGTAATAATTTTCGACATTATTTTATTGTTTCTAAGATACTCCGATGAAAACTTAATGCTTTTAATGTTAACAGATAGAATTATATTTCGTATACTGTGCATGTAAAATTTGTATTTCGTAAATTGTACGCCATTTCGAAGTTAAATCCGTCGACCACACAATCGCGAAGTGTCTCTCAGCACAGCAGAGCGTATTCTCTCAGCGGTTGCAGTACATCAGTACAGAATATGATTCCGCCATTCATTTCGTATTTAAATACACTTTGTTTAATGGTATAATTTATACAAACGAATATTTTATAAAGGAAAATCAATTGTATATAAACATTATCAATACTAATAATAAATCTGTAAGTGTAGGTATTGTATGAATGTATGTATGCATTACTTGAGAATCGCACGGCGTGTTTTGCAAATTTTTTTTTGTTGTCAGGACAAGGTTATGAAGGAAGATTTTTTTTAGTAAATCCACGAGTAAAGTCTAAAATGTGTTGGCATTTTTATATGAAATTAGAGATTTATTTGGTGTGGTTTTGAATGGGCCCCTAGATGGTTTAGACTGACAATGAGACCCGGTGGGTGGCGCTGCAATAACAGATTTATGGGTTCGAGCAGAAAATGTCTGGCGGGCCCGCTACAGCTCTTCTATCCCATTAATATTATAAATTGCGAAAGTTTATGCACAATTAGTTGTTACTCTTTTACGCAGAAACAGTTTTACGGATTTGGATTATTTTTAGCGTACAGATAGATTAACATATATAGAGTACTTTAAAACCTGAATAAATGTTAGGTTCCTAAAGAATCACCGTTGTCACAGCAATAAACAAGTAAGAAATAATCAGTCACAATAAGAATACATAAAAGTAAGCAGACATCTGAAAAAGTTATTAAGTCTCGTATGAGTCTGTCTACTTTCTTCTTTTTACTACGCTAACGAGTAAAACTCAATAAAGCTTATCAAAAAGTAGGGCTTCATCGTTGAAAGCCATCTTAACTCAACTAGATGAATTCTTTGTGTGGTCATACTCGTATTATAAAAGTACAGTTATGACTTATACATTGACTACTACTCTAATATCACATTTTGTTGTATTTATCGCAAAATCTACCAGCATCTAAAAAAACATAAAAATTATATATGTACTAGCTGAGAGTTATGGAGGAACATACATACTTACATACATACATACATACATACATACATACATACATACATACATACATACATACATACATACAGAAAAAAAAATCTAAAAATGGTCAATTTAGTTTCAGTATCATGTATAGAGCCTATAAACACGATATCTCTAAAAACAAAGTAACTTACTCCATGACCAACCCTTACAGATTTATTATTAGTATTGATGATTATAAAATTTATATTATTCCATGAAAATTTATATACATCTTTATAATATTATATCGTTTTAACTGTGTAATTATTACCTTGATTGACTTATAGAATACTTTTTATGCTGGAAAAATGTTAGATTCCTGTGGGATTTTCAGAAAACTAACTAGAGCGCGTGCGAAATCGCGGGCATAGCTAGTTCGTAATAAAATTTATATTAATACATTTAAATATGAACATAAAAGTTTGATATTATTTTACAAAGTATTATTATTAATCTTCATGGAGGGCGACTTTGTCAAACTTGTAAATAAATAATAAAGTTGTTACTTTGAAAAGAACATGAAAATCAAAGAAAAATCTGATGACATGACTCAAGCGACGTTGTAAAACTGCCTTGGTCCCATCCCAAGGCGATATGCAAATAAGTTTGTAGCGAAAGAAAGGGCCGGGTTATAATTTCAGACACGTTCTTTAAATTTACCTTTTAACAGCCTCTTGATATTTTTACTACGTGTCCTCTCTAAAAAATTTCTGTACAGAGAGAAGAGAAAATAAGATAAAAAAAAGATAAAATTTCGCGAGTTTACTGTTACTTGATGATGCCGGTCACGGCGTAAATTTATCACAGGTCTCTCTTAGTACTAGGCATGTAATTTCCGGATACCAAAAGATCTAAAACAGGAAACATTATAAACTCGTCTCTGTTGAGTGAAACTTCAAAATATTGACCAATAAAAAAATAGCTTAATTTAATTAGTCAAATAAAAAAAATCTTATTAATATTTTATAGACAATATTGTTTGTTATTAATTCATACAACTTAAACATCGTTGTAACATACATAACATAATTTGTTGAATAGCGTTAATTTAAGTAAATTAAAAAGTCCCACAACAATTTGGTCGGTTTAGGCAGATTTAAAACCCATAGTAAAAAAAGTTCACTCAACGAAAAAACCATTCCGTGAAGTGATAAGTATAAAGTGAATTTTGTGGTTTCGCGGTCCAAAGGTCAATACCCTCATATATTTTATCCAGATCTATTTACACTTCAGTCCCTTCGTAAATACGACTTACTTTCAAGGAACTAGTAATGAAAAAGAAACTTCATATGTATTTGTCATTTCATAAGTTGGTAATTTAGTATAATGCAATTTTTTTGTGTTAAGTTCGACAAACATTCTGACTGTCTACTAGTTTTGTAAATAACTCACACCATCACAAATATAAAAAAATATGTAGATAATATTTGTGACAACTATACAATACACTTTTCGGAATCTATTTTCCGTAAATAAATGATGGTTAACTTGAATTGAACGATTTCCACAAGTGCGAGTCCGAGTCACGTGTATTATGAATATTTACTTACCACAAATCAAAGAAAAGAAGGCCAGCAGTTTATTTTCGTTTTAACGGTTGAAACTTGTACCTTTAGATAAGAATAAATTCTGGATTTATCGTGTAATTTGATAATAGTGATTCATAGATATTTAAGTTTGAAAGTATTAAAATACCGTGCATTCCCAAATACTAGTTACTACATAAAGACAGGAATGGTGTTTTAGAAAACCATTAACGGATAAATTGGAATAGTACTGAAAGTACCTTAAATATCGTAGATAGGATATTTTGCTGAAAGAAGCTATGTTATTTTTAAAAGTTAGTAATACTGCATTCAAAAATTTTCTCAAAATTACGTCGTCGTCGGCAATAAATAATATTCTTGAAATTTGAATCAAACATTTTACGTTATTCCTTTATTTTAAGATACTATGTTACTTAACAAGAATTATTATTTTTTGTCCATTCTTTCGACTGGCATCATAAAAATACGGGTGATTATTTTTTTCACATTTAAGTCGGTTCGATTCCCAGACGAAGCAAGTAATTTTTAGAAAATCTTTGAATGCAGTAGGTATTACTAACTTTTAAAAATAACATAGTCTTCTTTCAGCAAAATATCCTAACTACGATATTTAAGGTACTTTCCCTTCATGTCGCATAGTCTTGGGACGCCCTGTATAGATTAATAACTTACTTTAATTAAGTTATTTATTTTTCATTCTCTAAATTGAATGAATCCGATTGAAACGGTATTAATCATATCAAGTGCAACGTAAGCTCACAGTGTATCATACTTTTAGTAATCAATGATATTAGGTATCAAATAATACTGCGATAAGCCGTTTATTGTTTTCAATCAGTTTGATTTGTATTGTCGGTTATTGTCACATGAAGTCTTTGTCTTTATTATATAGGAAACATTTTCAACACACCTCCAGTGCATTGATACTAATATTGTTACGCTTCCTCAACCGAAGTAATAATTCGGAAATATGTAGAAGCAGTACCCTTAAACAATACTAAATGTATTGCTGTGTATTAAATCTACTTATGATTAAGTGGTATTAATCTAATGCAGTCTAACTTTATTACTATTCTAAACATAAGCGGAGGTTAGTGATGACGTGCATTGGCTTCAATGAATAACTAATGCAACTAGCGTGAGCGAGTTCCCATCACATGATATATTCATTTGCATTTTGGTGCAAAATCGACTAGCGAAGGCTTGGACGGTCACGCAGCCAATCATATTGCTGAGGGCAAGTCATGCGATACAAAAGCGTTATCAATAATTTATGAAATCCCAACATTTGACAAAAGACTTTACATATCGCTTCATAATCATACTTCATATATTGTGATATGATTAACAGCGCACATGCAGAACCTGTGGCTTTGTTTGCTTGTGTTTTAGGCCATGGTAGCCTATAACAAAAGCAACGCCAGGTGCTATCGTCAATTAGACTGTCTGCCTTGACAATAAAAGTTATTAAAACTAATAAAGAATCAAGTTAAGTTGTAACCAATTAAATCTTCTTCAAGCGAGCTGTAAACAAATTCCTGCAAATTCGACTGCGCCTCTGGACTGCTTACCCCTTCCCCTGACATTGCTTGTGTCTAAGCGACAGTAACCACCTACCATCAAATGGACTGCCAACCTGCCTGCCACCCTTAACATTTATAAAAAATTAATTTCCAAAAACATGACCCCACAGTTATGAAAAATATTTACATTCATGTAACTCAAAATGTAACTTGGGAAGTAGATCAGTTAATTCTGCAGTGATAAAGTGTTCATTTCTTCATTATACGAAATGGAGACTTAATATATTTTTATGTAATTTAAATCATATAAGTCATTTAAAAAAATGGAAATAAACAAACAGAATTGGTTAAATACTTATTAAATAAAAATATTTGCATTCCCTTATCCGGTAGAACATACTTTGTACTGTAAGGGCCTCTTTCACAAACTACAAGTAAGGTATTGATTAGTTACTTTTAGAATTCATTTTCTGTTATATTGAATTATGCACTCGGTTTACTGCATCATTCGATAGGCGAATTTTTATTATTATTTTCTATTTAATGTTTGGGACGTTTACCGTACAAATAAAGGTATATCAGCTCCATTATCCCCGGTTACCGGTGACTTTAAATGACAGTTTGGCCTACTTGACGTTTGTAAAACAGACGCTAACTGTATATAAATAAAAAATGTTCTGAATATAAATTAATATCCTACAATAATATAAATTAAATAATCCTGCAAACTTCCAAAGAATCTAGCTAAATCAATGGTTAATACGTTATATTTTTTTATTTGTTTAACTTAGTGTTTAATTGTTGAATATGAAGTGTAAAATAACTTAACACGCTTCGAATTATATATAAAGAAAAAGCCGCAATCTATTTGTAGTAAGTCGTAAATTCATTTACTACTCGACACGAAAATAAAAGCTATTGCAAAGTTTTACTGCATTCAAATTTAAACTGGAAGGCTTTTCAATTCAAGTTTTGTAAAGAACAATTCGCAGCAGAACGTCTTCCGGCTTACATAATAACAATATTTTAGTTTCCTTTAGGTAAGGTTTTTTAAGCATCTAACTTCGCCAGTACAGCTGCAGTGTGAAAATTATGTCACAAACTTTTCTTTATTTCTTTGCATTGCTGTAAAAGAAAATTAAATTAATAACAACGTAACTAACTATAATGTGTGATGTATAAACAGTATTGAATTGCTATTCAGCTAAATGGATGAATCGAAATATGCAATAGTTGATTACGAAGTTTAATTGCTCCGCAGTTTCATATAGCATCAACGAGACGTTGGCTCGAAACATAAACGTTGTTATTTAATATTTATTTTTTATTATGACACATAGAAAAGTTAGTCAGAAGAAAGAAGCCGCAGAAGAAAGCATAAACAAAAATAAAGATAATCAATACTAATAATAAATCTGTAAGGGTTGGTCATGGAGTAAGTTACTTTGTTTTCAGAGATATCGTGTTTACGAGTATAGGCTCTTCTATACATGATAAATAAAAATAAAAATAGCCTTTATTCACTGACATTACATACACTTTTTACAATAATTTTAAATACTGACATCGGCAATCTATAAGTCTGGCTGTCCCTTGACATAGGCCTCCTCCAGGCTCTTCCATAACTCTCTATCCCGAGCAGATCTCCTCCAGTCCCTGGGCAAATCGTCCTCCCAACGTCTTACTGGTCTGCCTTTTCGACGCTTTCTTTCTCTGGGATACCACTCGGTGACATCTCTCGTCCATTTGTCTCTTTTCGATCTCATCATGTGACCAATCCACCGCCATTTCAGCATTTTTGTCCTATTGATCACATCTGTGAGTTTTGTTCGTTCTCTAATTTGGGTTAATCGCCATTTGTCTTTCAATTTAATTCCCAACATACATGATACATGATACATATACATGATACTGAAACTAAATTGACCATTTTTAGATTTTTTTCTTTATGTATATATGTTCCTCCTTTTTTTTGTTCAAAAACTTAAAAAAGTAAGACACACCAAAATAAGAAAAATGTCAAAAGCCACTGAGGGGGCGTTCAAGTATTACGTAACGCAATTTTCAACGATTTTTAATTTTAATTTTTTTAAATATAGGATTACTAATTCACATGTATTTAATTTTCGCAAGAAATAAAAGGCTTTTTTATTTTATTTTTATTTATTTATTTTATTATATATGTTCCTCCATAACTCTTGAACGAATTAACCGATTTTCATTACACTTGGTAGATAAATATTTAGACGTACAGGACACAGGATAAGCTACGTTTTCTTTTTCAACGCGGACGAAGTCGCGGGCTCCAGCTAGACATAAAATAAGCCTTTAGGTTCACAACGTGCAAAAAGGTTATTCTCTGTTCCTCTTCGAGTTTCGAGATGTTAGAGCAATAATAACTTTGGCTTATAATAAACATTTCCAAGCGGTTACTATCGCGGCACACGGCCTTCTAACCGCAACCACAAAAAATGGGTTAAAGCGGCTACCAGTAGGGTAGGTTGTGTGCTAAGTATAAGAGTGAATTGAATTTTCTATTGTATAACTTTCGGAATATTATTTTAGACCCTGTTCTAAAAATTTACTTAAATATGCTTTAGTTGTAAACTGGAGTAATATTACAGTAGATACATAAATGGATTGAATAAGTTCTATTTTGAAGAAATTTTATGAAATCAAATATACAAATTTGTATTTCACGATCTATCTGAATATGTGTGTAACACTCGGCTTTCTCAAAGACAGCATATACCATTCAAAGGGTCAAATGTATCAAAAGGTCAAGGGGGCTCTTGGGGTGCAATCTCTGCCTCTACACTCACTCACCCTAATGACAACAGTACTAACACACAAGTGCACATACCATAACGCAATTGAGTCCTTTCGGTGAAGTGAAAACGTACTATTACTATTCACTATATTTTATTATGAATAAACATCAGATGATTGCATTTAGAAATCCATTTTCTAAATGAAAAAATCAGTGGCACTCCGGGAGTGCAGACAGAAGTGAAAACTTTAACTATTACGTGTTTATTTACAACTAGCAACCCGCTCCCGCGTCCGATCGCTACCAAACTTCACAGGATTATCCGTTGGACTAATCTGAAGATTGTCTGCAAGTTTCATCAAAATCGGTTCAGTGGTTTTGGAGTCCACAGGGAACATACACACACACACACATCGCCTTTTCAACCGACTTCCAAAAAAGTCTGCTTATTGTTCTTTTTTTAAATTATTTTTAATTAATATCAGCTACACCAATGCTTACATTACATTACATTACATGACATGTATGTCGCGAGATCTATGATTTTATCCCATCTCAAAAATGCCCAACGCGCCTAAAGATGATTTTACTTCAAACAGTATTGAAGTTTTTTATGTTTAAAAAATAAGAAACTTCAATAATACAGTTAAAAAAATAAGTCAATTATTGGTCCATAATCCCTAAACTACAAAGTATTCCTATACTGAGGTAGTGTAGTGAGGTAGTGGAGGTAGGTTCCTATATTGAGGTAGACAGGTGAGGTAGGTAGTGTATGAATCTTTATAAACAATTATATGCGTGAAGCATGAATGAATGAATTGAATTAACCTCCATGGAAACTATTTTGTGCTTAAATTGTGCTTGTTTATATTTTGTAGCAATCAGATGCGACGTGCCTCTGCGAGTACTAGTAAGTAAGTAAAAGTTTATAATTATTGTCAGTGTTATGACAATGTCTCATTACGAGGCGTCTCATTAGGAAAGTACGCGTCAAGAAGTAATAGTAGTATCTGCAGAGCAATAAACGAAGTTCGAAAAGTGTACGAAAGCAAGCACACAATCGGAGCAATAACGGGCCAAATTGTGGGAGCTTTGCGGACTTCATCGTCACAGGAAATGTCACACTGAACCCGACTGATAATAAAACACAGATGCGGCCCAAAAACTTTATGCGGACACAATTGTTGTTATTTTTATTAAATACTTTTATGAATATTTTGTTGACACAAAAAAAATCTTTATTATAAGTAATTAATAAGTAACACCACACAGTACGCGACAACTTTAAGCGCCTCTTTTACCAACTACATGTAAAGTGTTGATTAGTCGTTTATTTACTTTAATCATTTTCTGTTTTATTGAATTATACACTCGGTTTACTGCATCATTCGATAGCCGATTTTTTTTTATTATTTACTATTTAATGTTTGGGACGTTTACCGTACAAACAAAGGTATATCAGATAAATTATTCCCGGGTGACTTTAAGTGATGGTTTAGCCTACTTGACGTTCGTGAAATAGGCGCTTAGACTCCTAAATTTTTGACACATAAATGTGAAATTGTACCTATAAATAGAAATATAATCTTATAATAACTTTTTTTTTCACATTATAAAGGTGCCGAAAAGATCCGGTGTAACCATTTAACGGATTTGGTATAAAAACATTTATACCAAATCCGACCAAAAAATGAAACTTCTGTTAACAACAGATTCAATTCTCATACAAATAACTATGTCGTAGGCATATGAAAAAAGCTTTGTTACAACAACTTTTGACATTGACATTCTACAAATTGCATGAGAATAGTTTTGCAACTGTCGATGCAGGATCTTTTGATTTGTGTTTTTGACATTACCAATTTGCACGTAAACAAATATAACAAATATAGTTGAATATCAAATACTCTATGGATACATGTTCTATTTTGAACCACCGACATCTGAAACAGAAGTGGCGTTTATAAGTTTGACGAGTTCGTTTATGTAAGCTTTTTTTTATTATTTCGTTACACATTTATTTAGAAAAAAGCCGCTCAATTCAATTCAATTGCTCCACTTTAATAGTTCAGTTAAAAGTGTTTTTCGCGTTCGAAGGTATGCCAATTCGTGCAAAGTTATTAAACACTGAAAACGTAATGCAATCGCTCCAAACCTTCAACACCAATTATAACGCTCTATTAAGTTTTACCTCAACATTCTACTTTTAAAAATTTACTCTACATCGCTTACTTAGTATTTTTGTTTTTTCTTGAGTATTATACTTTTGAATATGCAATTTTATTGGAAATGCAATGGATTCCATCAATACTAATAATAAATCTGTAGGGGTCGGTCATGGAGTAATTTACTTTGTTTTCAGAAATATCGTGTATATAGGCTCTATACATGATACTGAAACTAAATTGACGATTTTTAGAATTTTTTTCTGTATGTATGTATGTATGTACGTATGTATGTAAGTATGTATGTTCCTCTATAACTCTTAAACGAATCAACTGATTTTCATGAAACTTGGTAGATAAATATTTAGACATACAGGACACAGGCTACTTTTTTCTTTTTCAACGCGGACGAAGTCGCGGGCACCAGCTAGTTATAATATAATAGTTTATATTATATTTTATACATCCGAATAACAAATATGCTGATGAATTCGGTGGCAAAAGTTAGTTTATTATATTTATATTTTGATCACTAACACTAACAGGCCAAGATTTTTTAATATTAGACCAGCCACTGCCTTAAACTACCTCATATCCGCCTCGTATACGTTTAATAAAAATTGAGTTTTAAATTGTATGTTTCGCCAGAGTTGCGGTTTTAATCTAGCGATAACTTTTTCAGTTCGGTGGATAATTATTCACAATGTGAAGACCATCGAATTAAGTTGAAAATTTACGGGGTCGCGGGAGTGCAATCAAGATGAAAGCCTCGCTGTCGTAGATGACGGCCCTTACTCAACACCCTCGCCCCCTCTAGCAACCCTCGCGTTACCCCGCCTTCTACCACGCGTAATAAGCATGCACTGACAGGAGCAATATTTTAAAACAAATTCACACCCACTCTCGCTACGATATTGACGAGGTTTAAATTTATTCATATTAAGTTCTTTTTTACTTAATTATTCGACAAAAAAAATGGATCAGGTAACGAGAAACCTTATTTACTTAGATAATTTAACTTGACTATAAATTTTATAAAAAGTTTATCGAGTGCGGTTGCTAAGTTAAATCGAGATGGTTTAATTTTATTAACTACTAGCTGGTGCCCGCGACTTCGTCTGCGTTGAATGATGAAAGGTACCCTATGTCCTTTCTGGTGTCCCAGACAACGTGTATGCAAAATTTCATGGTGACGGTTCAGTAGTTTTTGCGTGAAAGCGTAACAAACAAACTTACATTCACATTTATAATATTAGTAAGGATTCTTTGCGAATCACATATTTAAGAGTTGAACTACAATACATACAATATTTATATATGTATAGCATGCTATAAATTAAATTATAATATAACCCCCGTTTTTCTATTTTTAGTGTCCAAACACGCTATATCTGCTGTAAGTTGCTGAGGAGTTGGGTTTCCCATAGACTTCTTGATTCTGCAGCATCTAGTTAAGGTTACTATGTTATAGAAATACCGCCGAACTTATTGATAAATGATTGGTCTCGCTGCGCTCGACTAGATATGGCCCTACCTAAAAGTAGGCCATTGTAGTGTGTGTAAAACATACACTACAATAAAAATAGTGTGTAAAACTATTTATCACTTTTTACACAGTTTAATTATATTTTTACACAGTACGAAAATTGACATTTTATTATGTCCAAAATTTAATAAAACATTCGGCACGTACACATCACAGACAGTTTGCAGTGTGACAGGCTTGGGTACGCCGAATTCGACGTAGTATTTGTTGCCGCATTTGTCAAGTACGGCGACTGTATCTAGTAGAGCGCAGCGAGACCAATCAAATATATTTGCGCCGAACTGTTATAGTTAACCAAATTTCATACCAATCGAACATTATGGAAGTAAATGAAACCACTCCATTAACTGTTCAAACGCCTGAACAGAATCTTCATAAACTATTAATACTGTGTATAAAAAAATTGTAGGACAAAAAAGGCTTAGTCATGAAAGATACCAAAAGTGAATTCATAGCCTTATTGTCATTGACAGAAAGTAGAGTATTGTACTAAATTTATAATATTTTATGCTTTCATTTTACATGATGTGACTATACTTATAGGTACTGTTCGCTGGCCGTTAACGGTTCCTAAATATCCATTATCTGGATTGCAAGTTTCCTCACGAGGTTTCGTTGACATGAGATCATATATGCAAACAGGGGCAAAGTACTTGAGGCTACACATTAGTGCCACTCGGGTATTACAATCTGCCTTCCAATTACTCATTTGGTTTTGACACACCAAGATTATTGAAGTAGAAACACAAAAATATTTCCAAAATTCTCTTAATAAACTAATTTTTAAACATATTCTATTGCTGATCTATTAATAAAATATTTTTTTCTTAAAGCTTAAATACGAGGTTGCGGGCACAACTAGTTTAAAATAAACGTCAAGCATCGAGACTTAAATAATTAAATATTCATAAAGAAGTACAAAGAAATATTCTTAAAGTAGCCAATGTCTCAGCCTACTTTAGCGACAGTCTTGTAGCAAATTCTAAGTTGCCGTTCCACTCTCTATGATTAATGAGCGCATTACGTCGAGATTCATAATTAAATGCCAGCAAAAAGTACGTATAATCAAGACACTTTATTCAGCTGAGTGACACTTCCTCCTGGGAACAGTATTTCACCTCGTTTTATTAGAAAACATAAGAAATTGTTTCAGGCTGCTGTCAATTATATTTCTAAATATAACTAGAAAACAACCAATAAACCAATGATTTATTTGTTCCATAATAACATTCGAGAAATATTCTTTAATTTTGTGACCTTTAAAAAAATGTATTTTTTGACTAATCACTTTCTAATGTAAAGGTGTGTCACTTTGTATAAAAAATAATATTTCGAACGCTTACCTTTATTTTGGCATCTTTATATCTGTGTTTCGCTTTTTAAATGTGTACATTTTTTATTAATAAAATTTATTGTAAAACATAGTGCTATATATAACATATATTAAATCGTTCAACACAATAAAGTAAAATGTACGTTGAAGCTAATAATAAGAAAAGCCACAGCTATTTAGTGAGGGAGCCGTGGAAACAATAAAATAGTTGAAAAGGTAAACTAAGCCGTTTGAACGTCACTTTAAGTTTGCAATAAGTGCACGGACCACAATTTGCGAGCAAAGCAACCACAAAACGGGGCTATCTCGTCGTTGTGGCAACCGCATTTCGTAGTCTACATGATTACACCACGACCTGATTTCGTCCTCTTCGCTTGTAACCTCTCGCGTCGTACGCACAACCTACCTGTTTAATTGTACAATTTTATTTCAAAGTAACACAACAAAAACATTGTCTTATATGTACTTGGAAAGGTAAACTAAGTACGAGTATTAACTGTTCTGGTGAATTTATGTATATACGTTATTTGCAAGTCTAGGTTTACATTCAATTAAAGTACATTCAAATTAAAGTACTTGGAAATACAATTATATATTGATGGATCGATGCTACCGCGCCCTCAATATTATTATTAGTGTTAATTATAACTGTAAAATGTAATGGTAATTATGTACTGATTTCGCGGAATATTCAACAAGATACTCGTATGAATAAAATTTTATGTTCAATATAAATTTGACATAATTAAAATTCGTATAAAATTTGATATTAATTTGGAATTTATTAATAAAACGTAGACAAATTGTTTTCCAGTTCTATGAGACAACTAGCTGGCGCCCACGACTTCGTCCGCGTTGAAAAAGAAAAAAGTAGCGTCTCCTGTGTCCTGTAAGTCTAAATGTTTATCTACCAAGTTTCGTGAAAAATCAGGTATATTCGTTTAAGAGTTATGGAGGAACATACAAACATATATTTTAGTTTCAGTATCATTGTATAGAGCCTATAAATACGATATCTCTGAAAACAAAGTAACTTACTCCATTACCAACCCTTACAGATTTATTATTAGTATTGATAAATAAATAAAACATTCTATTTTTATATATTATTGTAGCATGTTGCAAATGATATTCATATTTATAAATGAGGATGTATTTAAATATCGCCATAAACTGCTATTTTGTTAGCAATAGCAATATTTTTATATTGCTCTTAAAAATAGTTTATAAACAGCGAAAAATGAGCTGAAAGAAGAAGCTCCCACCTTTTTCAAGTAACATTTTGTCTCAAGAGCGCGGTTAGCTAGAGATACTGACGTACAAAGGATGCAAACTATTTTAGAGAAGCTGCGCACATATAAAGCCCACTTGTAATACAGATGAAAGCTGCTGCTGTATGTTGTAGCTATATTAATTGGGGTATACCACTTTAAATGGTCTTACATTATTTTTCAATCTTGTCACTTTACTCTGAATAATAATTATATCTTAAAATATGCATAACATATTAACAATAATTCTTAAATATTCTTTGAAGCATATACGTTAGCATGTTTGGTTATACTTATAATCCTATCATATAATGGTCTAAAATCAGAGATTATCGGAGAACCAAGGTGATCGCCATATTTTGAAGCCTTCTCAACCTAGTTTATCAACCTTCGCGTTCAGGATTATTGGAGGTCATAACGTGTTCAATAAATAAGTCCCTCATATGAAATATCGTTTTATTAAAATATTTATTAATCACAAACAAGTTTTAGACAATTAAATATTACCAGGCAGAAATTGAACGAAGGTAAATGAAAATTATTTGGCTCATCTCGAGATAGGATAGCGAAACTGATTGAGAATCGTTCATGTAGTCCACTTAAATCACACACACAATACATTCGATTCCTGGGCCTCATCAACTTATAAAATGGGAACGAAGATAACAATTATAATTTAGATTTTTTTGGGTAAAAAGTACAATATATTTCACTTTGAGTCTTTAAACTACACGATGAAATTGATATATCGTTCAAAAAATAAACATTAAAAACTATACATGCGATTTTTTTAAATATTATTCAATCGTCCCGGATCAAATGACTGAGTGAATAATCTACAAAGCTGTCATTTGGATTGAAAATCTGCAAACGAAAAAAGCCGTAGGCAATCGTTAGTTAAGGTATTAATAATTTGAATATTTAATTTATAAATGTTTTATATCGTTAATCTGAATTTACAAAATATGTAATAGCTGCAGCCTGCGTCTTTGCCCGCGTAACTTTGTAAATTATATACTAAAACCTTCCTCGAGAACCACTCTATCCATTGGTGAAAATAACATGAAAATCGGTGCAGTAGTTTTTGAGTTTATCGCGGTGATAGACAGACGCGGTGGAGGACTTTGTTTTATAATATGTAAGGAATAAATAGGAATTTTCTATAAAAATAAGTTACTCGTGGGAGCATTTGTATAATAAATTAAGAAGCTATAGAGCGTCATACCACATATGCTGAAATCCAATCCAAGTCTGAAAACTGTTGCAAAATGAATTGTAAATTCGCCAGCCCGCACTGTCGGTCACAGCTCTGGACTTTAGATGGGTTATTCTGCTTATTGCACTATGAAACTTATTAACATTTCATGTTATGAAATCATGAACGTTTATTCTATGGTAAAACAACCTTTTCTAAATTAAACAACACTGTCCAATTTTTTTTATACGTCCCACAAAGGAACGATGTCTCTTTGTTTCAATTTTAAAGAAAGCAAATCATTAAAATATTTATACTATAGCAAGCTAAACACTAATTACTTTAAAGTAAAAGAAAATCTCCTATTCAACAAGATCCACAACTTATTAGTATTAAAATATTTCGTGAACTTTTTGGTAGACCTCAATCACTAAATATTATAAAACAAAATCTTCCGCCGCGTCTGTCTGTCTGTTCGCGATACACTCAAAAACTACTGCACCGATTTTTGTGCTGTTTTCACCAATGGATAGACTGGTTCTCCAGGAAGGTTTTAGTATATAATTTTCAACGCGGGCGAAGTCGCGGGCAGCAACTAGTATTATACAAAACATGAGAGACTCGATCAATTTCAATTAAAATAATATTTCTTATTTTAAAGTGTTTTCAGTTTATTTAAAAAAATACTTTTTAAAAAAAAAAAGATATTTCATAATAGATCGTCAGCCTGCCTTTAGGCCTTTATATAAATACACTAGCGACCTGTTCCCAGCTTCGCCCGGGTGCATTTTTTTACGTAAGAACCTTCCCTGATTATCCCTCCACCCATGAGTGAAAACAGAATTAAAATCGGTCCAGCCGTTCTCGAGTTTTGCGCTTAACAACACATTTAGGGATTCATTTTTATTTATAACGACTTCGCCCACGTTAAAAGTAAGGGATGTGTAGCGCCTGACTAAATGTGTAAAGCAATATAACGCCTGACATCTTTGCTGTTATAAAATTTTCAGGGGTTGTATCTTTATTTTTAGGAGATAGCTGGTGCCCGCGACTTCGCCCGCGTTGAAAATTATATACTAAAACCTTCCTATTATTAAAATCACTATCTATTAAAAAAAAACCACATCAAAATGCGTCGCGTACTTTTAAAGTTCTAAGCTTAAATAAGGACAGACAGACAGCAGGAAGCGACTGTTTTATACGATACATCTTTCAGTGTAAATGCCAGGCTGAAATGACTGTTTATTGCAAACTTAACATACTCGTATCCTGTTTATTTTCATTTGTTCAGTTAGATGTGCAAATAAATGAGCTTTTTAAAGGACTGCTTCATGTTTTCCATAACTTTTCTGTTTTTTAAATACTTTTCTGTTTCATGCTTTTCATTTTCATGTTTCATTAAAGACTACAACTGTAAATTAACCTTAATAAACTTAATACTTTAGTCGTCTTGAGAGTTTGGATATTTCGTAAGAATAGACATTAATTCATTAATTGTTAATTTGCTCTTTTTGTATTACATTTTTCAACCGACGAAAAAACAAAAACGGAGGATATATTATATTACAGAGTAGTCCGATTTTGATCATTCTTTTTTTACTTGATAGGGTACCTAAGTATACCAAGTAATTATTTTTGTTAATAAAAATGTTTATTAATTTTTGCTTTTCAGTTTTTTTGGCGGTTTAATTTTTTTGATTAAAAGTTTTATTTTGGACCACATCAAGCGGCTTACTCAATATTATAAAAGTCAGATTATATTTTGCTTTTAAATTAATATTGCCTAGAAAATTATTTTATTCTGATTCCGTATTCTATTAGCAACCCAATAAGGAAAATAAAGATAATAAATAGCGAAGAAATTAAAGATTTCGGAGAAATAAGCAGCCTGATCATTAACAACAAAAAAACCAGACCTAAAAATACTCATATTGTTGAATGAGTTTCTGTTGTTTTTTTAACTTATATTATCGCCAGAAGGTCTTTCTGAGAAAGCACTGCTTCGAAATTACGTTGCCGTTACCGTTGCTGGAATTTGCTACATTAACAGACTGACAAAAGGACTTATTTTATGATTGCGAGACACAATAGGAAGGTTAGGCAATTTTGAGTTACGGAAAGGTCGACACACACTGTCCTGTCACATACAACGCTAGAACTATTGCACAAACAATGTTATTGGAAATGACCATATCAACACAAGCAATGGTCATTTATAAGTTACAAGTGCCCTGTCGACCTTAAAATAAAGAACAGGGAGTGCTCGGGCATCTCTTACTTACTCACCGAAATACAAGAAGTTAAGTGTTGATTTCATTATGTTCTTCTGAATCGGGAGATTACTTCCGACATATGGCTCCTGTCGTGCCTAAAAGCCTCCAACTCTCTAATTTAGAGCTTGGAAACAACAACATAGAAATTCGGTAAAAACAACATTGTCATTAGATTTTCATAACGTACTTAGTCTATTATTCGGAATAACGGAAGAACTTTTAATTGTAACATCTTCAAAGAAAAACGTCCCTGCCATAAGATCGGTAAATTTTAATAACCTTCGAAAAATAATGTTAGACATTTACTTGAATTCTTTTGAAAAATAGGTATTCATAAAAACTTTCAGTAAACGAAGCTTATGATATTGTTTTATATAATTATTTTCTTTAATTAAATAAATATTTACACTCTTAAGATTTAGAATTTAAGGTTTAGATTTGGTTATTACGAGTAATATACATTTGTAATTAACTAAGTTTATTATCCTGAATAAAATAACCTGTACTTATTAAATTGTTTTTCCTGACAGACTATCAACGCACAGTCAAAACGACAAGTCTAGAAATCAGAAATTTGGAACATATGTTTATTTTGTAACTTAATCAACCGCTAAGAAAGGATTTTTGAAAATTTCATTTCCGTGCGAAGGCGGGGGTTGGTCGCTAGTATAAAATAAAATAAATATTCTATAATTTAAAAACCTATTCAAAATCCTATTTTTAAATAATTGTAGTAATGAAAATATACCAGAATAACTGCACAGCGAGTGCAATGTGAAGCAACACGTTATTGAATGTCATACTTTACAATTTGCATACATAAACAAGTGCACTGAGGCCACTACTCTATCCGCGTTGATATTCTATCAACGTTTCATTATGCCAGCACTTAAATTTAAATTATGTTGTAACGGTCAAACGAATTCTGGACAGTTTTTATGTTATAAGTAACCACCCCCTTATAGACCACCGTGAGAGAATAGCATATGCGCTGTTGTGTTTCGGTGAGTTAGTAAGGGATGCCAGAGCCCATTTCCCTATGTATTCCCCAATCCCTTATCCTTAATCCTACTGTAGTAGGTAGGCAACGCACTTGCAGCACCTGTGGCGTTGCTTGTGGTTTAGTTAAACGATAGTAGCCACCTACTATAATTAACAACGTAGAATACGACTCCACGGACACACTGCAAGGTCCATGCAAATGAATATCCTTACATCAAATAAGTACATGTTATATGAGCATTATTAAACTTGCGTGTTGGTCGAAAATTACAATTAAAACAGAAAGAAATTTACTAAAATAAGTACCTACGTACGGTAAATGAAGCACTATTGAAAAATTATACATAAGTATAAATTCATTAAATAAGCTCTGTGTTCGATTCATTGCCTCTGTAGAAGGAAATTTGGAAATAATTTGCCATGTCCATTCCATGCTTCAAACTTTAAATTAGTTTTGTTGGCGAGTGCAAGTCACTGGCGTCATTAGATTTTATTCTATTAACGCAAGATATAATGTACAAGAGAAAATGGCCGCCTTTTACGAGCCAAATATTATATAGCTCGTCGATGCATACGTTGGAGAGAAATGTAGTAAACTTCGTGGTCCAGTTAATTAATGTACTTTTACGTCAATTCTCTGAAAAAGAACTTCGTGTTTTATTAATATTTTTATAATAAATGAATGCTAAATAATTACTTATATATCGCTTACTAAAAAGGAGGAAGCAATAAAGTGATATTGAATTAAAAACCACATAATGTATTTTAAGCATTTTGACGTGAATACTTCTTTAATTTTGCTTCAAATAGTGAGAGGCAATTCAGAAAACTAAGGCAAAATCGGGCGACACCATTTGATGCTGTACCTAGCCACTACATTATCTATCATCTACTTCTGCTCGATAGCTAAAAGATCAAGGAATTTTTTGGTTCGAAAACGTTGGATAATAAGCTCAAAGAAAATAAATAAGCTCGTAACGTACAAGTATTCACATAAAACACAGTCACAACCCATTTTTTTAAATGTGTTTAAAGGTTTTCCTTCCTGAAATATTTTATAACGAGAAGATATTAAGTTTCGAGAAAATTCGAAAAGTATGGAGAATTTAATTGAAATGTAATGAAAATTTAATTCTTGAACGCAGATTTCTTCGTCAATGGCTTTGTCTCGTATGAAATCAGAAAGCGCAGCAGAAGTATTTTGAATAAAACGTAACTGGGTTGGCGAATCATTATTTTTTGAATCATTGCTTTGTGTGGTGTTGATGTTGTTAACAATATAGTTCATTTTGAAGGCAATTTGATAATTTCGTTTTAAACAATATAGTAAGTTGAAGTGGCAGTGGGCAGGGCATATAGCACGGAGAGCCGACGGCCGCTGGGACCAGCAAGCGCAGCATAGGACGTTCACCCACAAGGTGGACAGATGATCTAATAAAGGCCGCGAGTCAACTGTGGATCCAGGCTGCTTCTGACCGGTCCTATTGGAAAATATTGGGGGAGGCCTATGTCCAGCAGTGGACGTCCTGCGGCTGAGATGATGATGATGATGATGATGAATTCTTGTATAAATATCATATGAATTTTAAATTTGTGTAAAATATAGGTCTCTCTCTACATGTGTAGAGACTCATTCTCATTTTAAGTAATTATTGACGGTTGTCTGGATTAAACTATTATATATTAGGTATACTTTTTATTATGGAAAAATTTACAAGTTACAGACAACTGCTGTTACTCATATATTTTCTCAGATGTAAATTTTTTATTTTTTTCTAACGCGGACGACTTCGCGGGCTCGAGCTAGTGTTAAATATGTAAATAATAAGTACAATAACTTAAGCACGTTAATACTTTAAAGCATTTGTTAATTTCTGCTAAAAATATTTATTTTGATCTTTGTTAACGATAACAAGGTTATATAAAAGGTTCTATGTATAAAAGTACCCACTAACGATTTCCGACACTGAGTGTTTAGTGGGAGTTGGTGTTTATATAGGTAAGCAAATGTTTATATATAAACACTAAACAGTCTACAGTTCGTTTATATAAACATTATAAACGTTTATTATAAAAGTCGTTTATATAACCAGTAGTGACTTATCAGAAGATAATAAAAGTCATGTAGTAATAAGTAAGTAGGCTAACCTTATTGCGAGAAGGCTTGGCTTGCTTGTACATAAAATTATTCGTCCCTTAACCCTTCGTCAACTGTCTCTTGACGGAATTTCACTTGGCAGAGATTTTTATTACGTGATTGTTATAGTGTTGCTAAGTTAGAACGGAGATTAATGAAGCCACTCAAAGTAACTATCCATACTTAATCCCTACGAATATATAAGCGCAACTCTCTCCCGGCTTCGCACGAGTGAAATTTTTTGGATTTTTTTTCTCTAAATAAACCTTCCTCTTGTTACATTTATTTTACACTAGCTGGTGCCCGCGACTTCGTCCGCGTTCTGGATGAAAAGTACCCTATGTCCTTTCTGGTGTCCCAGACAACGTGTATGCAAATTTTCATGGTGATCGGTTTCACATTTATACAAACTCACATTCACAGTTATAATATTAGTAAGGATTTATTTTCACAATTATTAAACTAAACTAAATAAAACTAAACTAAAATCTAAAAATAAAAACTAAATAAGGCTAAAAAATATCTAAAAAATCTGCCAGCATCCTCGGCACCATGCCGCGGACGCCCAATTTTTTAGATATTTTTTAGCCTTATTTAGTTTTTATTTTTAGATTTTAGTTTAGTTTAGTTTAGTTTTATTTAGTTTAGTTTAATAATTGTATTTTTATATTTATTAATAAATATGTTTAGTAGATTTATTTTTACATATATTTATTTTACATACATTTTTATAGGAATAAACTATGATACTGTTTTATAAATTATTTTAAATTTTTGTCATATTTAATAGATTACGGAAATTTTAAAAGGCGTAAATAATATTTAAAACTAGCGACCCGCTATCGGCTTCGCCCAGGGTGGGATTGTTATTATCATTTAGGGATTCATTTTTATTTATATAGAAGTAGGTAAGCGCAAGTAGAAGAAATAAAGATATTTTTTTCTGAAAATACATAAGCGTTGGCCTTTCCTATATATAGGTATCTAACATTTAGCCAGCTCGTTAATAAAAATAAAACTAATTAAAAATGTGACAAAAAAATTCCGAATAAGTCCGACGTCAAAATGTAAGCTCACTTGCATACTCTTGCACTTGTACAACAGTGAAAAAATGAGCAAGATCATGTTGCCTACTTGACATAGAAATCGACCCGCGCAAACGACGTCCTCTTATTTCCGCACTTATCTACCTCTGGTGATTCTTTCTACCCTTGTAAGGTAACTGACTTCCATACATATTGCAATAATACTCTTACATTAGTCTTAAGGCCTCTTTCACCAACTACAAGTAAAACTAAAGTAAGTAAGTAAGTAAGTAAAGTACTCTTAGAAATCATTTTCTGTTTTATTGAATTATGCAACTCGGTTTACTGCATCATTCGATAGGCGATTTTTTTTTATTATTTTCTTTTCAATGTTTGGGACTTTTACCGTACAAACAAAGGTATATCAGCTCCATTATTCCCGGTTACGGTGACTTTAAATGACAGATAGCCTACTTGACAGTTAGTGAAAGAGGCGCTTAATCTGTTTTGTTACGACTAAATTAGTAAACCAATTTTGAGTTTTCTCTTTGCTCGCGAGTCTTATTACCAATATTGTTTGTTTTGCAATACTTAACTAATCTGTCCAACCACCACCTAGTTCTGATAAAATCGATCGCAACTGATAAATTAATAGATACAAACTTATTAGACGAAATCCTTATGGATCTCATACAAATTGAGTTTCACTAAGAGACGTCAATGTCGAGAGGAAAATGAAATGAAGTCAGACAAAGGATATAGAAGCCAAGCCCAGTCTCAGGCCACGTGAGATTTGCTAACGATAAAACGAAGGGCAATTCTGAACAAATGCACATCACACGATTCACGAAAACAGTAAGCATGTTTTCTTTTCGACTTATATTTTTATTTTATTTCATTTTATTAGGCAAATTCAACAATGACACCACAATTTAGGAAGAGAACAATCGCGTATACTGCTTGCTTGATAATTAGTTACAGACAATAGCGGTTAATGACTTTTTAGTTTAAATATTCAAGAATTAAATATTAATTAACTAAATATACAACAGAATTACAGTAACATAACATTGTTTTCTAAAAACATTTGACTAATAGGTATAGGAAATTTCTACAAGAGATTCGTTATTAAAGACCATACATTTCTATATATACATGTATTATAATAATAATTTCGTGTCACATGTTTGAGGACAATGAACTCTATGTAATTTGTAACTATATGTAATTTGGTCCAACTTCAAAGATAGAATAGTTTTTATTTTGAGTCCGTGCGAATCCGGGAGCGTGTAGCTAGTATAAATATAAATTTTAGTATAGATATTTTCATATCTAATTATTTTAGTTTAGATATTTAGTTTTAAACAAGCAAACATTTTTAATAGATCCTTTTTCTTTCGGTTACCTAGCACGAATTTTCTGTACCATAGAATATATGGTGAATTTTGTAGTGTTATTTTCACATGTGAAAATTATATGAAAATACTAGCTACTAGTGAGATTATATGAAAATACTAGCTGTGCCCGCGACTTCGTCCGTGACCAATTTTTTTTTTACATACAAACCATTCCTGATTATCCCTCTATCCATAAGTGAAAACAGAATTAAAATCGGTCCAGCAGTTTAGGAGGAGTTCAGTGACGTACACACGCACAGAAGAAATATATATATATATAAAGATTATATGTAGAGAAAATTAGAAGGGAGAATTAAGTATTAACAAAAATTCATTTATAGATTTTAGATTCAGCCAGAAAATTTAAAGGCGCTTTCATATTGTTTTTTATGTGCAAATGTAATATTATGGTAAACATTCTTCTTCCGAGGTAGTAAAAATTTGTTTACGTAGTTGATCTTAACACGAATCGAAACTTGGACCCTGACTGAAGCCATAAACACAATGTAACCAACCGATCAAAGGATTCATCATTTTATAAATTATTTTTAATAATTTAATGAAATTATATACAGTACTAGCTGGCGCCCGCGACTTCGTCAGCGTTGAAAAAGAAAAAAAGTAGCCTATCCTCTCTCCTGTACGTCTATATGTTTATCTACCAAGTTTCATGAAAATCAATTAATTCGTTTAAGAGTTATGGAGGAACATACATACATACAGAAAAAAAAATCTAAAAATGGTCAATTTAGTTTCAGTATCATGTATAGAGCCTATAAACACAATATCTCTGAAAGCAAAGTACTTACTCCATGACCATCCCTTACAGATTTATTATTAGTACTAGCTGGCGCCCGCGACATCGTCCGCGTTGAAAAAGAAAAAGAAGCCTATCCTGTGTCCTATACGTCTAAATGTTTATCTACCAAGTTTCATAAAAATCAGTTAATTCGATTAAGAGTTATGGAGGAAATTCTAAAAATCGTCAATTCAGTTTCATTATCATGTATAGAGCCTATAAACACGATATCTCTGTAAACAAAGTAACTTACTCCATGACCAACCCTTACATATTTATTATTAGTATTGATTGATATTGATATAGGGATTCTCCTTTCTGTAATATTCTGCTTTTAATGTGTTAAGCTGGGACCCTGTTCCATAAGAAAATTGAAAAGATCGACTGCGCTCTCAATTATTGTGGTGTCACATTATTGGCGGAGACCAAACGGTTTCTGCCCTCTGATTAACATCTAATTTATTGCCACATTCTAAGTACAGTCGCCCATAATCAAGATAGATTGCTTCTTTTGTATAGAAAACCCGTATCATAATGTAATAATGCCCAGCGATAATTAACGTCGTACTCGTATTTTACACGTACAGCAGATAATGTAATTAGTGTTTCCGATGTTATTAAAATTTCAGTTGCGTGTTGTTTTTCTGTTCTAATAAATAATATTATATATTATACTTCATTGCAACTTTTATATACGAAATCAAATTGAATTTTTACACTGATATTATACAGAGATATGAAGTGTATATTTGTAATAAATATACTCAATTTTAAAAATTCTTTCACCTATAGATAGCTACACTATCAGCGAGTAACATAGGCTAAATTTAATAAAGTTATATAACAAAGGACAAAGTCGCGTGTAACAGCTAGTTTTATGTAGGTGTAAGTAATTTTGCTATATATCTTATGCTCCCGACATCGCTTGTGGTGTAATTTTTATGTATACAAACCTTTCCCGTTTATTTTCCTTTCAAAAAGTGAAAAATTCTTGAGATTTTGCGAGACTAACGCAAAGCGATTAATTTTATATATTATATAAAAAATATTTTTGGTTGTGTGTAAAAATATTTTCACAAAAAGTTCACAAGAGTTTCACAAAAAAACTTAATCTCAGTATAGCCGTCAATTAATGTGGACTTTGTATAGTTTATGTCAATCTCCAAAATTCAGTTACGTGTTTTTTGTAGTACTGATTGTATTTTAAAACATTTCATAAAATATTATTTGCAGTAAAACGATTATAAATGATCAGTGATGCGAATAGGTACTTTCCCTAAATAACTCCACATCATTGTCGTTTTTCTTGCGGTTCAGAGAGCATCATCTGAATATGGTTGGAAAATTCTAAAGAATTATTGTTTGTGAACGACCGACATCGCAGAAGTGAGAGTAATAATAATTCTTTGCGAGCAACATGGCAATAATGGTGTAGGTCAACACCATCTGCCGCCTTCTGATTTATGACATCTCGGGAAAAAACGCTCTTGAGAAGTCGGCTCGGTTCGTTTCTTGCCTTTCTACAAATGACGAAAAAAGATTTTAGCACATTTCAGATAAGTTTAGCCGCCTCGGTCGCCCCTGGCACTTTGTGTATTAATATATAGCTTTGCAGTCCCTACTTTTATTAGTTCCTGGCGATTTGTTACTATTATATGGCAAGTACATATTATATATCAAACCAACTCAAATGTTTTATTATATAATCTCACTGAAAAATAATTATGTACTATTTGCAACAGTACACCACCTCTGATTAAGTTTTCCCCAGTTATCGCTCATACTACAAAATTAAACACTTGGCTCGAGTGTTTATTCACCTTTTTGTCTCTCAATTAGTAAAGTATATTTGGTTTTGAAAGCAAATTTAGACTAACAGAATAATTTATTCTAACAGAAGAATTATAAGATTTAACACTAGTTACTACATTACATTTTTACTCCAACACTCTCAGTGTTAATACGATCAACCAATATCTGAAATTAGAGACGCGTACCTAAGGTTTTGTTGGACTAATTGTGTGCTATTAGTTCTCTTGTGAAAGTTATTGATGTGCAATCGCTTCAGTAGATGTCGAATGATAACAGTCATTCATATCCAACATTTCATCTGGGTACTTTTATATTTATTTTTTTTCAAAAATGAAAGATATAACACTTATCGCTATAACGACTGCTGTTGTCTGCCACTATTGACGACAGTGGTGTCGAATTTTTATATTTTTATACGATCCCTCGGGAACCTAACATGTTGCCAAGGTAAAAAGTATCCTATATGTTAATTCAGGTAATAAGCTATCTTTGTACCATATTTCAGCAAATCAAATCAAAACAAGTTTCTTTTCTATTGACATAAAATCATGTTTAGGTTTTATAATCTAGGTTTATACTAGCTTTGCTCGACATGGAGTAAGCGTAGGTAGATAATAGGCGTACGTGTGCGATAGCGCGGTTGCCAATGGTTATTTCCAACGGATTGTACTATTTGTCTAAATCAATATTGGTGGAGTAAATCTTTAAATCGGATCACTAGTTCCGGAAAATACCTGTTCTGTACACCCCAAACTAACAAAAATATAGAAACATGTAAAAAACATTTATATGATTCGCGAAGTAGTGGATGGAATTTTCTAGAACAGTTTTCAGTATTTCACCATAGAATTCTTTAAAACGGAGCGATTATTAAAAAAAAAGGAAAAAATATTCAGCGAAAGGCATTCGAACAAAAGGAACGATAATTATTTAGTTTCACGACCAACTGATTTCTGAAAGGAATGAATCAGTTTCTTTTGGACTTTGGCTAGAGTTTAATTACGGAGGCGACATAATGCGGTCGTTATTCATTGTGAGGTAACAGAGAGTGTCGGCCAAGATCCGAAGCTAACGACGCGTACAGGGCAATCACAGCCTCCGATCACGTCTAAAGACAACTTGTTTCATCTTACTTATATAAACATCGAGCCGCGATTTAATGAGTACATTTAATTTGAATTTTTACTAATATTTCTTTACTTTTAATGAAAATACTCGTAGAAAAAAAAACGATTGATTGTTTTTTTACTAGCCTACCTAGTTAATTCTGAAAAGTTACCGACTAAGTCATTAATATATCATGACCAATACTTTGCTGGAATACGAAAGACTGTCCTTTTATGCATATTTTCTATACAAAATAGTTTTGACCAATACAACAAAGATACTTATTAACTTATGTAAATTTCCTGTGTGTTACACGATGGCTATTTGTAATGTGATTTCCGTGCATCAAAGTTTGTTGGACTTTGTTGCTGCCGGCAAACTAATAAATTCTTTACTTATAACTCGCATAAGGGCAAGCTTGAGGTATCGAAGTAGTTTAAAGTTGCGTGAATACAAGTTCGCAAACAATTTTGATCACGTACACATCTTTGACGGGTCTCGTTCTTCGCCTCCGAACTCTAACTTCTGACACAATACTCTTTAAAAGTGAATATCGTGTTATTATTACGATCTTTTTGTGAAATAGTATTATTAGTATGATGTCTAATCCAGCTCTCAGCCCAGAAAAACGCCGCGTAGCATCTTCCACAAGGTGGACAGACGACCCAATAAGGCCAGGGGTCGACGGTCAAGGCGTCGTGGATCCAGGCTGCTTCTGGACCATAATTCCAGCAGTGAATGTCCTGCGGCTGAGATCATGATCATGATCATGATAATATTGTAAGTAGCTGTATGCTAGGTGACAGGACCCAACAGCCGTCGTTTTGTCAAAAGCTGGACTGTGGCACATGATGTGATATAAGGAAGTGGAATGTGGTTTTTACGTTTTTACATGCAATTTTAACAATTCTCGTCATCGGATTTTCCTCGAATTTCAACGAATATTCAAAAAAAAAACTGAATTTGTCCAATCGATCTTGAATTTTGCGTTTAGCAACACATTTAGCGATTTTTTTTATATAGATTAGTCTATACATTTATTAAAGATTCATATAGCCATCATTGACTTCGTTCGAAAATGTTCTTAAAGAAATTATTGTTAATATTTTCATTAGATTTTTGTTATTTAATAAAATTTATCTAAATCGATAAAGTTTCTTTTATAGTAGTCACAAGGATTCGCGCCGCTTATTTTTATATACACTGTGGTTCTGAAACCGTGAAAAGGGATGGAACGACATCTGCGTGAGGCACTCATCTTGATTACACACTCTCAACTTTGGAATTTCATGTTTTATACTGAACAGTTTGCGTAATAATACCCTTGATTTAGAGCTTTGTGGTTAAATGGTTTCGACAGTCATTTGTTTCACGATGTAATGCAGACGTAACAATGGCATTGCCAGTTCGTTAGCATGATTTGTATTGAAGTTAAAAAATAACATAAAAATAGTAAGTATATCCAGGGCTTTTTTGTGGGGGCATGTGGGGTACGCTGTGCCCGCAAAGGAGTTACTTTTTTATATTATTACTGATCTAAATATAAGTTCACGTTTTATTTCCAAAGATATAATGTTTTTAAACAATAAAAAAATTATTTACTTCTATTTTTTCCCCAAAACACAGTATCAAGGAATGGAGAGGGGGCACAAAAAATTATGGACTTACAACTTTCTAGAATTAGCGTGCCCCAAAAAAGAAGTGACAAAAAAGCCTGCGTATATCTATCTATACATAATAATATATATACGAGTATGTATGACTTTGTACAACTCATTTTCATAAATGAATATTCTTATTGATTTTTTTATCAATATTTGTTAAATATTCTTGTAAAGTTAAAATAATTGAGTTCGATGACATCGTTATAATGTAGAATGAATTTACTATCGTTTAATTATTTTAAAAGTATATTAGAATGAAGAATAAAAAAAACTCTATCCTGCAGTGAAATTGTCTCTGTTTGCCACCGAAAATATCAGTCTGTCCAAGCAACATTTGTACTTGAAAGTTTGTGTTAAAAATAGTGGATGAAAAATGGGTTGTGGCTGTGTCGTGGACCAGACCTTGTATTATAGGTACGTGTTTAAACGATAAAAATTAAGCGTTTTGTTTTATTAATAACGGAATGTATATTGTTGTCTGGAATGATATCGGCACTAAAGTAAAAGTTTTTTATTTAGGTTTATATTCGTTATTTACATATTATATTTAAATTATATTTTATATAGCAATTTTATAGAATGAAATTTGATTTCACATTATTATTTAATTAAATATTTAAACTTACTTTTCAGGCTTTACATCCAGGCTGCGCATGAAAAACTGTAAAAAATAAACCATGAAAAATAAGCTTTATTACACATATAATTTTATTTTTTTCTTTAATATTATAGCGATATTTAATATCGATAATTATTTTTTTAATATTATTCGATAACTAGAGGAAGGAGGAAGATGTAACAAACAAAGAAACAAACAAACCATGTCGCGCAAGCTGTACCTGACCCACAAAGTTATAATGTCTCACAAAAGAGAAAATCTTCCTGAGTTGAAGCGATGAATATTTATAAAATTTCAATTAAATCGGATTAGGACTTTGAAGTTTGTGTATAATAAGCAAATTGACTTAAAATAATAATAATAAAAATAAAATATTATTAATAATTATATACTCAATAAAAATAAACAGTGGCACTCCGGGAGTGCCGACAGAAGTGAATAAAATATTATTAATAATTATATACTCAATAAAAATAAACAGTGGCGGAGTGCCAGACAAAAGTGAAAACTTGAACAAATACGTGTGTATTTTTTTAATCGTCAGGAAAATACATACTTATATACAGAGGTGTCGGTTACATTACATCACAAGTCCCGAGTTCAATGGTTTTTTCCCCATTTCAGAAATTGATCTTTTTTTAAAATTGTCCGCGCTCAGTAACTACACTGAGCCTAAACTATACTAACTAAAAATAGAAAACGGCCAGATATATAATTATATTATACCTACTAAGGTATAATATCCAATATCTGGCCATTTTCTATTTTTATTTCAAACGAGCTGACCCGGCTAACTTCGTATCGCCCCAAAATCATTGTTAAATAATATTTATTAATAACACCCGCACGTCACAACAACATGATACAGTTAAGTCTAAGTTAAGACATGAGACTAGTCCAAGATACGTGTGTTTATTTACAACCTCGATAGTCTCACATTCACATGATGATAGATTTTTTTTGCTCTTTGAATGTATACATTGGTGGTTGTGAGCTAAAAAGTTTTAAAAGCACATATTGCATATTACAAATATACAAAGTTCGTAAAAATTATACATACAATTATAATTATGTAATATTATTTCACTCATGATTGTCAAAAAACCGAAATAGCAAGCGTGCGAAGTTGCGGGCACATGCTAGTTATAGAATTTAACAAAAAAATATTCATTCATATCACCATAAAGAGGGAATGAGATTACGTTTGCCTATTAGTTCCCGGTTGCAAAATCGTCTGCTCACATTTCCCAAGTCTCCTGCTCCGGCAATCTCCGGCCAGCTTTGAAAAGGGCATCCAGATCGTCTCGCCATCTCCGTATTTATTTCCGCTGTGAATTTTCGCAGCGGTCGGGATATAATCACGTGGGAATTATGAAAACACCTCAGGTTATTAAGAGACCTACTTCATCTATTTACACTTTAAAATTAAACTATTTAGCTTTTATTCGTGCAGATGTTCATGTCGCTTCATTCATTACTCTTATTTACAACTAGTTGGCGCCCGCGACTTCGTCCGCGCTGAAAAAGAAAAAGTAGCCTATCTTGTGTCCCGTATGTCGAAATGTTTATCTACCAAGTTTCATGAAATTCATGAAAAAGTATGTACGTATGTATGTAATGTTCCTCCATAACTCTTAAACGAATTAACTGATTTTCATGAAACTTGGTAGATAAACATTTAGACATACAGGACACAGGATATGCTACTTTTTCTTTTTGAACGCGGACGAAGTCGCGGGCACCAGCTAGTATATGTATATATTTTTAACTAGCTGGTGCCTGCGACTTCGTCTATGTCGAAAAAGAAAAATGTAGCCTATCCTGTGTCCTTTACGTCTAAATGTTTATCTACCAAGTTTCATGAAAATCAGTTAATTCGTTTAAGAGTTATGGAGGAACATACATACATACTCATACAATACCTACAGTTACAGATGTGATAAAAGACTCAGGGCCGTCTTTACCCGGGGGTGCAAGGGGCGCCTGCCGAGCGCTGAATAGATATTTCATCGAACTTAACGCCATTGCACAGTTTCATATACTTGTTTCGACAAATTATATATAAAAAAAAATAGTCACAACAATAATCATTATTTTACTTTTATTAAGCTTTCGGCGCTTGTCATACCGCTCATGATGTGCAAGCTAAAATGACTCTTATTACTACACAAATAACAATTTTATTTAATACAACACGCGCGCGGCAAAACCTCTAATCCAAAGAGAGTGTATAATCTTTGACACATTGCCGCTCGGTCGCCCGCACTTAAAGCAAAATGATCTCTAAGTCAATAAAGTGTAAGTTCATTTGAAATGGGCGCGCGGCGGCGGCGTGGCACCTGTGCGTCTGTCATAGGCGAGTAATTGCGCTCTTTGACATAGCCGTCCGGGCGCTCACACTTAAAGAGAAATGATCTCTAAATCACAACAAATTAGGTGTAAGTTTATTTGAATATACAGCGCGGCGCGGCGCCTATGTAGGTCGGTCAATGATTGATCTGATTTCTTCTTTTTAAGTAATTAAATTCGTTAGCTCATTTCATTTGCGACAACCGCCGAATTAGCACGGAAGATCTAGTGGAGAAATTCATTAATTTATTGAGATTTTGTTCAATGTGTAGTTGTAACCATAGTGTAAGTTGTAAGTGCATGGAATAAATGAAATTTCTTCGTCATAAATAAGAGAAAAAATATCAAGGTAAGTCAATTTTATTTTTTAAGTGTTAGGTAGATCACAATCATTATCATCGTCAGCCACCAATCACCCACTCCCGGACATAGGTTTCTCCAAACGACAGCACGCAGTTCTCGACCATCCTCATCCAACTAATACCTAGGTGCCTACCGAATCCTGGGTTGGGGAACAAATTTTTTGTATTATTTGTTTATGAGAGAGAGTCATGATTGTTTATTTGTTTATAATCGCAAAAATACAAATTCTTAATGTTAGTGATTGATACAAACCTACTTTATTTAGAATAAAGAAAGAAAAATTAAATATTAAATTAAAATTTGATTTTATTGTAGATGGCCGAATTAAGGGATGGTAAAAAAAAATCATCATCAATAAAAAAAAATGATTTTTTTTTCTGTTTTGAAACAGAAAAAGGAAACTGGAGAAAGAAGAAAAAATTAAAAGCTAACTTCTCCGATTGACTCTTTCTTTCGACCTGGTAATTATAAAAAAATAAAAATATATTGAAATTTCTTTTTCAAAATTTTTTCTACGGATTTTTGCGCGCGCACGCGCAAAAAGAAGTGTAAATCCACCGTGCAACCTCCACTTTTTGGGTGACGCTAATGCCGGTGGTAAAAAAAAGCGCCTAGCTAGGCAATCAACCAATTTTTTTTCCATAAGTAAGCATCATAAATTTCATTTATTTTTTTATTTTTTTAATGATTAAAGGCTTCTAATGAATAAAAAAATATTGATTATTGCTAAAAAAATCGTTTAAACTCAAATTGCGGGATAAAAAAATTAAAAATTGCACGTTTTCTTAATTTTCAGCAAAAATGATAATTTTAAACACTGAAGAAAAATAAATCGCAGCACCTTGAAACTTACAGGGTTTTTTCAAGACATATTGTTAAAAAATAAATGTCTATGCGTGCGAAGCCGGGACGAGCCTCTAATTTGTAATATTTTAATAAAACATTAATAATTATTACTTTAGCATTTTAATAGTTTTAATTGATTTTTGGGGTGACACCTATATAATATCCGCACCGGGTGCCACCCATGCTAGCTACGCCACTGTTGGTAAGTTCAGTTAGTTGGTTGGTAGGTTACCTTTAAGGTATCTATCAACCAAGGTATTACCTTATATAATACATATGAAGTGGCGTAAATCAGTGACAGAAGTCGCTGGTGTATCCTGCCTGGGTTCGATCAATGGGATAATTGGGTTTAATTTGTATAATTTAAGTTTAATTTTAGTTTTGTATTTAAGCGGAATAAATAAATAAATAATCAAAATTACGTGTATTGTGTTTTCTTGGTTGACTAGGACCCCTTTCATGGCAGTGTGTCGTCGGTCGCGTGCCACGCTGCAGTCTAAAAGAAAACGAGGGGCGCAGGCTGAGCCCCGTACCCCGGCGCCGAAAAAACTTAAGACGGCACTGAAAAGACCCCAACAGATTTATATGTAACTAGCTGGTGCCCGCGACTTCGGACGAAGTGCATTCTTTCAGTGCCGTACAAATCACAAGAACAAAAGAGACATATTAAACATATATTTAAACAATAAATTCGAAAAGAGTTGTGACCTTTTCGAAATTTCTGTACACGCCATGACATCGACAGTAGAATGATTACCAAATATGTACCTTTTTCTAACTAAATAAGTGCGGGGAAGCATTTGGAACACATTGATACGAAAAAACGTATTTGTCAAAATATGCGAGATGTGCCCTTTTCGAAATTGCATATTCAAATGTTTTGTTAGCAAATTTGAAAACGTTTTTACATTTTTTTTAAGCTAATACGTAATATTGGCGATAATGATAATAAAAATATGAGTTTTGTCTCCATTTTACATTACGTAGGTATATGTAAGTGTAACAAGTGACACACTGGTGTAATAAGTAAGTGTAACACACTTGTGAGAATAACTACTGATTTACATATATGTATATATTTTTAACTAGCTGGTGCCTGCGACTTCGTCCACGTTTAAATAGAAAAAAGTAGCCTATCCTGTGTCCTTTACGTCTAAATGTTTATCTACCATGTTTCATGAAAATCAGTTAATTCGTTTAAGATTTATGGAGGAACATACATACATACTCGTACAATACCTACAGTTACAGATGTGACAAAAGACCTCAACAGATTTATATGTAATTTTTTCATTTTCGTTTGTCGTACTTATGAAACCTACTAGCTGGCGCCCGCGACTTCGTCAGCGTTGAAAAAGAAAAAAGTAGCCTGTCCTTTACGCCTAAATGTTTATCTACCAAGTTTCATGAAAATCAGTTAATTCGTTTTGGAGTTATGGAGGAACATATATAAATACATCAGAAAAAAATTCTAAAAATGGTCAATTTAGTTTCAGTATCAAGTATAGAGCCTATAAACACGATATCTCTGAAAACAAAGTAACTTACTCCATGACCAACCCTTACAGATTTAATATTATTTAGTAGTATTATCTAGCTGTTGCACGCGACTTCGTCCGCGTAAGTTTATAAAATATATGTCACTCGCTGATAATATAGCTTCCCAACAGTGAAAGAATTTTTCAAATCGGTCCAGTACTTTTTTTAATCGAGCATAAAAAAAGATACAATAGGATAGAAACATTCGCAGTACATATAAAAGGCCCCGTGGCGCAACGGATAACGCGTCTGACTACGGATCAGAAGATTCCAGGTTCAAATCCTGGCGGGGTCTGGCAAAGAAAGCATATGTAATTTTCCTTTTGTACTTTTTAAATTTTAAACCTTTTTTTTTTTTTCAAATTAATCGCAATATAATTCTAAATCGGGATTGGGAAGGGATAGGGAAATTGGTCTCTGATATCAACGAGTAACATATAAAGTTACGCGGGCGAAGTCGCGTGCAACAGCTAATATATACTAATGGAAAAAATTTAGGTTCGAATTTTTCTTACCTAGAAGAATGCACTTTCTTTTTCAACGCGGACGAAGTCGCGGGCACCAGCTAGTAAATTAATATTTTGCATTTTACGACTAAAGAATTTTATAATAAAATACAATTATTTGTTTATTTTTTTACCTTACAAACACATCAGCTATTACAAAAATAAGAAAAGTTAAAATATGTAAAAATAATGAATTACAAATATTTGGATGGCCTTTGTCAATTTTTCTATAATATCAACAATACAACTGTCCTGTAACTACGAAAGTGTCACGCTATCTATGACTGGACTACGAAACTTAAATTCTATTAGGAGCTAAGTAGGTACTACTTCTTTAGAAAATTGTGCCACAACAAATGGGTAATTTACTTAGCTCGCACCTGAGCACCATGAAACAAAGGTTCCGATGGCGATTCAATGAGAAACCGTTTCTTCAGTATAAGCGAAATATGGAGGAATACTCTTTTACGGTGATATTTTTTTATGCCCACTATTTCCTACATTTCTGTTTCTTCTATATAAATATGTAAGTAAAAGTTTTTTTTTTATATATAAAAGTTTGCAAGTCGGTTCTGGTAACAAATAACTATGAAGGTTTGAAAAGTGCGCTGCTAACTTTGATAGGATAAAAGGCAATAGTCCAGTATCCCTCACCTGATTTTTTTCTGATTACTAAGACGCTGAATCTTCGTGAGTAGCTTCAGTTTGCCGAGACGCTCAACTTTTTCCTCTGCGAAAATTCTCGATACTCAGAGCTAAAGGAGTTAGTAGCCGTAAACAACTTCCAAGCGTAGGACTGGGAAAACGTACCACTCAACCATTATTATGACCTCATTATTATGACATATTGGGAGTGGTTTTTTGGGAGGGATGGATATACTAACCAGCTGATTTTTTGTCTGCAGCTTAGTAAACATTTGTATAATAAAATGGCCGCATAGTCCTATAAATTGAGTGGTACGTTTTCCCAGTCCTACACTTGGAAGTTGTTTATGGCTACTAACTCCTCTACCTCTATCGAGAATTTTCGCAGAGGAAAAAGGTGGACGTCTAGGCAAACCGAAGCTACTCACAGAGTTTCAGCCTGTTAGTAATCAGAAAAAAATCCAGGTGAGGGATACTGGACTACAAGGGATAAGTAGGGAATAAGTAGTCTTACTCACTGCACGAAATAACAGCACATGTTATATATTAAGTTATTCTGTATAACACAGTTGTAACTACGAGCGTTATTGTTCTAAAATAAGTCTGTTTCTATTCAAATTATAGTTCAATAATCGATCTAAAACTATGTTATTTATTCGTTGTATTATTTTTAGTCCACTGTCAATGTCAAATTGACATTTTTCCATGTAATGTTTTACGCTAATGCTAGCGAGTATGGTCATTGTAAACTCATGATAAAGGTTATGGTTATGGTTACTACTCATGGTTACTATATATACAAAAGTTGAATAAGTACGAGATAGTTTATGTCTATACATAACATTAGTATTGTTTTCTTAATATATTTAATCTGAGATGCGATGCGATGCGAACTCCATCTACTTTTGTCATCAGCTTTAATGTCCCATTTACGTATAATTTCATTTTTGTTCCGTCGGTATGGCTTGGAAGCATTTGCGAAGACACTGTGCTGTAAAGTGCTTTCCTTTTAAAAGTTTTAATGTGCCTATACTTTAGCATCTTTTCAATGTGTTTTTCCTTGCGGAAATTAATTTCCTTAGAAACCATTGTCCCTCTACTGGACCGAGTGGAAACTATCCTTTGTTAGGTTATACTTATTGATTATATTCAACTTGTCATTTTATATTTTACTTTGGTGTCTTTCAATTGCATATTACAATTAGTATTAGCTATTAAGATAAGTAAGTGGCTATCGTCGCCTATAACACAAGCAACGCCACTGATTGCAAGTGCTCTGCCGACCATGGTAGGATTAAGGATAGGGATGAGCAAGGGATAGGGAAATGGACTATGGAAATTGCTAATAATGCAACCTTTCAGAATACGCTCATGTTATTGAATAATAGCCGATGAGTAAATTGTGATTATCGTTGTAAACAAAACGAAAAGATTTGTGTATTAGAGCACAGAAAATATTAGTAGGTACATACCTCAACTTAATATGGAGGTATGTACGTACACATAAAAGTGCCAGCTCTTCTTAAGTTGGCAAGGTTCTGAGACATTAATCAAGTTAGGGGCTCTTGTCACCGAACAAATTGTCTGGTTAATTATATTACAATTACGGAGTAAGTGCAATAAAAACATTTATTTACTAGTATTCGAGTATCGAATGCAAGTTTATTTCGTAAATTTATAATTATGACTAGAGATCCGTTCCCGGTTTCGTTCGGGGTGTAATTTATATATATTAAAATCATCCCCGTTTGGATAAATGTATATATACTTTATTTGTAGGTTATTTTATTGTACTTTTTTATTGTACTTTATTTGAAAGCTGGTGCTTCCCGTGTGGTCCCATTTCAAATTGGTCCAGTTCTGACAGTGGCATCCATGAGAAAACGGTTTGAAGTCGGTTTTTTTGTTAAAAAGAGTTATTTTATGTGTGTTCGCAGATAACTTTGTCGTTTATGAACCGATTTTGAGGATTCTTTTTTTTGGAAAGGAAATATCCCAAGGGTTGCCATCGTAAGGAAATCATTATCTGATGGTGGCATCCCAGAGAAATCGAGGGGAAGTCGTTTTTTTTGTTAAATTTTTATTTTTTTATTTTTCATACTAATATTATAAAGAGGAAAGATTTGTTTGTTTGTTTATTTGCATTGAATTGGCCCCGAAACTATTAGACCGATTTGAAAAATTCTTTCACTGTTGGGAAGCTATATTATCAGCGTGTAACATAGCCTATCACTACATATTGTAAAACAAAGTCCTCCGTCGCATCTGTCTGTCTGTCTGTCTGTTCGCGATAAACTCAAAAACTAGTATTTTATAAAGTTAAGCGGGCGAAGCCGCGTGCAACAGCTAGAATATTTTATAAACACGAGGTAAAAAAAATCCAATACATCCATATATTTTATTTATTTGTGTCATTGTATGAGACTTGTCCAATTTTCTTTATAATAGTCATTACGTCCTTGTATATGACGTCCTGGGACGGATTCTTGATGACGTGTATGACGCAAACATTGGCTTTGCAATCGCACGACACATTGTCATTTTCATGACTGAACACCTCTATCCTAATTATTTTGGAGTTTGAAGGGACCTGTTCTTTTATCTTTCTTATGTACTTGTACACTTCGTCATTCTGGAACCAAAGATATAACAGTTAAATGTTGAAGACACGTTTGGTCTAGTGGCTAGTAGTGATGTGCCGGATATCAGTATCCGTATCCGTTACTTTTTGACGGATCTTTTATGGGACCTTACTAATTTTTAATTCATACCTGAAATTCTACATAATTTAGGTGATTAGGTAGCAATGAAAAACTATTAAATTCTATTCGGATTATTTTTAATTTCATAAAATGAAACATTTGGCACCTATAATGAAGCGTTAAGTGGCGGGCGTCAATTATCGCTTCAAGAACACGCGCAACGACACCGATTGAGTAAGAAAGTTAAGATCCGTATCGGTATCCGCGGATCTACATTTTTAACGATCCGGCACATCACTAGTGGCTAGTAACCCTAGCTGTTAACCAAACGATCGCAGGTTCTAATCCCGCTAGCGGCAAATGTTTATGTGTTTTACATTTTACATTTGTACCTGAGTCATAGATGTGTATTGATAATATACTAACATCCTGAAAGTTTCACATTCTTAAGTCAACGGGTTTTCGAGAAAATCAATAAATACTGAAAAATAGACAAAAAATTTTTACTCCGAAATAGCTGAATTAATTTTAATAAAATTTTTGTATGTTGTAAGGTCTATCTTAGGACAACATAACAGCCCTATACGATTTCATTATCCAGTGAAAATAAAATATTTTAATCAAAAATATTTTTTTAAAATATGATATAAATTCAGCAAAATTATATTAATAAGACTATCAACAATTATAAAAAAAAAACATTAAAAAAGTAGTTTTTTTTTTTTTGGTATAGTATAGTTAATAGTTATGGAGGAACATACAATAATCATACATAAATACTGAAAAAAATTGTAAAATGGTCAATTTAGTTTCAGTATCATGTATAGACCCTATAAACACAATATCTGAAAACAAAGTAACTTACTCCATGACCAACATTTACAGTTACATACATAAAAAATAGATTTTTGGATAAAATATTTTATTTTCACTGGATAATGAAATCGTATAGGGCTGTTATGTTGTCCTAAGAGCGCCTTTATATAACCTTACAACATACTAAAATTTTATTAAAATTGATTCAGCCATTATACTGTACTAGCTGTTGCACGCGACTTCGTCCGCTAACTTTATAAAATATAGTCAATGTTACTCGCTGATAAAATAACTTCCCAACAGTGAAATAATTTTTCAAATCGGTACAGTACTATCGGAGCCTATTCAATGCAAACAAACAATTTTTTTCCTTTTTATAATATTAGTATAGATATAGATAGACTATCCATACCTACTTCCATATTTACTTTAATCCATACTAATATTATAAATGCGAAAGTTTGTATGGATGTATGGAGTTTTGTAACTCTTTCACGCAAAAACTTCTGAACAGATCACCATGAAATTTTGCATACCTGTGTGGGACACTAGAAAGAAAATATACCTTTCATCGTTCAACGCTGACGAAGTCGCGGGCACCAGCTAGTCCTTACTAATATTATAAATGTGAAAGTGATTCTGTCTGTCTGTTACATTTTCACGCCTTAACTACTCAACCGTTCGTCGTGAAATTTTGCATACGCATTGTCACGGATACAAGAAGGGATATAGGGTAAGTACCTTTCATCTAGAAAAAAGTACTCTTCCCGAGGGATCATCTAAAATAAAATTAAAACTAACACCTGGCCAAAGTGAAGTACAAGATATTATTTTTTAACGCGGACGAAGTCGCGAGCACCAGCTAGTTTGTAAATAAATTATTTGAATTTTACTTACCGATGTCGACGCCGAGGCCGAGGGAATTGAATTATCCGACATTTTTGATCCGATTAAATTAATAAAAATCCAAAAAAAATTTTGACTGAATGCAGTGTGCTTCCGAGTCGAGTAGCTAAAGCAGAATGGTATATGGGTTTTGATGGCGAACTACAATAACAAATTCCACTTATGAAAAATTTGATGATTGTTCTTCACAGCTTTATTATAACATTGTAACTTGAGTGACTAACTTAACAAAGTATTATAGGAACTTAAAGAGCGACGTACACTCAGTCAATTAACCAGAATCCGACTGACGGCATTAAAAAAAGTAAAATATTTAAAATCATAATTTGACGACACGTATGGTCTAGTGGCTAGTAACTCTAGCTGTTAACCAAACGGTCTCAGGTTCCAATCCCACTAGGGGCAAATGTTTATGTGTTAACATTTTACCTTTGTACCTGTGTCATGGATGTTTTGTAATTATAATATGTATGTATTCACAAAAAAAAGTAATTTATGTAGGTAGTCAACTGTCTAGTATCCTTAATACTGATTACTGTGCAAATAGATGGTGCTGTGTGGAATGTGTGAAGATATTTATAATTATAATTATTCAAGTCTAAACCTGGTTTAAATCTATACTATTATAAACGTGAAAGTAACTATATCTGTGTGTTACCTTTTCACGCCTTAAGGCGTTAAGGCGTGAAAAACTACTAGATGTTAACCGATCATAATGAAATTTTGCATACACGTCAGGATTGTCAGGAATACAGGGATACACGCTGTAGTAGTAAAGTAACATATGGGGCATTGCTTGTGTTATAGGCGACGGTGGCCACCTACCATCAAGTGGACCGTCAGCCTGTCTACCAACCTTAACATTAAAAAAAATTGTACCTAAGTGTGCGTTTGTCTTAAAAAAAGTCCCTGCAATGACTTCAGTGATTATTATTAATTTGATACTTTGTTATTATAGAGCTATGAAAGAAACGTTCTCAAGAGTTCGTTGAAAAGGTATGACGTCATCTCATCGAGGAATTTGGCTTTGGCTATGGAAAAATACAGCGTCTCATTCACATCTCACTCACTCACAAGTCTATTAATGTTGATTTGTTTATGTCGCTGCTTAAATTCAAAAGTACCACAAATCAAAATTACACTTTTTTACAGGAGAGCTTATCGAAAATAAATAAATTATTTTTTGTCTATTTTTTTCTTATTAGATACCTATAATATATCAAATATATGCATATTACTTACATCGTTAGAAGCGTGTTTTCAACCGACTTCAGTTGACGACAGATCGAAACTTAATGCAATACATTCTTTAGCATTATAAGTAGTTATGTATAAATAAAATAATATACCTATTCCTTACTTAAAGCTCGCTCCCAAGTTCATATTACTCGATTCGTAAAACTCTGGTCAGCAGTTTAGTGCCACTCAACGGTCGCACGGCGTCATCGTGTAGTGTGCAATTTTGTTAGGTATTACATTTCATGCATTGTTGATATGTTAAATGTTTGATGACTAATATTGAATATATTTTAAAATTTAAATCATATAATAAAGAGTGGAACTTAATTTAAATAACGTTTTTTTTTTCTATGTTGATGTCGACAGACAGGCAGACGATACACTCGTATACTTTTTGTCCAGCCCTTTTTTGTGGAAGTAACTATGAAATAACAGCTCGCGTGCTGTTGCGTTTCGAGAGGAGGTTAATAACTATTGAGAACTAGCTGGTACCCGCGACTTCGTCCGCGTAGAAAAAGAAAAAAGTAGCCTACCCTGTGTCCTGTACGTCTAAATGTTTATCTACCATGTTTATCACCTCGGGAACAGTACTTTTTCTGGGTGAAAGGTATCCTATATCCTTTCTGGTGTCCCAGACAACGTGTATGCAAAATTTCATGGTGATCGGTTCAGTAGTTTTTGCGTGAAAGCGTAACAAACAAACAAATTCATATTTATAATATTAGTAAGGAAGTAAGGATAGTAAGGATAATTTCAGCTCCAGGATGCTTACTTCTGGATTTCCCATGATTTTCGAATGTAACCGGTTGCTTGGCCATCTTATGGATTGAAGTAAGCTCTCTATCTACCTGGGTGGTCTGAAAAGTTTCCGACTTCAACGTGAAGATAGCAGCACTTCGTCAATAAAGGCTAGTGAATGTAGAGTTGTGCATCTTTTGAGAGTTCATCTTTTGAGGCTAGGAACTCACGGAGCGGTTTTCAGCCGCGCCCGCCGCGGTAGCGGGCCCGCAGCTTCTGTAGAATGCAATAATGTATGTTAAAAATGAAAGCACATATTCACGACGCGTTTTACGACCGCGGCATGAGCGATTTGTTGCGGGTACCGCTGCGCCGGCGGGCAACTTCTAGAATCGCGCGGTTCGCGGTCACCCGCAGCCCCGGCGGTTGCGCCCGCGCGCTCTGCGATCGGCCTACATAACGCCATTTTGTATTAGCTGTTTCCGACGGCAGGACGTAGTGACTTGTTATACTCGTGGCGTCGTGACGTGTCTGGAATTCAATTAAACAATCTGATAGTATAACCGCCAGTCTTGCGATAATCGCCCGCCGAGTTTACGGGCGAAAATCGCAAACGCCGCGGCTGCGTTACCGCACACAACTCCGGTATCGTGAGTTTTGAAATAAAACAGCGATTCCTCCGCCGCGGCGGGTGCGGGTGAAAAACCGCTTCGTGAGTTCAGAACACTTACTCACCAAAGTTTCAGCCATTTTAGACGCGTTATGATGACGACTGTTTTTTGGGATAGTCATGGAGATATATTGTAACCTATATTTTTTGCTACAAATCTGTTCCAACCTCTGAAACCCAAAACCGAATTTAACTATTTTTTCACAATATTTAATTTCTAAAAAACTTATATTTTGAAATAACAAAAAAATTGTGAACACGGAACAGCAAGACAAAAAAGCAAGACAAAAACTTTGTCGCGTAGTTCTTCACCGAGCTGCAGGCTGTCTTTGTGGTCGCTAATGCTCTTAACAACTATAAGTCTTCTTGTGTATCAAAGTACATATATTTTTAATAGCCATTTTAATTTTAGAAAAATCCTTCCTTTATAACGGAAAAATAAATGAGACTTGATAATTTGCAGAGGACATTTAAGATTTTAAATATAGTTTTACATCGCTAAATAATGGCACGTGAATATCAAAGTCAGTTTTGAAATCGCTTTCCTTATCTATCTGTATGGCAGCTAACTCTAAACCTAACCTCACGCAATTGATTTTTATGCGGATTTCGCCATAAATTGGATAATTTTTCAAGGAATTTATAATAAAAATTAATTATTTTTTTTCCTGGGCCGCAGTGTTATATCGCACGGTTACCTTCATATGTTTAATGATAGCAGACACCTCACTGCTCCAAGAAAACGTGAGAGAAGACAATTGAATTATCTCAAAAAGAAAAATACTTCGCATAAGCGACACTAGTTCGCTTAACATTTCCTTCCTTGATGGGATTACCCGATTTGGATCCATGTAAACTTGTACGACATAAAGGTTAGTGGTAATAAAAATAATCGTCAGCCTAACGTCACTTATTTGGCCTCGGATAGCGCTCGACTTATCCTAATTGGAATGAAATAAAGGAAATAAAACTTCTATACTAGAACAAACATTAAAAACTACGTCTTCAGCTATTTAATAGTAGAATTATATGTTAAAAAAGTTTAATTATTTCAAAAACTGCTAGTATACAAAAAAGACTCCAGCGTGATTCTGACTGTTGTATGCTCTTAAGATTTAAGTAGGTACCTAAGTACGAGTATAGATAAAAAAACTATTATATACATATTTACATGAGAATTTGAAAATTTGAATATGTAGTTTTAAACGTTTGCAAACACGGTCGTCGATGGTAACAATACATTATGAAGTTAAGTAAGATAAGTTAAGTAAGATAGATGTAAGATACACTGAGAACTGAGTGCGATCACTAAAGGTATGAAAAAAATCGATACTCATAAAATGTGAAATTTATACTGACTTAGTGTAATTACTGACTTAGATTTTTATTTTATTTTATTTTATTTTATTTTATTAGTACTCACCAAATGAAAATTTACCAATTCATTTACATATCAAATATCGATCGAATGTTCAACTAACTTCTTTACAGAACCAGCCATCTGTAACTCATATGATAACAAAGAGCTATAATCTCTATTGTTTCACCGAACTGAGTGACGCCAAAGCCTAAAAGTGTTAGACCGCAGGCGATCGTTGATGTGAAAATAAAATGAATCTACGAGTTTGATGGATCCAAAACACAATTGTAGCCAACACAAAACGCGTCGACATGTATTAATTTGTAAGGGCAAAAAGCAATACTTTTATTCGGATACCTATTGATCTTATATAGGAATCGGCCGTAACCGAAAGCTTTTAAGCGGACCGTAATAGTATATTTGGCCGCGTTCGAGATCCAGCCACCATTAACTTAATTGGATTCCGTTCGGATCTGGTGCGGCTATGCCGATGTTCATTGTTTCCCTTAACATTATTAGCGCATCCATCGATTGCTTTTGCCTACACCAAAGGGAGACCGAGAAATATGAAAACATAGGGGCATCACGAGCAAACATTGACAGTGTTCCTCTAATAATAGAATACCAACGCACCTTAACCGTCAAGTTAACGTGTCTGAGCACACGTAAGTAAGAAATTACTACTTCTAAAATATTCAGTTAAAGCTGAAAAATAAAGGGAGCGTCTTAAATGTCATTTTCAATCGGTAACGCAATGTGTAGTATAATAAAAAAATTAAAGGAGTTACATTTTAAATAATAATATAACGAGAAATGTTACACATTATGCAGAGGCAAAATGCACTTGCACTTGACTAGTTTATTGAAAGTAGACTCACATAATATTACACGGACATTGTCAATACACCTTCACTTTACTCGAATGCCCCAGTGCTTCCCAAAGTGTTGAGAGCTTCTATAAAAGTTGTAACAATTCTACTCTGAAGACAAACGTATTGGTATATTTTATGCAATCGACGATTGAGAGGAAACAATGAATGTTGCTATATGTAGAGAAGAGAGATAGCGCAAAACACGAGAACGGCTTTAGGGATTCATTTTTATTTATAAAGTTTATTATCTTCTGTTAAGATAAACATAACTGTTCTTTTAAAAAAACTTAACTAAAAACTTAGTTTATTATGAAAAACTTACGTATTATCGAAGGAGTTCACTTTACAGAAATCCATTAAATTGACTTTACTAAAGCTTTGTCCTGAAAGCACATCGCGCGAATTAACATACTACGTTTAAAGGAGTTTGCAAGTTCAACACCGAGGCTTCTTAGCCAAAATCGCTTTCAGTCATTAACGGTTTGTTATTCTACGCACGGGCCCTCGCTCGATAATCTGTTATTTTATTTGACACTGGCGACGTGACAACTCGGTACTATGCAATATTTTACCTTGCGGGGTATGGTTACAAATTTATAACAGCTCCAAATATTGAACGATATACGAGAAATCACACCTCGATATTACAGGCTACGCTTAAATAAGTATTCGGTTTAAAGAATTTTATTGTCATAAGAAAAGAATAAGTTGTCCACTTAAGCTTTGAGAACTTATAATAACTACGTTAATACTCGTATGGTACCTTTAACCTATAGGCGATAAATTAGTTATTACCAACGTCATAAGATATATTCTTTTAATTTGTGTTTAAAGGTTGGTACGTACTACAATTTTTTACACTCTCAGGTACTTAATGCATTGTAAGGTACTTACGGGTAATAAGGCCTAGCTAAGGGAATTTTGCAATAAAATGGAAAAAATTAAACTTGAATAATTAGTTTTATTAGTTATTAGCTGGCGCCCGCGACTTCGTCCGCGTTGAAAAAGAAAAAAGTAGCCTATCCTGTGTCCCGTACATCTAAATGTTTATCTACCAAGTTTCATGAAAATCAGTTGATTCGTTTAAGAGTTATGGAGGAACATACATACTTATATACATACATACATACAGTCAATTGTCAATTTAATTTCATTATCATGTATAGAGCCTATAAACACGATATCTCTGAAAACAAAGTAACTTACTCCATGACCGACCCTTACAGATTTATTATTAGTATTGATTGATTAAACATAAACTTATATTACTACTTTTGTAATAATATAGTATATTGTGTTTATGAAAACATAAACAAAAAATACCACATCTGTCGTAAACTAAAACAATATTTAACTTTTTCTAAAGGCCCTACGCCTACTACTTAGATGTAAGTCAAATAATGGAATAATCAACTATTATCAATCAGTACAAAAGAAATTTGGTATTGCATATCAATAACTAAGTTGTAAAGCAATAAATGCACTTAAAATTATTACAAAAAATTTAAGATATAAAAGTCTTTTAACATCCATCAGGGCACTCAAAGTTATCAGTATTGTTACTGGTACTTAATTTTATTTTCTTTGACCTTAAAGTCTTATTAGTTCTCTTTTTTTTTCTTGAGTTTTTTTTTTTTTCAGTTTTCTGAATTCTTTTTCTTTTCTGCGTTATTTTTATTAAACGACGATAATTAATAGCTTTTCGCCTAACTGTTGTTGTTTTTCCTGTTGCTATAGCCGGCGTGGGTATAAGTTGACAAAATCCAGTTTTTTGTAACTCAGTAACTGTAAATAATGATAGTCAGGATCAGAATTCATTCCCAATAAGTATTTAATTACATTCATAACATCTTGAAAAGTGAGAAACAACTTTAAAAACATATAAGCTTCAATGTAAAAAATAGGTGGCTCTAATAAGGTCTACGGTAAAAATTGGTAGGCCATAATATCCATCTAACCATGTACATACAAAAATAGAAATAAATAAAATTTGGATCACGATACGTTATTCAAATATTTAATAATAATAATTCATTTATTTGCGAGAATACTTGGTTACAATAGGAGATTCATATAGTTTTATATGTAGTATACAAGTTTTCTACAAAGTAGTGTAATACATTAGCCGTTTTATAAATACATAAAGATATACTATATAAAAGCAACTATGTCACATATTCAAATAATAAATACACTTAATAATTTTATTTTGAGTTGTTTCTAATAAACGAAGATTAGTCTTTGCAGTTTGTCCCCAGACTGAGAACCTTATATCAATCAAATGTCGGTTTGATTGAAATTGTTTTGCTAGGTCTTAAGAACTTACACACATTTCATCACAGTACTCGTGATAGTAGTTACTCGTTTACTCCCATAATTTGCCAGTAAGACCACCCAGAATCAAGCGACAAGCGACCTTTATTAGATTGTCAGTCCATCGTGGCAATATAGTGCTGATTTTGTGGTATTTCTGCTACTGTGAACTTGCTGGGACAGTATCGAATTTTAAAGAATTCCGCTCACATTAAGACCATAACTTTAGTGCTTAAACCATCCAGCTAGATAGTAACGTCTCGATAAACACGATGATAAACATTGCAAAAACTAAATGCAACATAAAACTAACTACGAATACGTACTTTGGAATAAATTGAGTTAGAAAATATTTATTTTTTACAAAATAACTCATTTATACTCAGTTTGTCATCAAAGTAGAACTTGACATAGAAATGGTTGAAAGCATGTCAAAGTCAAAATCAAATGCTTCTAACCATACCTTAAACATAGTTAACAGTAAAACTACGGTTAAACTGATTACTTTTTTTATTTAGGGAAACAAACAATTGTACAATGGTATTTTTATGTTAGGTACCTATATACATAACACAAGTAGGTATAAACACAAGTAACTAAATAAATATAAATATAGTCTACATATAAATAGCGGTAATTGTTCAACCAACACAATTTAATTCGGTTTTCACAATATGGAAAGAAACGATATGGATAAACGAGAAACATTTTTATGTATTATATAAAATTGCATCCCGAGAGAAGCCGGGAGCTGGACGCTAGTAATAATAATAAATTGATATTACTGATACCAATATTACGGATTTAGAATATATTGGAATGCATTGGAAAAGAGTTTTCGACAAATAAATAAATACAGCCAGAAAAGTAAAGCTTAAAGAGAGCTTAAAGCTACGCTAAGAAAATTAAAATGATGATAAATTTAGGTATAAATAAGTATACAAATAAGTCAGTTAAAAATATCGAGGAAGGTTTTTATATATTATACATAATTATAATAAGCAGAAAAACATCTGTGCGATGCCATAACGGCTCGCTAGTCTACATATATTAATTAATATCATCAAAAGATAAGATTTGTATTTCTCATTCTAATGAATTAACTCAAAAACTACTGCACCGATTATAAAATAAAATTTACGAGTATATTATACTTTTTACGAAATGAACCTTGTCCTACGTAATTCTCTAGACAAATTTAGCAAAAGGACCCGCCCCAAAATTAAACAATTAAGAGCGGTTAACCCTTCGAGAATTCAATAAGCTTTTGCAGTAAAAACAGTTTTTCATTCTAAAAATAATTAAAATTACGTCAATAAATATAATTTAATTTAGATCGTAATAATCCTAGTAAAAACCATTTATCGGCTTTTGACTTGGCAGATGCAGGTTCAAATCTTGTGAGACCTTTAGATTTGATGTCATCATCATCATTATCATCCTCTGAGCTGTGAGACGTCCACTGCTGGATATAAGTTTTCCTCATAATTTTCCAAAAGGACCGGCCAGAAGCAGCCTAGATCCACCGCCGACCCGCCGCCCTTATCAGGTCCTCTGTCTACCTTGTGGTTGGACGTCATTTCATAAGACGGATTTGAAAACTATATAGGAATTTGTTGTTAATTGGTTGCTAATTTGTACCGCAAAAAGAGTTTTGTTGCTTCATTATTTTATTTCGATCCTTTACAATTTAATATGTATAAAAAAAATTTATCGGCACGACTTCATTTTAACTATAATTTCTGGTTTAAGTAAAATATTTGAAAAAAAAAACATTCTCCTTGAAGAAATCTGAATATTTGAAGATCTAAAAATTACTTTAAAATGAAATGAAATCAAAGAATTATGAGTAAGTTTTCGTTTCAATTCCTTCACTCATTTATTCGGCACAATCTACCTATTAGATCCTTACATATTATAAAACAAAGTCCTCCGCCGCGTCTGTCTGTCTGTCTGTCTGTTCACAATAAACTCAAAAACTACTGCACCGATTTTCTTGCTGTTTTCACCAATTGGTAGAATGGTTCTCGAGGAAGGTTTTAGTATATAATTTACAAAGTTACACGGGCGAAGTCGCGGGCAGCAGCTAGTAAAATTATAAAAAAATAGTTAGTATATTTTGATATGAAAGTCGGAGTAAACAAGTACAAAGAAAAAATAATCTTTGAGCAGCGCGAAAACAAGTACCTATTAAGCTACGTCGAGTCAAGTCAAGATAAACCTACTTACCTGAGTGTCTTTTTTATATTAATTTTATCAACTTGAGTTACGATAGATAACATTCTTATCAAAGCCCTGAGTACCATTACTTTATATTATAACAAGCTTTTTAAATGTAAATAATATTATTTTGAACAAAAGGAGAACATACTTATTTTCTCTTGTTTTTCGTAACATTTTCACTTACAAAGAAGAATTGAACCTGTTGTGAACCTCACAGTTGTCGCAGAATTCTTATTCATTGTTTATGAACAAATTTTTAATTGCCTTTTTGTTTATGTAAACACACACCTATTATATACTGTACTAGTTGATGCCGCAGCTTCGTCCGCGTCGAATAATATAAGGGTAACATCTGATATACCAAACGCCTGACATCTTTATCGCTTTCGTTTTCATGAGCATAATTTTTAATTTACGATTACTCCTAAAATATTAACTTGAATTGCGTGGTGTAAAGGGAAATTATTATGAACATGAAAAGTTTCGATGAAAGTTACCAGACGGTTTGATTTTTTCCGACATCTTTAACAACAACGTATTTCAAAAAATATACCACAAAACTTCCTGATCACTGTCCATCCGAGCTCGATTCGGTGATTTACCTGCTACTCGTACTCGAAATTTGTTGTGGTTTAGTTTAACCCATTTAATTTGATAACATTGGCACTAAGGAATAATCCACATATATCTGTTAAATTCATAAGAACATTAAAATTATTATTCACATAAATGAAGGCGAAAACGAGCTTTAAACTTGTATTTGTCCAAGTTTAAATTTTATACATACCAGAGTTAAATTGAAAGAAGTTCGCAGAAAGTCGAAATCGCGCTTATCAGTATAATTATGACTTACCTACCCCCTTTCATTGGCTTCTCTTTAGACTTGTGAAATAAGTTATGGTAGGCAGATTGAGAAGTTCACTTGAATAACATCGAAGTTCGAGTGCCTACATTCTGTACTTATGCGATTATTATTTTGTTTAAAGGGTGTTTCAAAATGTTTTTCGTTTTTGTTTTTACCGTTACGCGCCACATAGAGATAGTACGGAGAGGGGATAGCTGTCAAACGTTTGGCGGTCATGTTTAGTTTAATAGCAATGGATCGTTTCACGGGACCGCAGCACCCATTATGCGTGCGAGAATTTTACAAAAACAACGATTCTTAACGTCTCTACAGGCCTACAGGACACATTTTCATTTAACAACTATGAAAAACGTGCCAAGTGCAAATTTAATAGAGCATTGGGTGTGCAAATTTGAAGGAAGAGACTAGGAATACAATCCCAGATAAATCAACTGGGCGGAAAAGGACATCAAGAACGAACATGAATGTCGACCGCGTTGACCAGTCTGTTATGTGCGATCCACGACAGTCACTACGATTGCGTGCGGATTCTTTAAATTTGAATAAATCCACGGTTCAACGAATTATTCGCAAAGATTAAAACTTCCACTCGTACAAAAATGTTATTGTGAAATCGATGAAACCCGATGATCCGGCTAAACGAGTCGAGTTCTGCAGGATAATGAAAAGTCGCCGAGGTGGTATCAACTGGCCACCGAGTAGTCCAGATTTAACGCCTGCTGATTTTTTCCTCTGGCGCTTCTTAAAAAGTAAAGTCTTCAACCCATTACCACCAAATTTGAATGTTTTAAAGAAAAGAATAACAGATGAAATCAACGCTATACCAAAGGCCATGGCTCCAGCGAGTGATTGAAAATTTTAGCTCCAGTTTAAATATTGTTTTTCATAAATAATAATTTAAAAACTACTTTTTAAAACAATAGCAAATAAAACGAGTTTCAACTAAATCTGGTTTAAATAACTCAACTAATCTTTATATAACAACTAAATTACTTATCTCATTTGTAACATCCGATTCATTACGTACTTATTTTAGCCCGATCAGCTACACATTTCTTCGAATTCATTAGCATGCAGTGTAATTCACTGCATGCTCGTTTATCAAAAACGAAAAACATTTTGAAACATCCTTTATAAACCTTTAGCGTCTAATTAACTATACACGTATATATTTGAATCATAGAAGTGAAAACTCTTTTTGGCAGCGTTGGGCACTTTTTGTATTTTTAACAAAAAATTAAACCGCCGAAAAAACTGATTTAAAGTCACCGATAACCGGGGATAATGGAGCTGATATACCTTTATTTGTACGGTAAACGTTCCAAACATTAAATAGAAAATAATTAAAAAAAATCGGCTATCGAATGATGCAGTAAGCCGAGTGCATAATTCAATAAAACAGAAAATGATTTCTAAAAGTAACTAATCAACACTTTACATGTAGTTTGTGAAAGAGACCCTTAACCTTATAATAACTACTCGTAAGTTCTTAAAATAATGTAAGTATACCTAAGTAATTTTGAGTCGCCGTCGCGCATCACTCCTTTTTTTTTTTTTTTTTTTTTTTTTTTTTTTTTTTTTTTTTTTTTTTTTTTTTGTCGAGGAGAAATCGTCTTATTGATCCCCCACCGCTGGCTAGGCGGTAGGGGTATGTGGGACTCGACCAGTCTACTCCGCCGCATGCAGGTTGCAGGCGGAACTGGCCCATACCCACTAAAACTCCCCGGTGTCTCCTTGCCCTTGAATGGGGGGTGGACGGGTTCTGCCGAGGCAATTGCTCCGACCCACCCTCCTCGGGCAGCCTAGCCATTGCTGGCTAGGCTAACGCCAACGAGAGGGATTGCCCGGAGACACCCGAGCAATCCCCAGACGGAGGGGACCCGTGCAGGCACACACAGCTAGCCAGCTGTGTGCGCAGGTCCCCGTGAGCATTTGAAGACGGGCTGGTGCCCGCCTTCTCCTGCCCAGCCATCTGCTTGAATTATGGGAGGACTCAATGGACACCAATAGTGCCCATTGGTTCCCCCCCCCCTGCAACGCGGGCGAAACCTCCCTCGAACGGGCAGGGGACCAGAAGCCACCCCTCCAGGCCTTCCTGGCTCCCTGAACACCAAATCCCTGACGGCAGCTGACGAGAGAGGCATAGAGAGGGATACCAACTCCCGCCCCAGCCGCCAGGGCAACACCAACAAAGAACAAAGGAGGTCCCGCCCAATCAACGCGAGCAGGGGACCAGAAGCCACCCCTCCAGGCCTTTCTGGCTCCCTGAACTCCAAATCCCTGACGGCAGCTGACGAGAGAGGCATAGAGAGGGATACCAACTCCCGCCCCAGCCGCCAGGGCAACCTTCAAAAAGGAGAGAGCGCTCCTGTGAGCACTCCTCTCATTCGTGCACTCCGCCACAAGCTCCGCAGAACGGAGCCCGCTCGGAGCACACAGGTGTGGGCCTTTTTGGTCCCCAACAACAATCCCATGGGACGAGGAAAGGCCGGTGAGAACCACCGGCCCCCGCGACCCCATCGGATTGTCGAGGGTAAGCCCCCCCACCACGACAAGGTCATGGCCCACCTAGGGGGGGGTCGCGCATCACTCCTACGATGTATGTATGTATGTATGTACGAGTATTACTCGTATTCACTCTTATTATTAAAATAAGTAATAATTTATTTGCTTGCTTGTTTATACATTAGTTTAAAAACTTAGTTATTATAAGGTTAAATAAAATTCTTTTTTGCTTTTCAGTTTTTTCGGCGGTTTAATTTTTTTGTTAAAAAGTTTTATTTTATAATTTTTTGTGGCTATAATCTGCTATTTACTACATGCTTAATTTTTGATTACTTTTTTTAAATTGTAATACTCAACTCAGCATTAAAATCTGTGAATAAACAATAAATCACCCTTATTTTCCCACCCTTAGGGTTGGGAATGTTTTTCCAAATATATTTTAAAAATAATTATCAAAATCAGACCAGTTTGTAAAAAGTTATGGTCATACATTACAATCAGTGAGTGCGAGAAGCGCCCGGCCCTTACAAACAATATTTCTTACAAACTAAACTATGAGGGACCGGCTAGCCCTGTAGGGCCACTTCGCCACGGAAGCTACAAGTGGTCCACGGGCCCCCGGTCCCTCGCAGGCGCTGGATCCTGATCGCGCCTCGTTGATGAGTGGTCGCGCGGCGGTCGTCCTCTTCTGATGTGGTGGCGGGGAAGCTCTGTATCGGGGTCATCACCAGCAAGCGCCGCGTTTGCTGCCGTAATGGGGTCATCCGGGTCCAAAAGGATGTGTCGGGTTCTTCTTCTGAAACGAGAAAGAGTGTGATTAGGATCGGGAGTGTAAGTTAGTGAGCTGGACACTAGCGGGTTGGTATGGCGAGGGAGTTTGTCATAGTACTTCAGGGCGAAGTCCTTGATGCACTTGACAATGGAAGGGAGTTTTATGTCATGGTGGAGATCTACATTGCGAATGTACCGTGGGGCGCCCACGGCTCTTCGCAGGAATCGGTTTTGGAGTATTTGAAGGGATTTGATGCGTGTGCGTGCAGCGTGGGCAAAAACAACGCTAGCGTACGTCATGATTGGCCTGATGCATACTTTGTACAATGTCACCTTATTTCTAAGGGACATTGCACTCCGTTTGCCTATGAGGCACGTCAGGCGACCCAGAACGAACGCTGCCCTGTCCCTGACACGCTTTATGTGTGGACCGCTTTAGGTGAGTCTTCGGTCGAGTGTGACAACCGAGGTATTTGGTCTGATGGACCCAAGGGATGACGCGGCCCTGGAGGGTGATTTGGCCGAGTGAAGCTCGGTCAAAGCCTAGGGCGTGTGGAGCGCGGGGAGTTCGAAGTGGATGTTCCCGAGTAAAGTACATTACTGCACTTTTCTCGGGGTTCACCTTGATTCTCCATTTATAGAACCAATCGCCGAGAACGGTCACGGCGGTCTGTAGTGTAGTGTACATACATACATACATACATACATACATACATACATACATACATACATACATACATACATACATACATACATACATACATACATACATACATACATACATACATACATACATACATACATACATACATACAGAAAAAAATTCTAAAAATAGTCAATTTAGTTTCAGTATCGTGTATAGAGCCTATAAACACGATATCTCTAAAAACAAAGTCACTTACTCCATGACCAACCCTTACAGATTTATTATTAGTATTGATCACTTATTAGATTGTAACATTAATCTACACATTCTCTGCTCGAAGCCGATAAAACGTAATAACGCGTCACATCGATTAGCTTTCACTGAGTCAACAGGAAGTGGTAACAATATTACAGATATTGTGACCAATAACGACGCATCGCTTTCGCAGCTATAACGTAAAAGCAATTCTCTTTTATCGGCCTAATCTACTCTTTTATACAAAATCGTATCAACCATTGATTGTTTTCGTTGTAGTGTGTAACCATTTTGAACTTAGGCTCACCGACGAAGTACGAGTAAGTCATGTCGTGATTTATCTTAAATCTGCCCACTACCAGCGAACTTTTTCTTTTATCCTATTATTTATATTGTAAAAAAGTTCTTACGGTTGCCTATTTACAAAAGCATTGTCACACAGGAGCTGCAGTTCACTGCCGATTGAGGATAACTTAATCATTGAAACTCAGCAGGACCCATGTTTTATTTCGCGGTGGTATTCTGTAAGAGAATGGTCACTGCCCTCAGTATTTTGCATTTGTGTTGTATTGCGACATTCATTTTTTAAATATATAAGTATACAAATCTCTCACGAGTCCGTACAAAAAGGTAAATTTAATTCGTTGATTGAGTATAGATTCTAAAAAAAATTCTAACTAATATGCAGCAAATTTCCTTAGTAAAAAAGCGGTTACATTTTTTTATGCCAAGTATATTTATAAGACTCAGCGCCTCTTTCACCAACGTCAAGTAGGCTAAACCGTCACTTTAAGTCACCTGTCACCGGGAATAATTTAGCTGATATACCTTTGTTTGCACGGTAAACGTCCTAAACATTAAATAGAAAATAATAATAAAAATTCGCCTATCGAATGATGCAGTAAACCGAGTGCATAATTCAATTTAGAAAATGATTTCTAAAAGTAACTAATCAACACTTTACATGTAGTTTGTGAAAGAGACCCTTAACCTTATAATAACTACTCGTAAGTTCTTAAAATAATGTAAGTATACCTAAGTAATTTTGAGTCGCCGTCGCGCATCACTCCTACGATGTATGTATGTATGTACATTACTCGTATTCACTCTTATTATTAAAATAAGTAATAATTTTTTGCTTGCTTGTTTATACATTAGTTTAAGAACTTAGTTATTATAAGGTTAAAAAAAATTCTTTTTTGCTTTTCAGTTTTTTCAGTTGGTGAAAAAGGCCCTAAGACTAATATAACTTGCAACTTTTGGTTACGTTAATCAAGAAATTGTTCTAAATTCGAGTCTCGAAACTCTAGGTGTAGGTCTTTTGTATATAATACTAACTGTTGCACGCGACTTAGTCCGCGTAACTTTATAAAATATTGCCCTTGTTACTCGCTGATAATTTTAATAATTAAAAGGATGAATTTCAGATACGTTCCGTCATATTCAACATTTCATCCATCAGGTTATTCAAATGTTCCGTACGCTTATAGTTTTTTTTTCTTTTCGTGGTATAATGAGGTAAGAGCCTCATTACCGTGCGTCGCGTACAAGAGCCGTCTCGCGTCAGTGGCTGACAACCTACTTTACGCTCTGACGTCTTATTAATACCACTTGTGCTATGCAAATGCTTTCGATCTTTGAAATATGCTTTGCAATCGAAATGTCTCAATGTTGAGATAATGTATGAAAACGTCCAAATTCCAAGGGACTCCGCTCACTGCTTAAGTCAGTGCGGCGTCGATGCGGCGTCGCGTCGACTCTGCGGCGCGAAGTCGAGGCGAAGGCGCTGTACCTCATTCACCATTTCGAGTTCCTAAGATGAAGACGTGCTACTATATCAAACGAACAACTATCTAGTTTACTGGAGAATCAGATTTTGAGAAACACTCCAAAAAATTTGAGAGATCATTTGTGCAAGTATTTATCTCATCGTACTCCAATACGAGGGGTCAAGACATGTATTGTGTTATTGTAAGTGTAAACCAATGAAAATAAATAAATAATATAATTTAAAACACTTAAGTACCGCTTTCGTTTGATTTTAGCGAAATATCCATCCATATTTTATCCTGTTTATGTCGATTGCTATAATCCGTTCGTGTATAATCATATAAACACGAGTTCGCCCTGATAAGCTCTATAAAAGCAACGTTTGTCTCAAGATCTTCTTGCATAATCAGTCATTGACTAACTACCAATCGAATATTGTATTATCTACACTTTAAAACTAATTGTGTAGTTCTTTATTTCTAAAACACGTTCAAACGAAGCTTTACTGCGTCACGAATAACAAAATGGCGGCAAAATGGCCTGGCGTCGAGTAAGAAGCGCGTTGCGCGCCCCCGCCTCGCCCCCGCCGCATCGTCGCTTCGACTTTTGCAGTGAGCGGATACCCCATATGATTCCATGGAAAACATAGAACAGGCACGCCTCTTGGTCGCCTCTGACGCAACGCCGACACGACTTTCCTTCAGTGAGCGGTGTCCCTAATGTATAGAAATGTCGAAATGAGTTTCATAGCCACGTCCTTACTGAAGTCTTTATTTTTATTAAATATGAGTTTGCTCTTGAACAACATCTAGACGTGCAGCAAAGAAGAGACCGATGATGGAGCGATCTCACTCAGAGGATGCCTGTTCACTCGAACTTTAAAACATTTGTGTTATATGAACTGGAAAACAGACAATGTAATGGGAGTTACAAGTCTACCCTGAAATATTAACGCACTGGAGAAGAGTCGAGACGGAGGTGCAGAGGTGTCGACGAGGAGTCGACGAGCCTCTGCCTGCGCGTCGCCTCGACGTTAGAGTACTGTGCTATTCATTCTATTTTTAAAACCCCCGACGCTCGAAGCAACAGAGTGTCTGTGTACCTGTATGTCTGTCTGTGGAATTGTAGTACCAAAACCGATGGACCGATTTTAATACGGTCTTTCTTGTTTGAAAACTGGCGTGATCAGGATTTTTCTTAACTAAATTTATGAAGATCTGTTTATGAATTTAAAAACATCAGACGATTTCCTAGTTGACGAAGGCATTTCAATATCTTCCACATATTAAATTATAATTTAGGGGGTTAGTTTATATTTGTCATCTAAACGACGAGAATAACTAAAAATGCCCTAAACTAATATAGATATACAACTAAACATTTGTACGAATGATAATACCTACTGTACCAATATAGTGACACTCTTCATAACATGAACCTTTTAGTGTTGCACTAAGCTTATAGTAAAAGGAATTCGGAAAATATTAATGCTTACTTTTTACAGAAAATATTTCTTTTCTTATCAAAAAAAAAAAAGAAAAAGAAGAAGTAAGCAATAAGGAATCTGCAGTGAGAAACTGTAAAAATAACTGAAATAGTTCTTCAAAATGACAAGTAGATGCAGTTGGCAGGCCACTTAGCTCGTAGAACTTATAGTTATGGGAAGACAGTGGATCCAATGACGGTCTATATTTAGCAGCTTGAAAGCTTTGAAAGGCTAATCAGCAGCTCCGTTTTCGTCCACAGCTGTCAATGACGATGATTACGACGCAAACAAGTAATTTGACGAATAGATTGGCTAAAGCTCTAACGAAGTTTGTATGAAAACATTGCAAAAGTTGCCGCTTAAGTAAATCACTGGTAATTAATTAAAAAGTATTAGTCGCGGTTCACTTTAATACTCCTAATACCGATCGTACTTAGAAGATCTATTGACTTGATTTATAATGAATCCAATGAAAATGTTCTAGTTGGAAATTAAACTTGGTAAAACTAATTTTTTGTTTGTGTTTATAGTAACTTAGATGTAAATGGATTTTGGAATGCTTCTTACTTTTATATTCTCTTACAATTATTTGTCTATCCTACTAATATTATAAATGCGAAAGTTTGTGAGGATAGATAGTTGTATGTATTGTTGTTTGTTACTCTTTCACGTGAAAACTACTGAACAGATTATTTTGGCACAATTTTTTTTTTTACATATTTTAATTGTTTATTTAATTAAACAATTTGATTTTTGAAATATTTAGTTGTTTTTAACTTGCAATTGCAATTTCGCACTATTTACTAGACGTCAAAACGAATCGAAAGAGCTATCGCACATATTTTTATTAGAATTAGAATCAACACGTTTTTAAACTTGTGAACTTATACTACTACTACTAGCGCTAAATATGTCAAGCATTATATTACTCATATTTTATTTTTCAAGTTGCAGGCACCAGCTAATAGATACGCTATTATACGTGGAATATTTTAGGTAAGAAGAGTTTTAAAATATATTTCAATTAGGTAGGTATATAAACCCATTTCTATCGGCTTTCCTTTATGATAGATCAAGGCGTCGTTTGTTGTTAATACCTAACTATAATTGTTACTAATATATGAGACCTTGTATTCAGTTAAGACTTTTTTTTTGTTTTTCATGCAAATTTTCATTATTAAATGCCATTATACACATGGAAAAAGGGGAAAATACGTTACGAACGTTCAAAACTTGAACGATAGACTTATACTATGGGAACCACACAACTAATTGGAAGCGATACCCAATACATCGTGACCAAGGGCAACTTTGAAGAGCTCATTTCCATAGTTGACCTTAACAGGAATCTGACCCGGGACTTGAGGAAAGTCCTTAACTTACTTGAATTGACATAAGATAGCCAGAGGGCGGACGCCTTGGTCCACTATATCGTAATAGCAGGCTGCGCAACTAGTTGTATCATTTAAATGTGACAATTACTAAAACACTATAAAGTTGGGTTTTCACTGTGAAATATAATCAATACTAATAATAAATCTGTAAGGGTTGGTCATGGAGTAAGTTACTTTGTTTTCAGAGATATCGTGTTTATAGACTCTATACATTATACTGAAACTAAATTGACCATTTTTAGAATTTTTTTCTGTATGTATGTATGTATTAATGTAAGTATGTATGTTCCTCCATAACTCTTAAACGAATCAACTGATTTTCATGAAACTTGGTAGATAAACATTTAGACATACGGGACACAGGATAGGCTACTTTTTTCTTTTTCATAAATGCAAAAAGGCCCTGTCAGACTGGCTCAAGACCCTAAATTAAATATAATGAAACCGAATCTTTGTTAAAGACTATTACTTGATTAAAATTCAATATTTATTATCAGAACATTGCTTTGATTATGAAGGTCTCGGACACATTATTATATATTTTTAGTTCGCTTTTGGCACCAGTGACGAATCGAAATGGGACCTTATGTAAAAACTACACTTAACTTAGTTCACATGCACATTCACACACACACATACACTTACACATTTTATTTTAATGTACTACCTACTCATCTATTATTACTATTTCTTTTTTGTATTCTAAATATTTGTACCTAGGTTTAAGTTTATTAAAAAATTATTTTGTATTTTTGTTAGATATATCGTGTTAAACTGTTGTCAGTTTGCGGTATGATAGACACGAACTGAGAGGTGTGCGGCGACAGGAAGCGAAATATATCTTGAAAATATCGCTTGGTCGATCGAAAATTTATATTACAACTCAGCGCCTAACCGCTTTCACCAACTACAAGTAAAGTGTTGATTAGTTACTTTTAGAAATAATTTTCTGTTTTATTGAATTATGCACTCGGTTTACTGCATCATTCCATAGACGATTTTTTTTATTATTCTCTATTTAATGTTTGGGACGTTTACCGTACAAACAAAGGTATATCAGCTCCATTATCCCCGGTTACTGGTGACTTTAAATGACAGCTAGCCTACTTGACAGTTGGTGAAAGAGGCGTTCAGTGTAAATGGTTCCAGTCTAAAGGTAAGGTTAGCGATATTGATTTTATATGTCAAAATTTCAGTATCTTTACATAAAATAAAGTCGCTTCCCGCCGCCTGTCCCTCTGTATGTACGCTTAAATCTTTTAAATTACAAAACGAATTTTAATGCAGTTTTCACTAATGAAAAGAGCGTTAAGCGAGGAAAGGCGTTTTTACATATAATTTTCAGAAAAAAATTTCATCCGTGCGAAGCCGGGGGCGGGGCGCTTGTGGGATATACTTAAGTTAAATTATATCCCTCAGTAAAAATTTAAAAGAACTATTCCAGCGAACTTGTAACTAAATAAATTAAAAGTGAAAAAGGCACGCGCTCGACTTCCGCAAAACTCGCATACATAATAGGAGTGCCTATGTTTAAATTCATTAAGAGGCTTTGTACACGACAAGCTATTGTGAATGTTCGCAAACCGTGAACGGAGGAAAAAAATGTGTCACAATCAGACATTATTTAAAGTTACGAATATACCGGATGTTTCCCGAAGGGTTGATACACAATGTATCTAATAACTAACATTTAATTTTTCTCTAAACAGTCAACTTGAAAGTGATGTACACACCTCAGTACAAGGACCTGCACGAAGAATGAAACTCGTCGAGAGGAATTTCAGAATTCATGATAACTTTAAAAGGTAGAGAACACTAAGAATAAATTTTTCTCAAATTCTCAAGCTCAAATTACCACTTCTAGGCACCAGTTTTCAGTCGATAGAAGACATAAAAGAAAATTCGCAACGAGCACTGAAGACGATTCCAAAAAAAAATTGTTTAAAAATGTTTTGATGATTGAATTATTCGTTGTCGTAAGTGTAGTTTTGGAAGTAGCATATTTTGAAGGTGATATAATAAATTTGTATGAATAGTATAAATTTTGTGTTTTATTGACCGATTGTTTCTTGACACAGTAGTATGTCAATCCGTGTAATCATCACATCAGCGAAAACTGCAATCAAATCGGTTAAGCCATTTCTGAGATTAGCGTGCACAACCGCACAGACAAAAATTCTAAAAACTATTTTCTTGGCCTCGGTAGGTAACATAAGTACACTTGTACTTATGTTAATGTACTGTATTTAATGTACATAATATAGCCACGGCCCATTTAGGTACGAAATCTGTAATACTGTGCAGTAGAACTAGTTGGAAATTTTTTTGTGCAAACAGTTCTATCGTAGAACTAATAGTAGAACTGTTTGGAATAACCCATTTCATGGTAATGTATTTTTTTTAAATAGAATCCCTGTCCGCATCTGCCTGTATCTGCGCTAACTTCTCCTAAACCACCCAACGGATTTTAATAACGTTTCCACTAATGAAAAGAGCTATAAACGATAAAGGTTCGGTATAGTTATAATTTGCACAAAAAATTGCATCCGTGGAAGCTGGGGGCGGGTCGCTATTGTTTTATAAAAATCAATTAAAAACAATAACAGGCTGCGTTTGTATAAGCGTTATTCGTAAATTTTAATTTCACTTTATTTTCATAACATTCATGACATGACACGTAATTATTTAACGAAACTTTGGTGAGGAAAAAGTGGGAAAACAATTAAAATGAGTCTATTATGATTAACAAAAAATATTTTAAACAGAAAAATAGATATTTAATTATAATTTCTTTTTAACTCGAGGAGATAGTGAATCATTTTGTTTATATACAGTACGTGTATATACAGTATATACTTAACAGCTACCTGAAAAATTACTAACTCGCACCATTACAAATAAACTAAAATAGGAAAATAGGTGATAATAGATATGTGTGCCAAATATACATCTTTCAGAATAAGTTTTCCGGAATAAAGGAGAACGCTTCCCACACGTGCGAGTCCGAGCCACGTGTATTATCAATTTTTTTACCTATGTATCGAACAGGACATTTTAGAGCAATAAGATTTTTTAATAATAACTAGATCTTAGACGCTATTTACTATACTACGATACCCTGTGATAATTTCATTTCTTCTGACTGTTGAACGCAGAATTATGGCACCCTACGTGATAGTACATAGGTCTAAAAATGAGTAGATGTCAAATAAAGATTAAGTTATGTTTTATTGTAATTATGGTTTAAATTTGGTTAAACATTTTACGACCTGATTAATAAGGGCAACGGGTCAACGGGTCAACGGTGGATACGGGCTGCTTTTGAACGGTCCTATTGAAAAAATATGGGGGTTGTCATACTATGTCTAGTACTGCGGTTGAATGGACGAATGATTGACTCAAGTTAACAGTTTTATTTATTTAACGCGTCAAAGTTCATAAATGGCCTTAATAGTAAATGATCGGAGGTTTCTGGAAGACGATGCACGTATGTAGGCAAAATCAATGGTCCATCCATAAATCTTTTTAATACAGCGACTACTTATCAAAAATGTGCTGCATTTCGCAGTCATTGGGGCAGCCAGTCTAGCGCCAGAAGCCAGCCTCTTGCAGAAGACCATCTTATATATAATAATTTAGGGATTAGCCCGTCTGTCCCTCTATCTGTACGCTAAGAGTCTGTCTTCACTAATGGAAAGAGCGTTAAACGATAAAGGTTTTATACATAACTACTTGGCGCTCACGACTTCGTCAGCGTTGAAAAAGATAAAAGTAGCCTATCCTGAGTCCTGTACGTCTAAATGTTTATCTACCAAGTGTCATGAAAATCAGTTAATTCGTTTAAGGGGCCTCTTTCATAAACTACAAGTAAAGTGTTGATTAGTTACTTTTAGAAATCATTTTCTGTTATATTGAATTATGCACTCGGTTTACTGCATCATTCGATAGCCGTTTTTTTTTTATTATTTTCTATTTAATGTTTGGGACGTTTACCGTACAAACAAAGGTATTTCAGCTCCATTATCCCCGGTTATCGGTGACTTTAAATGACAGTTTAACCTACTTGACGTTTGTGAAACAGTTGTGGAGGGAGGAACATACATACATATAATACTACAGAACAGATTTATTATTAGTAGTTATTGATTTGCAAAAAAAATCATATTAACTTAAATTAAAATGTGTTTTGTTTACAAGTTAAAATTAAAAATGATTACAGGAGCGGTCCTAACAAAAATCTCTTGCCGCGCACTTTTCGCAAAATCACTTTGGTAGTTTCACCATCTCTGAGTAAAGTGTCAAATAGGCTAACCGCCATTTAAAGTCACCGGAAAAGCGTACGAGTTTCACCATCTTCAAGTAGCATTACTAAAGGGTAATTTCAATGAAATTGACATAAAATACACGTAACATTTACTCGCCAATTAGCGTTACTTCAAAAGTAACTAATCAACACTGTACTTGTATTTGGTGAAAGAGGCCTTAAATGAATAAAATTTATTAATCGTGTAATAAAATGAACAATTTTTAATCAGCAATTTCACTGTCGAATATGGCTTTGTGGCGTCATCTATTACCCATTCTTGTAAATAAAATAGCTAATAGTGTTGGAGAAAGCAAAGTGTTTAAGGTTGAATTGCATAGATGTCGCTTTTAAGTTAGTTTCCAGTTTGTACAGGTTAAAAAGTAATTTTTTTTTTATCGTAGTTAGATAAATACAGTAAATTAATTTACATAGGTGAATCAAAATAGTGTATAAGTAAAGCAGTGCTTATTAAATGAGTGATAACTATTACAATACAATTATGTCGAATATGTCCAATTATACATATTTTTCTGGGCATAATTTAGCTTCTTTTCTACTTGTCATCTTGTTGAGCAATTTTGTTTGCTTTGCATATTTTGGATTATTGAGTGACAAATAAAATAATTGCTTCATAAAATATAATTTATTTAAAATCAATCCGTCTACAATTTTCCAGTATATATAATACAAAGAATTCATTTAAAATCAGTCCAAGTCTTTAATAATCACAATTTTGTTTGCCAACAATGAATACTTAATAACTAAATGTTTTACTTAACAATATAGTTACATTGAAATGTTTTGCAGACATACCGACATAGAAATTAAAAAAGTGATATACATTGATTATCACAAGATTATTTGAAATTATGATAGTTTAGATAACCAAAGCCAATATCAGATAGAACAGAATAGATAGATAGAATGGAACAGATGTATAGAATACAATGAAAATAAAATTTTACAAATACGCAATGGCTATAGATTGCTATTAGAAAGAATAGTAAAAACTTAATTATAATTAATTAATTATTAATTAAAATTAAGATTAATTAAAATCACTAATTATAACAAAAGGGATTATTGTCTTATAAAACTAGTTGACTATTATAGTTTAAAATTATATTCAGGCTTCTTCAGACCGGAATCCCTTCGCTTGTTGGGTCCTGGCCCTCATTGGGAGTAGGCTCCGCTTCATTGGCCACGTTGTCTTCGCTATCATCGGCTGTTAATATTTCATCATCGGGGTAATCGCTACTGTCCAAATTCCTCCTTCTATAATTCGGAATGATGCCGTTGTAAGCGCACGTGCCCAATATGAGCAAGGCGAAACCGATCAGATGGGGCCAATGAAACTTTTGCCATTTCAAACCGATTGATACCATCCAGATGACGATGGTTCTGAAAATAATTATAATATCTATTAAAATATAAAGATTTAAGATTCAAAGAGTTACCAGACGAAAAATATATTTTACAAATAATTGTTATCTATGAGAAAATAAACCACAATTGTGTTTCCTATCAAATATGGTCAATAGAAAATACAAGTTCATTCGTTAAAATTAATCCTTAATTAAATAAAACTAGGTGATATAATATGTTGCGTCCTTTTCTATTGAGTACAATACGCTTAATGCTTCTATTTCGTACATAATTGCTCGTTCTCATTTTAAAATTATAGCTTCGATAGTAATGTAGTTGCCAGCGAAAATCTGTTAGCACGAACTATTGCAAGGCTTTGAAATTAAAAATTCTTAACAAGCAAAAATGTGCGACAGAGAAGCATTAAGCATACCGTGCAGTGTAATAGAGAAGGATGCAGATATTTGAATAGGTAACACAATCGCGATTTATTCATATCGATATCTCATGGATTACAATTGATCAAATATACTTTTCATCTGGTAAACAGATCTGGTAACAGATGGTAACAGCGATCTTCTTGTACTATAAATGAAAAATGTAATAAATGTAATAGTACCTTATAGAATCGAGGACCATCCTGGTAGTAGCTGACATCTCTTTGGTTACACTGATGCCGGCAAAATTGAAGAATGCAATGGATATCATATTGCCCAATATCGATATAAACAACCAGGGACTATTCACTGGAAAATGAAAAAAAAAATGTATGAGTGTCAGCTCCGACGCACGCGATTGGAGTTTACTCCTTACGAACGAACGATAAATAAATTATTTTTAATAAATACGAAGGAACTAATAAATTATCAAAACGAATTAATATCAGCGCCACCTCTGTTGGAATTATGATATATGATTACCGGTACCATCCAGTTTTCATGTATTATTACGTAACATTCTAGTTTCAGAGATATTGTATAGATGGCGCTGAAAGTTAAAAATACCCATGAGTTAAAAACCTTCAAACAGAACCAGCAACTTATTGAGCCCATTCTTCTATGATTTTTTCGTATAACACCGATATAGTTAACAGATAATGAAACATTACTGCACTAATTGTTCAAACATAGGATATTTTTCAATGGTGGCAATAATATGCCGAAAGTATTTTTTTATAAAATCATTTTGCTACATGTAATTTGAAATTGTTTCTTACCAATCTGTACGAGCCCATCAATCGCGTCTTCCACTGGACCTCCCGGGTATGGAGCAAAGTGTGGGGGAGCTGGTATCCAATAGAATATTACCAGAAGCACCGACAGCACAGAAAAACCGAAAACGCCCTCCCAACCCACAGCTTGCAATGGTGGAATGTTTAAACCTGTACGAAAATATACAAACAAATAAAAAACATCAAATAATCCTGACACATATTAATAACAATAATATTCCAACCATTCCAGACCAAAGAACCTGGTATCTACATTTTAATGTATTGTGGCTACACAGGGACACCTCAATGACGAATTGTATTTTATTTTTTTTTAAATCTATTTATAGGCACGATGTGGATACCGTTATCTGTAAATATAAGCTACGTCAAATCTAAATGCATTGGAATGGCATGATAAAGGATAAGAAACAAGGAGTTTAGATTGAAGCCGATCCCAAGAGCATAAAGGTGTATTTATTACCTACATATGAAGAAATTACTACTATACATATAAAAAGGAATCGGCTCTCATTTTCATTTTCATATACTTGTTGAAGTCTCAAGAAAACGTGGAAAATATACCCGAAGCCAGGGGCGGGTCGTTCATCTATCTACACTGATGTTATAAAGAGAAAATTTGTATGTTTGTAATGGATAAACTCAAAAACTACTGGACCGATTTTGAAAAAAAAAATTCACCTAGAGAAAGCTACAATATCATAGTTTATAAAGTTACGAGAGAGAAGTCGCGTGCAACAGCTAGTAATGAATAAAGCAGGATCTTTTACCCGAGACGAATTTCTCTTCATACACCATTTGACAGGCAGAAATCACTTGCGCCAATATAATCAGAAGATCGCCAGTTATTAGACTGTTGCGTCCTTTGGATTCTTCAGGCGACAGATAAAAGGCGTCAGTAATACCCACCACGATCAGGCCAAGAATGACGTTCACTGAAATTATTTAAAACTCAGATAAATGTACATAACAATAAAATTTATAAATATTATTACGGATTTTTAAAGTTAATATTATAATAGCTTTATTGAGCATGTAATTCAGGGTTCGCGTATTTGCCCTCTAGTCAAAAATAGCGTTTAGGCTAATCTGTATGTATGTAAAGTTCAATGAGTCCAGTAAATTAGCCATCAACACAGACAAATATTTAAATTAAATCTGTATTGGTTTCAAAATAGAAAATGATAACCTAATTAGACAAGACATGTTTATAACTTTGATATAGTAACAATATGAATTACAAAGTAAAGGAACTTCTTATCTTAGAATAGTGTTTACAGATATTTAACTAATAATCTAATACTCATTATGCTATTGATAATTCATTTATTAATTAACAGGCTATCCCCTTCTAATCACTTATTCGCAATGTTACTGAGGTCGGCAGCTCACTTGCACCATCTAAGGCGTTGCTTGCTTTGATTGATCCTGAGGTCCGTCAGGCTGTCTACCGACCTTTACATTTAAAAAGCCCTGTATCAACGTCCGCCTGATATTTTCAACCATAACTCATAAAAATTAAAATTGATAAAATTGTATCGTTAACACAAAATCCAAGTACTTACCGATGCCAACCCATTCGCGTCTTATGATTCTCTTGTTAAGGAACGTCATAGACAGTACAGCAACGAAGATAATTATAGAACCTCTCAGCATTTGAAAACTACTGGGATATGTAAGTATGAGTCCAATGTACATTATCGACGTACCAACCTGAAAAACGTATTATAGTGAATTATTTAGGTTCGGTTAGAGTTGGGATGTTGGCTTGAGGTATGTTTAAAAATATTTAATTTACTAAATCAAACATAGCAGCCGGCATCAATATGAATGGGTTTATGTATTGGTTGCCCTGTGTTAAGGCGTTTGTGTTCCTCGAGCTGTATTGCAAAACCTTGAAAGTCAATAAGCACAGCATTTCCCCAATGAACATGGCAGCAGACTGTAACAAAAATAATGTTCAGTTATGATTATTTTACATTGTAATCTCGTATTTGATTATTTGAAGTGAATATGTCTTTCAATTTGTTTGTGGGAATAATTCAAAAAAGTGATGCTAGCAAAACACAGTTTGATGCTGTAACTACCTACATTATATCTAGTCTACCTATCCACATCCAAAATTTAACTACACAACTCGATAGCTAAAGGATCAAAAAATTAAAACACACAGTGTCTATGACACAGCCACACCCCATTATAAACTGACTTCATATTTATAAATTTTTAGTGCAGAATAGGATATAAAATTTTTGAAATAAAATCAATCTTTTCGGATTTCACTAATGAGTCAATAAACAAAATTATTACTATAGTAACTTACCTGAACAAAGGGGTGATGGAAAATTCTTTTGTTGCCATCAGAGCCCTTAGATTCAATATAGTCAGCCCATTTCACGCTAAGAGTATTCAAGGAGCCCGTAATGATCAGTAGTAGGGCTAAAAACTTGTGATAGGTTGTCCAATTGGCCATATTTCTGTAACAAACAATTATTGGTTAAGCCTCCTTTTTAAAATTTTTACATTGTTTCTGAAGACTTGTCTACGGAGCTCATGGACTAAGAGCTACTGAACCATCCCACTAACCCGCGAGGCACAAAGCTAGGAATATTTTTATTGATGTTTTATTATCGGTCAATTAAGAAAATACCGGTCATTTTTAAAAGTTAGTAATACTGCATTCAAAGATTTTCTAAAAATTACTTTAAATGTGAAAAAAAAATCACTGACGTGAAATGTTTTTATGATACCAATCGAAAGAATGGACAAAAAATAATAATTCTCTTGAGTAGTATCTGAAAACAAAGAAATAACGTAAAATGTTTGATTCAAATTTCAAGAATATTATTTATTGCCAAATATTATGATTTTTTCTTTGTGTTTTTTCTTAACTTGGAAACATACATTATGTATTCGTCATCTTATATTACATCACATAATCCTATTACATCGTGGTTAATGTCTCGTAGCACTGTCTTAACCTCGATAAGTTTTAGTTCAGAAGACAGTGATCTTGCGTTGAAGGTACAAATTTTGGAGGGTTTTCCGCTAGAGTGGTTTTCCTTAGTCGGTTTTGGTCGAGCTCTCCCGTGGTGACCGACCGAACTGGGAGATGAGGAGTGGGTGGTAGAGGGACCGATTTGGATTGCTATGCTATGTTATGCTGTGGTGTCTTCGCTTGGCTTTGTGACGTAGCTGTCTCAGTGATGATCAGTTAAGGCTTTTGTATTATGTAATCTTTCATGGTTACTCCATATACTTATATATTGAGTGCGTAGAAAATTTTCATGTAAGTAATTCAGACCTACACGGTGGTAAATTTAATTAATCGTAATTTAAATAATGTTGTTTTTAACTTTTAAAAACAACATAGTCTCCTTTCAGCAAAATATCCTATCTACGATATTTAAGGTACTTTCCCTTCATGTCGCATAGTGTTGGGACGACCTGTATACTAGTCTGGCAGGCACTTGCAACCGCCAGAATAGGTTGGCTGTTTGCATAAACTTTTTAAACGATTGATAGAATATTCCCTTAAAATTTCAGCTTTGTGTGAGAGGGTTATGAATTACTATCCCGATGACAACTTTGCTATGGTCTGGCAGGCACTTGCAACCGCCAGAATAGGTTGTCAATTTTTTTTTACATTCTAACTTATGTAAATTACAGCATATTATTAAAATTGTAGCCTTATGCGAGAGGGTTATGAAATTTTTTTTTACATTTTCAAAAAATTATTTGATAACGACGCAACCGCGAGATGCCTGCCAGACCGGTATTTTCTTAATTTACCGATACTAAAACACAAATAAAAAAAATCCTAGGCTTGTGCGTCGCGGGTTAGTCGGATGGTTCACTAGCTCTTAGAATATCATTGCTTTTGTTACTTTTGTTATACAGACTTTTGTTTACGAGTAAGAGTACAAAAACTCACACGAGTAAAAACCTCTACATCTATACTATACTAAAAGATTATGACTTCAAACAAAGAGGTTCTGGGGTTGCTATTAATATTATAAGTAGTTGTACAAATCATACCTACTTATTTTAGTCACACAGTCTTAATTTCATATAGGGAAATACAAACTACCTTACTTCTTATTTAATTCTGAAATGCTGGTCTTCTACTCCACTGTTTAAGTAAATACTGATAGTTTAGGTTCTGTGTGAATGTAAACGTGAAAAATATGAATATAATACGAACTAATTATTTAAAACAGTTAAAATTGTGCTAACCTTTATGCTCCACGTAGGGACGAACTCCAACAAACCCGCAAAGAAAGAATATAATAGAATAGAAACGTAATATAATTTATTTATCACACTTCTTTCCTTCCACCTTCTCTCCCAGAATGAGACAAAATTTTAAAAACAATACACTATACTACAGACCAATAAATAGTACCTAGCATAGGATACATAATTACGTTGCCACAGAATATATAATAGTTTAGGTACAGAACTAAGGAACACAAACTAAGGAGCGTAGATATAAGGAGCGCCATCTTACATGGGTGTTAAACTGAAAAAGTGGCAACAAAAAGCGATAAATATAGATGGCGCTGGCGTGCACAGAGAGAGCTTGAGAGTATGGAGAGCGTAGAGAGAGTATAGACTAGTCATTAAAATAATAATAGTCGTGAAAACGAGACGCATTTATGCTTTATTACCTTAGAGGGAGCGAGACACATTATTAATTTTTTGTCTCTCTTTACGTATGCGTTTTTATTGTTTGCCACACTTGAAAATGTGGCACACAAATCTCTTGGTGGATAATACGAACACTTTGTTTTTTGCCGATTTTCATATTTCAAGCATTATTCAAAGTTCCTGGGTATTGTGTTAGGTGTGGTACGTGTTGCTGAAAGTGGTGATAATGGTGAACTGTTGCATTTTAGACTGTAAAAGTCGATCAGAGCGGAATGTTGATAACATAACCTTTCATATATGTGCTTTATTTTTTTTATTAAATGCAATAATTGTTGCATGCATGTTCAGTAAACATCTAATTTATGTCTTGTTATAAATTTTACAACTGTTTTAGATGATATTCTTATTATTTTTGTCTACGGTATATGTTCCGTGGTACTATGTTTCCGTCCTTATCGGGTTACGCTCACCGCTTCTCTAGTCTATACTCTCTCTACGATGGAGAGTATGGAATGTAAGGAGTTTAGAGATAAGCGCCATCTTATCTCTAAACTCATTACATGGGTGTTAAACTGAAAAAGTGGCAACAAAATCCGATAAATATAGATGGCGCTAGTGTGAACAGAGATAGTTTGAAAGTATGGAGAGTATGGAATGAATGTAGCAGTAGTTGACGGAGTGAAGTGCGCCGAGTTGAATTTTGTTTGAACACTAGCCTCACCAGCGCCACCAATTTATCGTCTTTCGACGGACACTTTTAATACTCAGAGATTGTCCTCCTTGTCTCTACCCTCCTTAATGGAATGAATGTAGCAGTAGTTGACGGAGTGAAGTTTAAAAGTAACTAATCAACACTTTACATGTAGTTTGTGAAAGAGGTCCTGAGAGTTCTACGAACAGACTAAAAATCTATTCACAAAGTTTTGATCAAAAAGGTAAACAAACAAATTACGACACAATTTTCCAGTTTTAACCTTAATTACACATTCATATGGGGTAGGCGTCACTGATGACATCGGCTCTGTGTATAAATTTACTGAATAAACAATTTTCCGATATGTCAAGGGTCATAAATAAAAGAGAAATTTAAGTTTGTTTACCTAGGGATTAGTAAGTAATTTAAGTTGAAAATGTAGCTTGTTTGGTCAAATAAGGGATTATTTTATATTATTTATTTTAGCACATATTCATTTACACTCACTAAACATAATATTCTGTACGATTAGTATCCAAAATTATTGCATATTTTCAGAGGAAAATGAAAAAAACTCGATAAAATCGTCACATTTAGAGACGGGACTCGGGACATGAACACGACTTAAGTCAATTGGAGTCACATGAGGTTTTGATTCGTAAATAAATTATCAAATTCACAATTCTTATTAAATTCACACTTTATGAAATTATTTTTGACTAGCTGGCGCCCGCGACTTCGTTCATGTTTATCTACCAAGTTTCATGAAAATCAGTTAATTCGTTTAAGAGTTATGGAGGAAAATGGCCAATTTAGTTTCAGTATCATGTATAGAGCCTATAAACACGATATCTCTGAAAACAAAGTAAATTACTCCATGACCGGCCCTTACAGATTTGTTATTAGTATTGATTAAATAGCATTAAATAAATTACTTGAAATTACTACTAATAATTCGTATTTTATTACTACTAATAAAGGTTAAACTTGTGTGCTATTGTGTTTCGGTGAGTGAGTAAGGGATGCTAGGGTTCATTCCCCTATCCCTTCCTTATCCTTTATTGCCTCCTTACCCTACCATCAACCTGTCTGCCGACTTTTACATAAGAGAAAGTGAAATCGAAATTCTAACTTAATCATTGTAATACCAGTGATACAATGACGTACAATCACTGAATAAAATATTGAATTTAACTAGCAAATAGTAAATTTGTAGTTTTTTTGCAACTCAATAATCTTATCATTTAAAGTTTACACAGTTCAATAAAAATGATACAATAATATTAACTAAAAACATTAGTTTAATGTTAAGACATTAAAATTTGTTAATGTTGTTTTATTGTGTAGTAATTACTTATTTCAAATCTAAGCCTTAGCGAATTTTGAAATGAATGGAATTTGTTATCGAAACTGATAAAGCATTTCTCTGGTCAGCTATACAAGTCCCATCTCTAAAACTGGTCAGTGACCCAGGCGACGCCATATTTGTTTCCGTTTTTGATCAATACTTTATGAATGGACGATACATGTACTGTGTATACTCACATTGTCTATTATCTGTTATCTCCACCAATCACAGCTGAACGCATTATCTCCCTATAAGTTCGTTTCAGTGAATAAGGTATAGTAGGTATGAACTATGGTATGAACGGATTGTTACCATGCATTCAAGTTCGCTGGGTTAAAGAGATGGATTGGATAGTTCGTAGAATCTAAATAAAAAAAGTAATCGTTGAATTTTTTTTTATTTAAGATTTTTCAATAGTTTCCATCACTAGTTTTTTAATCCTACCGTTGACAAAGCCCGGACTGTTTACATTATGACAATTTCTAAAAAATAGACTATGATAGAATTAGTCTACATTTCTACATCGAAAAACTTTTAATGTAAAAATTACACATTTAGAATAATTTTCAAACTTTTCATAGAATAAGTAAAAAAGGTACAACGACAGAATAACTAAAAGCACGAGGAAACTATTAAATTTAAAATGAAAGATAAACAATTCGGCTTTAACAAAAATAAAAATGGCTGATCTATTTATTGTCTTCTCAAATTTACATGATTAATAAGTATTATATAATTTTTCAATATAGATTTGGTATGGTAAAATACGTGCTATTACTATTACTAGGTATTGAAAAACTTTAGATAATTCTTTCAATGGCAACAAGTTTGAGTATAAGATCCATATTTTTGGTTGGATAACAATTAGAAACAGACAAATACACTTTTAAAGACACAGATTAGTCATTAATTAAAATTCGTTACTGTTGCTACATTAATTAGATAATTACATGATTTAATAATATTTAAACTACAAAAATTACTATAGAGATAAATAGAAATGATTGAGCAACTACATTAAAAAGTAGTAACATCAAAAATTACACGGTTTTGTTTGGCATATTAGGGATTTTTTATGGTTTTGTTTGTTTGACTGCATTGGCTGCGTTCGCTGGTGGCTGACCGTGATCCTGGCTTTGGACGTAAGTCTGTCTCTCTTGCCTGCCGTGGTTTTGGTTTTCTGGAATATTCTGAGCAGCATTAGGTATTGGCTGTCCTTGTTCGGGTGCTGAATTTTGCGGTTGAACCATTTGGCCGGCCTGGTTTTGCCCTTGTGGAACTTGACCTGACGGAATCTGTCCTTGTGGGGGCTGCTGAACTTGTCCTTGAGCTAGATATTGTCCTTGAGGAACTTGGCCTGACGGAATCTGTCCTTGTGGGGGCTGCTGAACTTGTCCTTGAGCTGGATATTGTCCTTGAGGCACTTGGCCTGACGGAATCTGTCCTTGTGGGGGCTGCTGAACTTGTCTTTGAGCTGGATATTGTCCTTGCGCAAACTGTCCTTGAGGAACTTGACCTGACGGAATCTGTCCTTGTGGGGGCTGTTGAACTTGCCCTTGAGCTGGATATTGTCCTTGCGCAAACTGTCCTTGAGCTGGATATTGTCCTTGCGCAAACTGTCCTTGAGGAACTTGACCATGTGCCGGATATTGTTGAGGCATTTGAGCTTGCTGTGGGTACTGTCCTTGTGGATATTGTTGAAGAGACTGTCGTATACCATGCTCATATTGTTCATGAAAAACGCGTCGGGCATGATCTATCTGATGTTCGGCTCCTGGTAACGGTTTTCCCTGAGCGTCAATCTGAAAGTAGTCAACAACCCTCTTTAAATATCTCATTACTACTAAAAGCACTATTAGTAGTAGTAAAAGCGAGTATCTAATAAGCGTTTTTGCACATTTAAGAGCCACCAGTAAGTTTGAATCTGACTATACCCGCCTGTCACAACTTAAGGGCGCGTATAAAGAGAAATAGCCAATTCTAGATTTGAATTTTATCTAAGTAAACAAATTCCAATTTAAAAACTTTTTCAAAATAGATAAATACATTACAAATGAAAGTGAAGACTTGGACAGAAAACATAATATAATGAAAATTTCTCGATAGAAAAAAATCACCAAGTGAACTCTCATTTCCATCTATATATTTTAGTTTTATTTTCAAAATGACACACACATTACAAAGCTAAAAGTGTACCAGTAATCTCATTTCACCGATTATCTAATGCTTTATGTATCAATTTTTCATTTGACATTGTAGTTTACGAATAATTAATACATATTTAATACTTTTGGCACTTATAACATTTTTATTGAGCGAGATGCGCTATCTGCCGTCGCATGTTGTGCGTAGTTCTACGTATTTTGTGTCACTGTCATATCCAAAGGGCCACGCGGGTGAAATTACAAATTTTGTTTGCTTTATACGCACTCTTAAAGCAAAGGCTTTATTGATCTCTATTGCGATTCCATGGATCAAACTCAATTTTTAAGTAATAACCATAGAATATAGATAATATTTTTATAATATACAAATGATTCTCTCTTAGTTAAAATTTGACAAAATCTATCCTGTCAATTCTTTCTCTTAGGTCAGAAAGACCTATTAAACAACGTAGAGATGATGCCTGTTATAAGTCAATACACAAAGCGACTCTTTTTATAATGTTTTAATTGTTTATATTAGGCAAGGTATTAATTATTATTATTCATAATGAACAATTTATAAGTGTTTAAATGTGTCATCAATAAATATATCAACATTTTAGATAATATTATTATAATTAATGATATTTGGCATGAAACAAATTATTAAACTGTCGTCAAATTAGGAAATTACAACAGTGTTTTTACAACAAGTCAATATTACTAACCAGACCACGTTGATGTAGATATCTAAACTCCTCCATAGCACGTCTATCGTATTCATCGTACTCTTGTCGAGTGTAAATTTGGTTCTCATCAATTGGTTTCCAACCTGTAAAAGTTATTAGTTTAATTGTGTAACAGTCCATAAGAAATACAAGGTGTGTGTGTGTCTATTGTGATCATCAAATTCCACATGATTCAAGCTAGTGGCCGCAACAGCGTTCCGCAAACGCCAGACAAAATATATAAAGAATACTAGCGACCCGCTCCCGGCCTCGTCCGGGGTGCATTTTTTCAAGTAAAACCTTCCCTGAGTGAAGACAGAATTAAAATTGGTCCAGCCGTTCTCGAGTTTTGCGCTCAACACATTTAGGTATTCATTTTTATTTATAAAAACGATAAAATTAACTTATGTATAATGCACCATTATGTTAGGAAGAATATTTTTGTGAAGTACAGCAGTAACAAAGATTGAATGTATGTCTGATCAATCAATACTAATAATAAATCTGTAAGGGTTGGTCATGGAGTAAGTTGCTTTGTTTTCGGAAATATCGTGTTTATAGGCTCTATACATGATACTGAAACTAAATTGACCATTTTTAGAATATTTTTCTGTATGTATGTTCCTCCATAACTCTTAAACGATTTAACTGATTTTCATGAAATATACATGACACAGGATAGGTTACTTTTTCTTTTTCAACGCGGACGAAGTCGCGGGCGCCAGCTAGTATTTCATAAAGCAAAAGATATAAATGGGTGTAGCTAGTGAAAGGAAATCCATTTGCTACAATGGGCTATGTTGTCACATATATATTCGAACTAACAGAGAAGAGAATGAGTACCTAAAAGAAAAAAACCTAGACTCCGTGAACATAATTATTTAGCCCGAGAGGCAAGCGCCTCAAGAATGCAACAGTTTTAAAAAATACTAGCTGGCGTCCGCGAATTCGTCCTGGTTGAAAAAGAAAAAAATAGCCTATCCTGTGTCCTGTACGTCTAAATGTTTATCTACCAAGCTTCATGAAAATCAGTTGATTCGTTTAAGAGTTATGGAAGAACATACATATATACATACAGAAGAAAATTCTAAAAATGGTTAATTTAGTTTCAGTATCATGTATAGAGCCTATAAACACGATGTCTCTGAAAACAAAGTAACTTACTCCATGACCAACCCTTACAGATTTATTATTAGTATTGATTTGCATTGCCGAGTGCATAATTTAATAAAACATAAAATTATTTATAAAACTAACTAATGAACACTTTACTTGTAGTTAATGAAAGAGGTCCTTATTTATTATCTAAAAATGGTAAATGACACAAATGGTGACGACACAAAATGATAACAATGTCTGTATATGTGTCTAGATTATTTCCCGTCATGAAAACATTCATTGTTCATCTTTGTAACAAAATGCTATTCATTTTAAATTAACAATAATTCATTGTAGTTGAAAAAACCTAATCGGGGTCCATTACAGCAGCAAACAGCAGTAACATATGGGTATAATTAAACTTACCTTCATCCCGGTTGAACTCAGCCTTCTGGGTTTCCAACATGAATTCGTTGAAATCAATCAAGCCATCTCGGTTGCGATCATTCTCTTTAAAAACGTGCTCACGCATTCTTTCCATTTCTTCGGCTCTTTCGTAAAGGTCGTTATCAGGTGAACCGGGCACATATACTTTGTCCAGCTCTTTAATAAACAGTGCTTTCACTTCATCAGCGTCCCACACTCCATTTCCATCGACATCTGATACAATAACATATTTACATTACACAAATGTATTTAAAACAGTCTCGTTTAGAGATCGATGTGAAAAATTTAATGCTCACATCTTTAACAACTAATGTAACAAATATGGCATTAAATAAAACTTTGATTGATTGGGTTTCCAACATTCGTTTTGATTTTCTCATAATATTATATAGTAATAGAAGTGTACAATCACAGATTAGTATACAGTCTATAACGTTTAAGTGAATTTACTGTTCCATATAAATCAGAAATAAGCTTGAAGAATTTAATGGTTTCGAATGAAATCAACGACTCTAATGAAAAATCAAATATGATTACACTGATAACTTATAACATGCGTTTTAAGAGGTAAGAGGTATTTTAAGGTATTGATCGCACGATTGCTTTCTCCTTTTTCTAGAGAGAGGTCAATTTCATGCGGATATTTTGGCCATTCTCTATGTTTCTCTATGGATAAACCACAATGTGAATAAAAAAACACAAAACACATATATTTGTCATGCAATAAAGAAACTAGTAAAACAATCAATATTGGTTTTTAATCTCAAATTTCATACAATATTAAGCAAGACATAAGAAACGTGTCACCATAACAAAAACATATATTCAATCTACTCTAAAACAGTGTGGCGTAGCCAGGTGTGGGCAGTGTGGGTATACTCCTACTAAAGCACCGAATATTTGAAACCGAATTATTTTTTTACTTCTTATAATTATTGTAATACTCGTATTGTAAAGCCCAAGATACCCCGCACCGCACTACGCCATGCTCTTCATAAAATCTAGGGCAAATGTAAAATCCAAAGTAGCGTGCGTTAATAAATTTAACAAATATTTAATATATGTTTCCCTAATACTATAAACTAGCCACACATTTGCACGCCTTGGATCTTACCATGCATCATGAAAAGCACCTTTGGGTCGAAATCCGAATCATCCATTCGGTCCACAGTTTTCCATACATCTAACAACTGTTCCCTTGTCACCGGATGGTGAAGCTGTTTACAAAATAAAAACAAACAAATACATTAATTTTATCAATATTCTTCTCCACTTACCGTGCATCATGAAGAACACTTTAGGGTCAAATTGTTGATCCATGTGGTCCTGTTTCTCCCACACCTCTTCTAGTTGAGGCTTAGAGCCGGGATGGTGAAGCTGTTGTATTAACATACGATTGATTTAAACTTTACATAACATTACATACATACGATGACTCACTCAGTGGCGTAAGCCAGTTACAAAAATACTTTCGTTAGATGTGAATTTTTATATGAGGAACTATAAAAATGTGTACTTTTAACCCAAGCCTAAACAGAAAAATTGTGATTAAAAAATGGTTCATAAATCACATGTTGGTAGGTTCGCTTTCGTCATACTTAAGAGTAACAATAATAAGCGATAAAGAATGATTACATTTTTTTTTCCATTACAGTTCGACGTAGTATGACTCAGGTCTGTTTAAACTTTTGCTGAAATATTTGTACTCGTTTAATCATTAATTCACTACAACGTTAAATCAATTTATTACACTGTGTGAATTTTAATAAATGGTTCCGTTACAGCTCTAATCATATTTGACCCTAGCTGTTGCACGCGACTTCGCCCGCGTAACTTTATAAAATGTAGCTTTCTATAGGTAAAAGAATTTTCAAAATCGATCCAGTAGTTTTTGATTTTATTCATTACAAACATTTAGTCTTATCTCTTTATAATATTAGTAAATAGTAAAGATAAATAATTTTATATCAATTTCTAAATACAACTAACTGTACTTTGACATTTTTACTAATAAAATAAGATAAATTTTAAAACTTACCGGCTGGTGATGCTTTTTGGCTTCTTCATCAGCACTCTGTTTTTCCAAAAACTGTTTCTTTTCGGTCTCGTTCATAGTTTCCAATTGCTTTTGTTTTTGATACTCCTTGTGCATTTTGTACTCCTAAAAATGTAGTCAGTGTTAAAAGACATAAAACTTTAGTACTAGAGAAGTTTCTATGAGACATTATGAATAATTTTTTTCATAAGGTTAAAGATTCATATGGATCCTTTTAAACTAACCTTGAATTCTTCCCTCCTCTTCTTATCGGCTTCTTCTAAATCGGCAGTCGTCTTTTTGATGAGTTTCTTAAGATCCTCAATCTCGAAAGTATGTGGATTGCCGTGATCCAGATGCTCATCATTGCGTGACACTTTTCCCATGTTTGTGTCTAAATCGTTACTTAACTCATATTGCTGAAACATTATCCAATAACTTAACTCAGTTTCAAACACATCAACATTACAGATTTCAAACTTGTTTTTTACTAAAAAATATTTTCATGTCTTCAACCAAAATAGTGATTTAAAAAGGTGACTAACTATTTTCAAACTATACTTATATGTTTGCAATAAATAATCTCAAAAACTACTGGAGGTATTTTTAATTTTTTTTTCTCTATAGACGAAGTCAGTGTTTAACAGCTAGTAAGTAAATAAGACATAGGTATATTGTTTATATAGAATGTATATGATAGAAGTGTAGGTTTGCAGGTGTAATTGCAAGTACCTATATTATAATTATCGGAACTAAGGTTTTTTTTAATGATTGGTTCGTTCTTGACCAGCAAATACGAGGTCGACGTTGGAGCGAGATCATCCAGAACATGCGTATTCTGTATTCACTAAAACTTTAAAAAGATTTGGGCCATAATATAAGCTCGGAAACAAAGACTGTTATGAGTAAAGAACTTCTAGGAGAACTTGAGTTGAGTTGAGTTCTGTATTATACAATGATAAAATTTAAAGTATGAGTAAGAACTTTAAATTTTATCATTGTATAATGACATCAACATGTTGGGGACAAACTAATTATTACGTATACTAAAAAAATAATGTTTTGATTATTAAAAATAGAGATTATAATCAATTAGGTATGTTATATTTATCAACTTATGTATAAATGTTATAATCTTTGATTATACGTGTATGTATTTAACAGGACGATAAGTTAAATAAAATCTATCAAATAACTTGTAAAATGAAGTGCATTTCCAATACAAAACTAAGGAATTATAAATTTGCAAATAAAACAAAGAAAGAAGAAAGTAGGAAACTAGAGAAAGGTTGGATTAATTCGGTATTTAAAAAAATGTTTATTGAATAGTCTGAGGAAGGTTTATTATAAAGAAGAAAATTGGAAATATTGCAACCGTGCTAAGTTATTTTCATTTATTTATAAACGAGCTGACCCGGCGAACTTCGTACCGCCCACAATCATTGTTAAATAATATTTATTAACTAGCTGGCGCCCGCGACTTCGTCCGCGTTGAAAAAAAAAAAAGTAGCCTATCCTGTGTCCTGTTGACTCGATTTGACAGTTTGACAGTTTCTGTTGATTTGAAAGTACAATATATTTCTATAGTAATTTTCTCTTTATTTTTTTTATTTTGCTTTCGTTAGTTTTTTTTTTGTATATTTCTATATATATTTCTATATGTATATGTATATTTCTTTGGGAAAGAGTAGCGGACTAATTAACGATCTACTCAGAATGAGAATGGGTCCTGGCTCCCTTTCCTTATGTAATGGTGTAAAGTAGTGGTGATATTTTCCAGGAGGGATGGTTTTAATAACTCCCAACTTTATCACAAATCCTGCTAGTTTATCTCACCCAATAATATACACATAATGCTTCTATAAGTTAGATGAGCTGTCAAATTAATCAAAAAAATTAAAACTTCAACGGAAGAAATAAACAAAGCATACCTTTGTTGCCAGATGTTTAAGTCTCTCCATTTCTCTGCGTTTGATTTCATCCAAGCGTGTTCTAACATTATGGCTTACAAAATCCAACTTTTCAGCTATCTTTCCCGACTGTAAGATATATGAAAAATTATTTTAGTATCTACCAGTCGACCAACAGTTATTCAGGCCTGCAAGATCGTTCCTGGTGTTGCTGTGTCAAGCTACGCGTAGCCTCTTTAAAATAAGAGGTCAATGTCTTTACAGGTGCCCTTTTATTAAAATTATTAAAAGAATTTCCTTAAAAATAAAATTACAAGGGCTTAGAAATCATAAGCTTGGCTAAATTCTCAGTAGATAGACTGAAAAATTAAATAACCTTGAATTACATTTGACTTAATGGCAAAAAAAATGAACATAATATATTTTATTTCATGGACAAATCAATGTAAGTTTATTGTTTCTATAAAAAGCATTTAAAGGTTAAAAAGCAGGTTTTACAAGCATTTAAAACCTTAGCAAGCCTAAACTAGTTTTTCTGTTTGTGGTATGGACCAAATTATTTTATCCATACAAAACTAATCACTGTACAGATTCTAAATTCTAAATATACATATTTAAGCAAAATAAAATCTTTGTAATAAATATGTATTTACAAAAATGCATTATGTATTTATAATATGTTGCTAATGTGGAACTAGATGGTGCTGTGTGAAATGTTTGAAGATATTGATTTGTCCATTGACACAAACAGAACAACCTAGACTTCTCAGCACTTTAGGTTCTAAATCTGTGTGTCTAACACCATATAGGTCTTGAAAATATGTGTATATCCACTGTAGAGTGACATTTTAATTTTAATAAAAGGTCACAAGGAATGCCTTATAACATTTTATTAACATAATTTCAGTCACAGGACATCCACTGCTGGACTTAGGCCTACATCATAATTTTTCTAATGGATTGGTCAGAAGTAGCCTGGTTCCATCGTAAAAGAAAAATCAAAGATGAAAAATTAAAGAAATTTAAATAGTAACTCACTCGGACATCTTCTTCGTCTGCCTGTTCCAAGCGCTTTCTAAATTCAGGATCACTCTCTAATGCTTGAACAACTTCTTTCAGATACCTGTTGTACTCCATAGTGTCCAGCTGGTTGAACAAAAAGATGAGAACGCAAAATAAACCTGTATATTTTTATTAAAATATGTTTCTTGTATCACAAAAAGAAATGTCACGTGGCGATCACAAATATTTCAGCAATGGACGAAGTGATACTGGTACTCTAGCAGACAGAAATAGCTACTGAGAAGATAATAATAATCACAAAAATACCTTATCAATAGTGTCCGACTGAAGATCAATTTCTGGCCAAAGTCGAAGCTGAAGGCTTAAAAGCTCTAAGAAATTTTGTTCATGATTGGCTACAAGCTACAATTAATAATATAAATGATTTTAAAACTTCAATATTGAACCTTTATATTGACTGTATAATAATTTAAATCATATCTAGAAGTTGTGGATTTTGAACCGCATTGAATGTTTTACCGAAGGTGATTTTTTGGCTGAAGGTGGCAGAAGCCGAAGCCTCGGTCAGACACTAATATAATTATCAACAATATTTTCTTACAAGTATTTAAAGAAATCTTAATAGAACAACATTATCTATAACGACACAAATATTATAAAGAAAGAAGATTTGTGTTTTTTTGTTTGTAATGAATAAACTCAAAAACCACTAGACTTTTTTAAAACAAAGACCACATTAATTTAGTAACCGTTTCAACAATACCAATAAATATTGAGTTAATTGACAAACCTAAATCGTTTTTGTTATACTATTTTGAAAATATTAATGAAAGAGACCAAGAGCTTACAATAATTAACAATAAGACAAAATACGTGACACACATTTCTCTGAAACTTGATGTGGCATCTTAGTTATCTTGAATTAGTTTTTTCAATGGTCACACTCTCTTGAACTAAGAATGTGTTATAATCAAGGTCAACATACATACAAACTTTACGTCTTTATATTATTGTAATATAGACAGACAGCTGTATCCCACTATTCAAAAAAATAATAATTCCTCAATTGATCTTTGAAGTGTGTGTATTTGTTAAGAAGAGCATAACACTATATAGACTTTAACAAAGTACCTAGCTTAAACCAAAAAACCATTTATGACTTTGTGACAGTGCTTATATTCTAATTTCTATGGTGGTCAATGTATTTAATAAATAACATGAAATATAGAAAAGTACATGCTGGACTAATATTAAATTTGTAAGAACTGTAAAATTTGTAATAAATATGTAAGTTACTTTGTTTTCAGAGATATCGTGTTTATAGCCTCTATACAATATACTCAAACTAAATTGATCATTTTTAGAATTTTTTTCTGTATGTATGTATATATGTTCCTCCATAAATCTACGGGACGGACAGATTAGACGTACGGGACACAGGATAGGCTACTTTTTTCTTTTTCAACGTGGACGAAGTCGCAGGCACCAACTATTGTACAAATAAATACATTGAATTGAATTGGATAATAGCATAATTACCAAATAATCCTTCATTTCACTGTCCTTTTCTGTAGATTTTTCCGGGGTGACTGGCGGAGCAACAGCACATTGCAATATTGCCAAAGTTAAAACTAACGATGGCACCACACCTCTCATTGTGATCTAGAAAATATTTTCTCTCGTGAATTAATCTTTACAAGTCGTATTGACACGAAAATTGTTTATGCTAAATATGTTAACACGTTTAAGAATGCAAGAAACTACTGCAATGGAAAAACACACAAAAAAGCTATTATTAACACGTGTGCTAAAAGTCGACTGAAAATTAAGATTATTTTAACAGGAACACTATAGTTATAGTTCGTTGGCTGAATATTATGTAGATTATGCTATAATAACAACAATGGTATACATATTATTACAGAATCCCCAAATTGATACTAAGTATGAGGTCAAACAAAAGACCTATAATAAAAATCCAATTAGTCTAGTTGCTTTAGCTACATATAAAATATTTGTAATATACTCACAAAATTAAACAAAGTTGGCGTTTCACACAATATAAGTTAGTTTTGTACTGAGACTACTGAGACGTCACGTAAGGAATGAAACTTGAATGTAAAGTAAAAAAATCATTAAAAAACCCCGTCACGTCATTTTACATTTATTTTGTCATCAAAATCCACTGATCTGATCTGTAATATATACCACAGATACCACTTGACAGGCTGCTGCTCTTTGGGCTGCTGTCAAATTATTTTATGCCTATTTGTAAAACGCCATTTTAGCGCTGTAGGCTATAGTGGCTGTGGAGCAAAAGTAATTGGAACTAAAATTAGTGACATCCGTATATGGAATAAAAATACGCAAACGTCAAAATTAGTTCGGGGTACTTTCGAGGGCGGCGTTTCAAAATGGCACACGAAATTATCTGTCATTTGTACGGGACAGCTTGTCCAGTGGCATACGAGTATATTACAGGTCAGTGTGAAAATCACAGTCACAGACCAGTTAAATATGAAAACAGGTTTGCAATTTTATGGCAATTTTGCATGATCATAACCAAACAAACATAGTAGGGTTATAGTTATAGGCCCCGATTTCACGAAAAAGTGCGATCCCCTTATATCTCGGTGACTTGTAAAGATATGATTTTCAAAACGTTCTCAAAAGACGCGTATTCACGAGAGCTGTAAGGTACAAAAAAACTGTTTTTCGAAGAAGTCATTGGATTTTTTTCCGAATTTTTGATTTTGGCGGTCGATATTTTGGAAAAGAAGAATGATATCAAAAATTTGAGAAAAACTCCTCTGGGAAATTTAGTCAGCTACAATTTGAGCCTAAAATAAAGACGATCGGGTTAAGGGTTTGCCCTGTAGCTTAACCTTTTTGAAAGAAGTCACCAAGTCAGAACAACATAATTTCGAATTCCGTAGATTCATTTCCAATGTGCTCGATAGTCGTGTGAGGCACGAAATTGTTGATTTTTTTAAAAAACGACTGTTAACAGCATTTAGTGAAAATTTTTGCCACCGGGTCTTTTTAGACTAATTAGACCCTGCTAAACACGATTCTGCCCGGTGTCATCCCCTCCCGCGCTCCCTCCCTTTCCTCCCCAAACGTGTCCCGGTCTGTGGTTTTATCAATATTTTTCGGAATCTATTAGATAAAAGAAAACTGTCTACGACCAAAATAACCTGCAATTAATTCTCTACAATAATGGTGTATAAATCATATAACAGGCATAATAGCTTAAGAAATAATGTGTCAAAAATATGTAAATTTTAATTTTTTTCAACATTTTTGTGTTTGCAGTAAATTTATCGAAAAACCGAAGCTGTGATAAAATAGCTCAGAACTGAATTATTCTTCATACAACCTACAAAATAAGGCCTAACTTACTCTCGTACGAGTATTCAAGTACACGAAACCAGAGATATAAATCTGGTCTTTTATTTTCTCTCGTCAAGTTTACGAAATAATTTTTCTTTAAAAATAAGGGTATTTAAAATAAAACAGTTTGGACATAAAATTTGACATTTATTGAATAATATTGAAAAGTATATTGAAATAAGGACTAAAACTAAGAAATTACAGTTGCAAATCATACAATGACGATACAATAGCTGCTTTGAATAATATTGGAATGTAATATGTGCGTATGAAATCACACACTAAGAAGAATTAACATAATTTTAAGCTTTGAAATTTCCATATTAGACTCACTGGTAACACTTATAAAATATTGTATACAACTTTCACAACACTTAAAATTGAAGAGTAATATAAAAACTTAAAGGACTAGGATGTCTTATAACGTACATATAAAATGTCTCTCTTAAATATTAATACAGCAACATGAATAAACTACAGAAACGCAACATCCTTACACTATATGAAATGGGTATGACTAAGTTTTATACTGCAAACAGTTGCATTAATTGCAACACAACCGCGACCCCGCGGGCTGCTTGTACTCCGCGGCAGCATGCAAAATCTAGTATGTTAAATAGGGGAAAGGGAGTAAGGGGAGAAAGAGAACATTGTGTTATTTTAGAAAATTACGATATATTGATATTTTATTTCAGCAATCCAACCCATTACAAATCGATGGGTATCGAATGGCCAACATTTGATAAAATGCAGAAGTTTGTAATAATTGGAGATGAAGGAAGACACTGAGTTTTGGGACAAATTATATGAAGAATATTTACCGCAAATGATTTTCATAGTTTTACTGTAAAGCATAAAAATACTTTCTTTTGATTTATTATATAACCTAATGTATATTTTCACAATTCCTTACTTTTGTATGTTTTTGAAGAAATCTAAGCCGAACTACCGGTCCCCAACCGGGAAGGGGGGTGGGGCGGTCGAATTTTTTTACTTGGTCGTCCTTTTTTACTTGGAATTTTTTTACGGGGTCGAAAATGAGGAATGGGAAAAATTTGGACAAGTCGGCCCACCGACCTGGTAAATCCTGCCTCCATATAAAAGTGGCATTTCGAAGGCGAAGAGCCGCGAAAGTCCGGCCATTTAGACACAGCCAAGATACAATGACCCTAATCCACCCCTTCCCCTTTTAACCGATACCCCCCGTGTTTGGGCTCGTTCAATCGGACTCGTCGCGGGTAATGCGACTGGTCCGACCGAATTTCGGCATTGCGCACTCGCCCACCCCCTCAGTACCCCCCCCTCCATACAAAATCACACCTAAAAGAGATTTTTCCACCCGCATAAGACGGCGGTCGACCCGTCGCGGAGCGGCGGCAATGGTCTACCGGGCCACCGAAAAATCAAAAACTTTGACCCCCCCTCCGTAAATCGGAAACGGCACGTCACAGCCGGGTCGTGTTTGGGGTCATCCGAGACGTCTCGGTAAGACGAATTTTTTAGAGTAGACCAAATTTTTAAAAAATTCAGTTCCGGTCTACTCAGTAGACCACGGTCGACGGTTACAGGTAGACCCCCCGTGTTGGGTATCATTTGAAAGGTCTCAACGAGGGTGACCTATTGAGTCCATGTCTCCCCTAGTCCTAGTCTTGAAGTCCGCGGTAGCACGCAAAATCTAGTTTAAAATAGAACAGATGAGTATGAATAAGAAATGAGATGTAACTAATGATGAGTATTAATACTTGCTTTATATCCCATTAATATAATTTACATATATCGTTTAAAAGTTTGAAAAAAATGAGGATGTTACTTATGCAACACAAAATATAACTATACCTACAAAATTAATCGGAATGATATAGTTATTATTTTAGAAACTAAAGTTCGTAAGGCAGAATTTTAAGCAAACAATAAAAAGAAAATGGAAATTGGAATGAGATTCGCCTGTAAAACTTTAATATATGTATGTATGTACTTAAACTAATAATTACTTTTTACGAATCAGTCTTTATAGTGACCTCCTATAGGATATAATGTAATCTTTCAATGGGTACTATAGGCTTATAATAAACGAGGTATGGCAAGGTTTTCACTTCAAAAATTACAATTTAAAGCTGTTCATCTTCTTTGCCTTTAGCTGTCTTCTTCTCAAACAGGAGGCAGTTAGATGTCAGATTGATATCATGAGTGGCAAGTGCCCAGAAGCAGGCTGACCTTCTGGGATACTTAATGGTTTTGCAAATGACCTGTAATAAATAAATACATTCTATTTAACAACAATATTAACAGTCCACAGCAAGATTTGGTGGCTTCTAGACACAGAAGAGAGGCTGTTTTGCCCACCTGTGATAGATATCATGTCTTATACAATCTACTGGATAACGAATCATCAAAAATAACCACAGAGGTATTCAGGAGAAAATAAGTGAAAAATATTAAATCATAGTTAATAGATGAAGCAAAAAAACACTATACACCCAGCGTTCTTTAAGTCCAGTAATGGACATCCTATAATCTTATTTAATATAATATGTCACTGACTTTTGAGAGCAAGTGTCCAAGCTGCCCTGTAACAAGAAGGGATGTTCCTTCATATTGTGCTGTTTTGTTTTGTGTAAGTCCTTGTTGTTGTATACTTACATTAGTTTAAGAACTTACTTATTAAGGTTAAATAAAAAAGGTTTATAACTTTTTGCTTTTGTTCTTTCGGCGGTTAAATTTTTTTGTTATAAAGTTTATTTTATATTTTTTTGTAGCTATAATCTACTAATTACTACATGCTTAATTTCTGATTACTTTTAAAATAGCTACACAAAATCAGCATTACAATTTGTGAGTGAACAATAAAACACCCCTATTTTCTCACCCCTTAAGGTAGGATTTTTTTCCAAATTTATATGGGATACCCTATCCAATAAAAAAAGAATTATCAAAATCGGACTACTCTGTAAAAAGTTGTGCATGATCATACATAAAAAAATATATATACACGTTGACTTGAGAACCTCCTCCTTTTTGTTTTTTAAGGCATATATTCAAACACTACTGGAGAGTGTAAACGTATAATAGATTTTTTATTATAATTACCTCCTAGCGACCTGCTCCCGGCTTCGCCCGATATATACTAATATCACGAAAAGATTTTACTAATGAATAATCTCCAAAACTACTTGATCGATTTTAATTTTTTTTAAATCTAAGCATAGAAAGCTACATTATCAGCGAGTAACAAAGAAACAGTTTTATAAAGTATTAGTTGAACCCGGCCACGCTTCGCTGTGGCTTAGTCAGCAACACTCCACGGTTACCATAGCAATGGTCATCGTATGAAAATTATTATTTTTTTCTGTAAAACAATCGGTTGCCGTTTGAATTTGGGGTATAAAAGTATATAATTCAAATTCAAATCATTTATTAGATAAAATCATTTATAAGATTGTTCCTCAGGGCATGCTCTAGGCATTTAAATGCAATGTCGTGTAAAAATTTCAAGTCACTCCGTCTGCTAGTTTTCGAGTTTTTGAAGCATACACAAACCAACATAACATTATATATAGATTGGTACCGCTGAGTGTATTTGTGTAAAAAACAATAATAAAAAAGACACTTACACAAAAAGACTTACGTGAAAATCTCGCGGTACTTCTTCAACAGCTCTATGGATCAATGTGCCATTAACATAAACACAATTAGCCGCCTGCTGATTTTCCACAGTTAGTATAGTGTAGGCATACTGAGCTTGTATTTTAAGCCTTTTCAAAATATTTTGGGCGTGAGGTTCTTTGCTTAAGCAAAGCACTTTGTCGCCAGCCATGGTAACATGCCTTTTTAACGGCGCAAAGTTAGCGGGAAGCTGCAACATAATTTATACATATGTTATATAAGCTAATGGGGTAAAATAACCTAACAAGTATTGTAACAAACTAACGGTGCTTTAGTTAGAGTAGTGAAACTACAATACAGCCACTGACTACAATACAGCGCATATTTGACAGACCATTTTTGTAGTAATGTGCTCTTAAATATTTTGTAAAGCTTAAATAAGCCAGTTTATTTGTAATTAAACAGTGTTGGCGTGGCATCGTCCGCAATTAGGTGTCACTAAGTCCTCAATTGATGGTTTTAAAATTTTTCACTTACCTCGAGCATATTGCAAGGGTAATCGGAAAAAATGTTCGCAATTTCCGTTGCTCCCCTCATGTTGGTCCGAGGAGTTATACCAACAAATATTTCATGTCCTGGAATTCAAATGATTTATTGGGTTGTTTCATTCACAGTTGCCTCACTTTCAAAATTATTATCACTGAATAATACAACAAAAAACTGATGTAGGTACAGCCAAAGAAATTTAGTTATTAGTTAGTTTATTCCCTACATAATATGAAGTAATTTATTACTATTAAAATTTTAATTTGATATTGGAAACTCACCTGTAAAAAGGAAATCTGACCCTCTAAATATTGCCTCAGAATCCTCAATTGGCATAACGAGTTGGCCCAATTGTTTGGTCAAAATGTCACTGATCTTCTTCATCTGAAACAAAAATGACAATAATTGTCATTACAGCAGTTACCGAACAGCAACTTATCTAAGTATCACTATAAATAACGAGTGTCCTCATACAAACCATCTTTAAAATATAGTGGAAATGTTATAGTAAGTATCTTTATATCTATAAATAAAATTAGAAATCACAGTTATGCTGCTATGCTTTTCTCCTATGTAGAAAAGGCCATTTTCTTCAATATTTCTATGGTCGGCCACACTTGCAGCATCTATGGCATTGCTTGTGTTATAGGCGACAGTAGCCACAAACCATTCGTCATATAATAAATTAGAGCAATAGTTAATGCCAGTGTCAAAATGCAGAGCTTTCACGCTTAGTACATACAAATTCTGTGCTAGGATTAAGAGGCCTAATACAGAAATTGATACAAAATGAAACACAAAGCATTGGGTATTTTTAATAAATTTAATTTAAGAGAAGTTTGTGTTTTTGAACTATAAAGGAAAATGCTCAAAAAAACCAGCCCCGGTGCTAACGAACTGAAAATATAGGTAAATATGAGGTAATTAAATACTGCATAGGGGCATAATCTAAATCGATGGCTAAATGTGTGACCCTATTCAAATTTCAGGGGTCATATTAATGTACTCAGTAAAATGAACATTTAATAGTTATAATTATGGTTTAAAAGTGTATAATATGAAACTATTACAAGTTGTGACAGCATACCTACGTGGTCCGTTTCATGATATATGCCTCACGCATTGCCGTGCACTGCACACTCCGCGCAGTCCTCCAACTACTGCTATACCTTTTATTTTTATTATAAATGTAAAAGGGATACTTCATATTAACTTTTAAGACATAACTGTAATAATATTACAGTTATGTCTTAAAACTCAGTGAAAGGAGCTTTTAATATTATTAAAAGCTCCTTTCACTGAGTACATTAGTAATTAAAGTATATTGAATAAATCTGTAAGGGTTGATCATGGAGTAAGTTACTTTCTTTTCAGAGATATCGTGTTTATAGGCTCTATACATGATACTGAAACTAAATTGACGATTTTTAGAATTATTTTCTGTATGTATGTTCCTCCATAACTCTTAAAAGAATTAACTGATTTTCATGAAACTTGGTAGATAAACATTTAAACGTACGGGACACAGGATAGGCTACTTTTTTCTTTTTCAAAGCGGCCGAAGTCGCGGGGGCCAGCTAGTACATTAATATGATCGCTGTAAAAATTAGAATAGCAATTTCATACATTTAGCCATGCAGTATTTAATTACCTCATTTTATCTATAATTGTGACCTCGTGCGCTAATGGGCGCGATATAATATCAATACTAAATTAGGTTTATTGGTTTGATTTTGGAGAAGGATAATTTTAAATAACGTATCTATAAAGACAATCTGTTGATTGCAATAGAAAAGTACCACTTTTAATATGTTAACTCAGTGCAGTACCTATGTGAACAAACTATCTAATTTATAATATAAATAAGTTCATTTACACACAAAAAGATCTGCACTTACCAGTGTTTCAAGGTGTTGTCGTTTTTGGGTTTCCAAAGAAGGTACGATAACTACGCCATTGCATGCTACCAATAAGTCTTCCAACATAAGTTTTTCACCAATGTCAATTTCAATAACTTCCAGATCACACTCCTGCAGTATTCGCTTATATGATTCGTATTGGAGTTTGGCTTCAGCCGGGTTATCGAAAGATTCAAAATTTATTTTTGCCAATAGAGCATGAGTTGCCTTCATGTTCGCAAAACTTACGAGAATATCAAATAACTAATATAAAGTTATTGTTTTCTTCGTATAAGTGATGAAGCGCTGATTGTTACTTGAATTAGATGTTAATAAACTGAGCTAATCTCAGTCTCAAGAAAAAGAAACTCGAAATGTCGAAACGAAATTCCCTCTATAGTCGAAATGAACCAATAACAAATGACAGTTACACTTGGCTAACACTTGGCGGCAGCAGATGCATAAAACCACAGATTATAAATAAAGACTACGTCATAAAGCAGCATCAAAGATGGCGTGGCGGAAGCGGCAAAGTGTTGCTGTTTTACAATTGAGAAGTTTCCATTTTGTTATGGATTATTTATAAAAAAATTAAGTAAAATGAATCCTTAGTACTCCTAAGGAGTAGGTATGTTAAGTCCTGTTTAAGTACTTGTTCAGGCATAATATATGAATAAAACAAAAATTTATTGATCTTTAAAGGCCATACCTACTTTATATGCAAAAATGAGTTTATTGCATTTAAGGTTACCTGTTTCCGGAGTTTAGTTCTAAAGACATTCATTTGGCTAAAAACTTTTTCCATTTCAGCGTTGGAGTGTGGGAGACTGGGAGACAAAAGATTTTTGTTAGTAAAATTTTTGATACTGGAATTTTTGATTTTCCAAGCTACATGGCTATTCTTTAACACAATGCTCTTTAAAATAGTGCTATATGTAAACTTTAAATTTTACATGCTAAGGAGAAAATATGCCTAATTTAGCATTAAAAATGCCAAAACGGCCACACTGCGGCACCAGAGACAAATACACCAGAGAGGCAGCGCCTCCTGCTTATACAACAAACCATAGACCATATAATTGGCTAATTCAATGCCATAGAGAAACTAATATACGATGACAGTTAACCACAAACTAAAATAGTAGTTATTAATGTAATCTCCATTCGCAAAGAATTGATCAGAAAGGTAAACAAACAATTCACGACATAGAATTTTCCAGTTTTCACCCTAATTACACATTTATATATACACGTATTCATTTACACTCACTACACATAATATTCTGTACGATATGTACCCAAAATTATTGCATATTTTCAGAGGAAAATGGAAAAAACTCGATAAAATCGTAACATAACCTGCACAATTACTAGAGGTCACAGAGCAATTACACAGATTTTGTCTATGGTTTTAGAGATGGGACATGAACACGACTTAAGTCATTAGGAGTCACATGAGGTTTTGATTAGTAGTGGGCTGTACTAGGTAAAATTGGGAACCTGTTCCAACTGTTCCGGTGACATCGAAATAACAGTTCCATTTACCTGTTATTAAAGAACAGCCTGTTATTTTTTACAAGATAGTATTTACTTGATGACCTGTTCCAAACCTGTTCTTGTTTCACTACTGCTACCACATGTTATACATGCAACACACATTTGACACATTGGACTGAAAAATCTCCATGATTTTACAGGCTTAGGACTGTCAGATTTATAATTTAAACTAATACTGTAACTAGTCATTAGGTTAGGTACAAATATGGTTTACACTACTAGGGACTTAAACAAAGGCACTAAACTAACTAGATATTTACAGTTATTCTTAATTACACAAACACATAAAAACATTTAAGGACAATTTTTTTTAATGAAATATGAAAAATTAATTTACTCAAGAAAAAGAAAATCAATAAACGAAATACGAATGAAAAATTTAAAATTGAATTAAAATATTTGAATTTTGAAATGTCACTGTCATAATATTGATTGACATAAAATTCACGTTCGGATACATTACTGTAATCATAGTTCATTTTTTTTTGTGCGCTATTACGCAATATATATATATATATATAATATATTAATAAAATAAAATAAATATGAACGTGAACTTAATCTACGTTATAATGTTCAGGTTCAGCTTTATTATTAATTAATTTTATTTTAATAGATATAATAATATGTATTGCATACTAGCAACCCTTTTGCTTGTTACATTAAAATATTGTTCGAGTTTCCGAACGCCATCGGCTGTAATAGGTGTATCTCTTTTTAACTAAGGTAAATTGAATGAGAGACAGCTTGTTCCGGAACAGGTGAACAGTGAACAGTTGGATACTTTCATATTCGATCTATGGAAGTATCTAACTGTTCACCTGTTCCTAGTACAAACATGATAGAACCACAGATAAAATTAACAGGAACAGTTCAATCGGCTAAGACGTCACAGTTCCAACCTGTTCATTTAAAATATCTGTTCTTTTTACCTGTTACGATAAATACGCCTCACTCCTAGTTTTGATTCGTACTTGAATTATCAAATTCACCTTTCTACATACATTTTAAAAGTTTTAGTTTATCGTAATTCATAATCGTAGACGAAATCACTTTATGAAATTATTTTTGATTAAATAGCATTAAATAAATTACTTAAAATTACTACTAATAATTCGTATTTTATTTATTAATATTAATAATATAATATTTTATTTGGTTTAGGTTTTTACAGAGGGGCAAAATGCACCACTGCAAAATTCAGTGTTGCCATGGTAAATAACTTCGTCCTTTTCAACTCCGTTCTTATACCATTACAGTTTTACCAATAAAAATATCTGCTGGTACACCTCTTTTTAATGATTTTGTTGGCGAACTGTTCAGTTGGTATGCCATCTGATGGCTTCTGACCATAGATTCTTTGTTAACATTGTTTCAATAGGTAGTAACCTGACCTTGTTCAATAGCGTTCGGTTCATCCGTTCTGCAACCCCATTTTGTTGCGGTGTATTGGTGCATGTAAATTCTTGTTTTATACCTTCATTGTTACAAAACCTTTTTAATTTTCCCAAAAATTCAATCCCGTTATCTGTCCTTATTCTTGATATATTTAATTGTTTGTTCTTCATTCTCTTTATATAGTTTATAATATGGTCTTTTGCTTGACTTTTAAGTTTTAACACGTAGACCTCCGTGAAATGAGAATAGTCATCTATTATTGTGACATAATATTTTTCACCATTTATACTTTCTGGAGATATTGGTCCACCTAGTTATATCGCAGTGTATTCCCCTACTCTTTTTGATCTTGGCATATCTACTGGGTTAAATGAATTTCTTGTTGATTTGCTTCATGCATACATCACTTCTCTTTTGAAAATGGCAATCCTAAAATTTTTAAACCTAAGTATATTATGTATATGACCAGCCTTCTATGCCATATATTTTTATCATCTTTGTCACTTTGTGTCAACAGGTCATGTTGTGTTTTTATTAAGAAGCTTATAGTGTATAAATATTTAAATCTTTGGTATAAATAAACTTCAATTAAGTACACTTTCCTTGAACAAATATATTATTGTTCCATATTTTTGTACTTGCAGTAAATTTATCGAAAAACAACCGAATCTGTGATAAAATAGCTCAGAAGTGAATTATTCTTCATACATAAGACCTAACTTTTGTACGAGTATTCGTTCACCATTTAGGTCATAGCGCAGACGCTGCCATGCCGCCCACGAATCTCAAGTACATGAAAAATCTGGTCTTTTATTTTCTTTCTAGTCAAGTTTACGAAATATTTTTTCTTGAAAAGTAAGAGTAATTTAAAATAAAACAGTTTGGACAAAAAATTTGACATTTATTGAATAATATTGAAAAGTACGATATATTGAAATAAGGATTAAAAGTAAGAAATTACAGTTGCAAATTATATGTGCTTATGAAATCACACATTAAGAAGACTTTAAGCTTTAAAATAATTCCATATGTCCTTAGACTCTCTGGTATCAATTATAAAATATTGTATACTACTTTCACAACACTTAAAATTGGAGAGTAATATAAAAACTTAAAGGACTAGGAAGTCTTATAACGTACAGTCGGCTGCATAAGTCGATTAACACATTCAAAAGTGCAAAACAACTGAACACTCAACTTACTTACTGAAGCTTTTTACGATCGTTTGTACGTGAAGTTTATTTTGTTCTCTAGTCGTGACAACGATTTATGGCGCGTTGAGTGTTCAGTTGTTTTGCACTTTTGAATGTGATAATCGACTTATGCGGCCGACTGTATATATAAAATGTCTGTCTTAAATCTTAATAATGCAACATTTATAAACGAAAGAAACGCAGCATCCTTTCAATATGTGAAATGGGTATGACTAAGTTTTAAACTGCTAAACAGTTGCATTTGAAATAGAACTCACAAAAATGAATAACCAATGAGATGTAACTAATGATGAGTATTAATACTTGGTTTATATACCATTAATAGAATTTACATATATTGTTTAAAAGTTAGATGTTACTTATGCAACACAAAATATAACTATACCTACAAAATTCATCGGAATGATACAGTTATTATTTTAGAAACTAAAGTTCCTAAGGCAGAAATTTAAGCAAACAATAAGAAGAAAATGGAAAATGGAATGAGATTCGCCTGTAAAACTTTAATATATGTATGTATGTACTTAAACTAATAATTACTTTATACGAATCAGTCTTTATAGTGACCCCTATAGGATATAATGTGATCTTTCAATGGGTACTATAGGCTTATAATAAACGAGCTATGGCAAGGTTTTTACTTCAAAAATGACAACAGTTTAATGCTGTTCATCTTCGTTGCCTTCAGCTGTCTTCATCTCAAACAGGAGGCAGTTAGATGTCAGATTGATATCATGAGTGACAAGTACCCAGACTTAACATACTTTAAAGCTTTAAAATTTCCATATGTCAGACTCACTCGTAACACTTATAAAATATTGTATACTACTTTCACAACACTTAAAATTGGAGAGTAATATAAAAACTTAAAGGACTAGGAAGTCTTATAACGTACATATAAAATGTCCGTCTTAAATCTTAATACTGCAACATGAATAAACTACAGAAACGCAACGTCCTTTCACTATGTGAAATGGATATAACTAAGTTTTATACTGCAAACAGTTGCATTTGAAATAGAACTCACGAGTATGAATAACCAATGAGATGTAACTAATGATGAGTATTAATACTTGCTTTCTATCTCATTAATAGAATTGACACATATTTTGTTTAAAAGTTAGAAAAAATGTCGGACTCTGTATGTCCATATGTCAGACTCACTGGTAACACTTATAAAATATTGTATATCTACTTTCACAACATTTAAAATTGGAGAGTATTATAAAAACTTAAAGGACTAGGAAAACTTATAACGTACATATAAAATGTCTGTCTTAAATCTCAATACAGCAACATGAATAAACTACAGAAACGCAACGTCCTTTCACTATGTGAAATGGATATGACTAAGTTTTATACTGCAAACAGTTGCATTTGAAATAGAACTCACGAGTATGAATAACCAATGAGATGTAACTAATGGTGAGTATTAATACTTGCTTTCTATCCCATTAATAGAATTAATAGAAAGTTAGAAAAAAATGAGGATGTTACTTATGCAACACAAAATATAACTATACCTACAAAATTAACCGGAATGATATAGTTATTATTTTAGAAACTAAAGTTCCTAAGGCAGAATTTTAAGCAAACAATAAAAAGAAAATGGAAATTGGAATGAGATTCGCCTGTAAAACTTTAATATATGTATGTACGAGTATGGATTTGAACTAATAATTACTTTATACGAATCAGTCTTTATAGTGATATAATATAATCTTTCAATGGGTACTTATAGGCTTATAATAAGCGAGGTATGGCAAGGTTTTCACTTCAAAAATGGCAGTTTAAAGCTGTTCATCTTCTTTGCCTTTAGCTTTCTTCTCGAACAGGAGGCAGTTAGATGTCAGATTAATATCATGAGTGGCAAGTTCCTCGAAGCAGACTGACCTTCTGGGATACTTAATGGTTTTGCAAATGACCTATAATAAATAAATACATCCTATTTAAAAACCATATTAACAGTCCACGGCAAGATTTGATGGCTTCTAGACACTGAAGAGAGGCTGTTTTGCCCACCTGTGATAGATATCATGCCTTATACAATCTACTGAATAACGAATCATCAAAAATAACCACGGAGGTATTCAGGAAAAAATATTAAATCATAGTTAATAGATGGAGCAAAAAAACACTATACACCCAGCGTTCTTTAAGTCCAGTAATGGACGTCCTATAATCCTATTTAATATGTCACTGACTTTTGAGAGCAAGTGTCCAAGCTGCCCTGTAACAAGAAGGGATGTTCTTTCATATTGTGCTGATTTGTTTTGTGTGAGTCTTAGTTGTTGTGGAGGTAGCTACATTATAAATTTTTAACAAAAAATTAAACCGCCGAAAAAACTGAAAAGCAAAAAACATTAAACCTTTTTTATTTAGCCTTAATAACTAAGTTCTTAAACTAATGTAAAGTATAACCAAGTAATTTTGAGACGGCGCTGCATTGTTAATTTGATTTGGTTATTTCTTTAAATTTAAGGTAATTTAGTGATCTTTGTTCATTGATTGTTTGGCATCAACTCAAAATTACTTAGGTATACTTACATTAGTTTAAAAACTTAGTTATTAAGGTTAAATAAAAAAGGTTTATAATTTTTTGCTTTTCAGTTATTTCGGCGGTTTAATTTTTTTGTTATAAAGTTTATTTTATATTTTTTTGTGGCTATAATCTACTAATTACTACATGCTCAATTTTTGATTACTTATAAAATAGCTGCTCAAACTCAGCAGAAAAATTTGTGAGTGAACAATAAAATACCCCCATTTTCTCACCCCTTTAGGTAGGATTTTTTTCCAAATTTATATGGGACTAACTTCGAGAAATACCCTATCCAATAATTTTTTTTTTATCAAAATCGGACTACTCTGTAAAAAGTTGTGCGTGATCATACATAAAAAAATATATACATGTCGACTTGAGAACCTCCTCCTTTTAGTTTTTTCGTCGGTTAAAAACGAATGAAGGCATATAATTCAAATCTATTAGTGTTAGGGCCACTTTCACGAACTACATGTAAAGTGTTGATTACTTACTTTTAGAAATCATTTTCTGTTATATTGAATTATGCACTCGGTTTACTGCATCATTCGATAGCCGAATTTTTATTATTATTTTCTATTTAATGTTTGGGTCGTTTACCGTGCAAACAAAGGTATATCAGCTAAATTATTCCGGGTTACCGGTGACTTTAAATGACATTTTGGCCTACTTGACCTTTGAGAAACAGGCGCTTACACTAATAGATTAGTTAGTTTACACTCTGTAGTGTAAACGTATAATAGATTTTTTTATTATAATTACCTACTAGCGACCTGCTCCCGGCTTCGCCCAGCGGATTTATTAATATATACTAATATCATGAAAAGATTTGTATTTTGGTTTGTAATGATTCATTACAAACAAAAAAATTTTACTAATGAATAATCTCCAAAATGACCGATTTTTTTTTAAAAATCTAAGCATAGAAAGCTACATTATCAGCGAGTAACACAGAAACAGTTTTATGAAGTATTAGTTGAACCCGGCCACGCTTCGCTGTGACTCAGTCAGCAACATTCCACGGTTGCCATAGCAATGGTCATCGTATGAAAATTATGTTTGTTTTTCTGTAAAACAATTGGTTTCCGTTTGAATTTGGGGTATAAAAGTATATAAGATTATTCCTCTAGGCATTTAAATGCAATGTTGTGTAAAAATTATAAGTCAATCCATAGGCTAGTTTTCGAGTTTTTGAAGCATACACAAACCAACATAACATTATATATAGATTGGTACCGCAGAGTGCATTTGTGTAAAAAATAATAATAACAAAGGACACAATTACACAAAGACTTACGTCAAAATCTTGCGGTACTTCTTCAACGGCTCTATGGATCAATGTGCCATTAACATAAACACAATTCGCCGCCTGCTGATTTTCCACAATTAGTGTAGTGTAGTACCGAGCTTGTATTTTAAACTTTTTCATAATATTTTGGGCGTGAAGTTCTTTGCTTAAGCAAACCACTTTGTCGCCAGCCATGGTAACATGCCTTTTTAACGGCGCAAAATTAGCGGGAAGCTGCAACATAATTTATACATATGTTATATAAGCTAATGGGGTAAAATATGCTTATTTGGTAAAAGCCTAACAACAACAACTATTGCAACAAACTAACGGTGTTTTAGTTAGAGTAGTGAAACTACAATACAGCCACTGAGAGAGCGTATATTTGACAGACCATTTTTGTAGTGATGTGCTCTTAAATATTTTGTAAAGCTTATTAATAAGCCAGTTTATTTGTAATTAAACAGTTATTAACAATAATAATTTTAAATTAAAATTAGTTAGAATTATGTAAATGCCGCTTTTGTGTTGGCGTGGCATGGTCCGCAATTAGGTGTCACTAAGTCCTCAATTGATGGTTTTAAAATTTTTCACATACCTCGAGAATATTGAATGGGTAATCGGAAAAAATGTTCGCGATTTCCGTTGCTCCCCTCGTGTTGGTCCGAGGAGTTATGCCAACAAATATTTCATGTCCTGGAATTCAAATGATTATAATTTATTGGGTTGTTTCATTCACAGTTTTACCAAAGATTTTCAAAATTATTATCACTGAATAATACCACTAAAATATTGAAATTTTAATTTAATATTGGAAACTCACCTGTAAAAAGAAAATCTGACCCTCTAAATGTTGCCTCAGAATCATGAATTGGCATAACGAGTTGGCCCAATTGTTTGATCAAAACATCACTGATCTTCTTCATCTGATACAAAAATGACAATAATTGTCATTACAGCAGTTACCGAACAGCAACTTATCTAAGTATCACTATAAATAACGAGTGTCCTCATACAAACCATCTTTAAATTATAGTGGAAATGTTATAGTAAGTATCTTTATATCTATAAATAAAATTAGAAATCACAGTTATGCTGCTATGCTTTTCTCCTATGTAGAAAAGGCCATTTTTCTCAATATTGCTATGGTCGGCAACACACTTGCAGCATCTATGGCATTGCTTGTGTTATAGGCGACAGTACCCACAAACCATTGGTCATATAATAAATTAGAGCAATAGTTAATGCCAGTGCCAAAATGCAGAGCTTTCACACTTAGTACATACAAATTCCGTGCTAGGATTAAGAGGCCTAATACAGAAATTGATACAAAATGAAACACAAAGCATTGGGTTTTTGAACTATAAATTTAGAATGTAGTACTGCAATAGAGTGCTACAAGCTTGTATGCGTCATAAGTAAGTAAATATAATATCAATACTTTTATCACTTGTCTATTGCACAATCCTTAAGGCGAGGACTTAGCAGAAAAGAGTTATTTTCGTCGCCTAGTTTGACTTCTTAGAGTAAAATCACATGTTAGATAAAAATACAGTGTATAATAGACTATATGGAAAAAAGTTTGAATCGGGCAGATTTATAAAAAAAATCTACTTACTGAGAAAAAAAAATAGTAAAATACTGCTAAAAAAAACTTATTATTCACAGTACTAAAAATTTTCTGTGACAAATACTTTTGTTTTTAGGCTCTTTTATTAACTTAAGTTCTACACTAAAGTTTGAATCGGCTGCTTTTATTTCTTTTTTCATATTTTACACAATATTGAAGTAAAACCTTCCAATTGAAATCTGTTCGGTTATCTCCTAAAGCTATAATTTTGTTGCGCAAAATTGCACTTTAATTCATATATTAGGTTGCTGTCATTTTGGTAAAAATTGTGTTCGGTCTGAGGTAAGTCCTTGCCTTAACATCGAACAACTCCTGGACGACTCGTAGCTTTGAGAACAAGCCGCGTCCTTTGGCGCGCGAGCCACGTGACCTCGTGCGCTAATGGGCGCCATATAATATCAATACTAAATTAGGTTTATTGGTTTGATTTTTGAGAAGGATGATTTTAAATAACGTATCTTTAAAGACAATCTGTTGATTGCAATAGAAAAGTACCACTTTTAATACGTTAACTCAGTGCAGTACCTATGTGAACAAATTATCTAATTTATAATATAAATAAGTTTATTTACACACAAAAAGATTACCAGGGCTTGAAGGTGTTGTCGTTTTTGGGTTTCCAAAGAGGGTACGATAACAACACCTTTGCATGCTACCAATAAGTCTTCCAACATAAGTTTTTCACCAATGTCAATTTCAATAACTTCCAGATCACACTCCTGCAGTATTCGCTTATATGATTCGTATTGGAGTTTGGCTTCAGCCGGGTTATCGAAAGATTCATAATTTATTTTTGCCAATACAGCATGAGTTGCCTTCATGTTTGCAAAACTTACGAGAATATCAAATAACTAATATAAAGTTAATGTTTTCTTCGTATAAGTGATGAACTGCTGATTGTAACTTGAATTAGATGTTAATAAACTGAGCTAATCTCAGTCTCAAGAAAAATAAACTCGAAATGTCGAAATAAACCAATAACAAAATGACAGTTACACTTTACACTTGGCGGCAGCAGATGCATAAAACCACAGATTATAGACTATGTCATAAAGCAGAACAACACAGCATCAAATATGGCGCGGCGGAAGCGGCACAAATGTTGCCGTTTTATAATTAAGAAGTTTCCATTTTGTTATGTTATTTATAAAAAAATTAAGTAAAATGAAACAAAAATGTGGTGATTTATTAGTTTTTATTTATATGTATTTCAATTCTATCACGTTAAATTTACTATTAATAACATCATGAAACTTTTCCAATATTATGCAACTGTTTTCTAATACATATAATGCTAACAGGATCGGCTGTTATTTTGTGACGTTGACGGTCCATGCGGTTCCTTAGTACTCCTAAAGAGTAGGTATGTTAAGTCCTGTTTAAGTACTTGTTCAGGCATAATATATGAATAAAACAAAAATTTCTTGATCTTTAAAGGCCATACCTAATTTATATGCAAAAATGAGTTTATTGCATTTAAGGTTATCTGTTTCCGGAGTTTAGTTCTAACGACATTCATTTGGCTAAATACCTTTTCCATTTCGGCGATTGAATGTGGGAGACTGGGAGACAAAAGATTTTTGTTAGTCAAATTTTTGATACTAGAATTTTTGATTTTCTAAACTACATGGCTATTCTTTAACACAATGCTCTTTAAAATCGTGCTATATGTAAACTTAAAATTTTACATGCTAACTAAGGAGAAAATATGCCTAATTTAGCATTAAAAATGCCAAAACGGCAACACTGCGGTACCAGAGACAAACAAACCAGAGAGGCAGCGCCTCCTGCTTATACAACAAACCATAGACCATGGAATTGGCTAATTCAATGCCATAGAGAAACTAATATACGATGACAGGTAACCACAAACTAAAATAGTAGATATTAATGTATCTAAAGTCGACATTTGCTTGCACCAGGGGCAATTATACAAACATTTCATTTCAAAATTTAAATTTCAATATAGTGCGTTCCATAATTCGATGGAGTAATTTGACATTTACTGTGTTCCAGGTTTTTGACCATACCAAAATAGTGATGTGACCTAATTGGACTTTTTAAAAAACTTAAAACCGTAATTGTAGTTGTTTGTTTTCTCCTAATAAAATAAAATAAAATAAGATCTATTTTGCTGTAGCTTATCTTACGAAAAGCTCTTTTAGTATTTTCTTACGTGGTTCAGCTACTCCATGGTAGATGGCGTCACGGAAAACAAAATTTTTGGTAGGGGAGCCCAAGAGGGGATTTTTGGATTTACTCGAGCGCGTCAGATATTGCCTATGTATATACCCCACATGCCTTCGATAACGGATATGTATTAATCTGACGGTTTGGGTGGTGGGGTTGGCGGGGGTGGGGTAAAATTTTAAATACAACTCGAGCGCGTCAGATTTTCAGAGGGGATCTTAAGTGAACCTAAACTAAGCTCCTATTTAAAATTCAGACGATTCGGATGTAACGCGAGCTCGTGGCAGCTTTTTGAAAATGCAAAAAATATTTTTGACGATTCTCATTTTGTAATACTCGAGCGCGTCAGATTTTCATACAGACGGTTCAGCCTAAATTCCTGATCGTGCTGATTCTTAATCTGACGATTATATGGGGGATTTTTTAAAATACAGCGCCTACAAAATTTTGAACGCCTGTAGACGCTCACCCCACCGCTGAAATGAAAAACATCATATAACCTTTTTTTCTTCTTACCATCCAATCTTCAAAGTCCAATAGGTCCCCACGATGCTCGAGTGACTACACATTTAGCTTCGTGGGCTCCCTAACCATAACATACGTTCGCTGGGTCACCTGAATATAAAAATTATTAAAAAAGAAACATCCGGAAGTAGGGGGCTATTTTATTTTAACCGGTCGTAAAGGGGACTTACTTAATTGAGGAATCGGAAAAATATGGAGAAGCCGGTCCACCGACCTGGCAAAAAGTTGGCGACGGAATCTCGGCAACCATGAAGGATAGGCTCATAGGCAGATACAACATCCCGTTCATACATTTTTGTTGAAGCAAAAACTTCTATAGCCGCGTTGTACGACTTTGGGTAGGGAGAAAATGTATTTACAAACTAGCTGCTTTCAAAAATGCCAAAACCTTGGTCGTGTTATTCATTCAGAGAATAATAACCATATTATATATAGATACCTACCTATATTACCTATTCAAATAAGTTCAAAAAGTAGTTACTCATATAACGTGGAAGGTTTAGTTAGGTTGGTTGGGCGCCGTTAATGAGGGAGACGCGCTTGGTATATTATATAATTAATTATGCACGTCCCCTTGTATTATCTTATTTATTATATAATATCCTATTTAGAATATTTATCAACACATAGGCCTACCTGAAGATAGGCCTACCTTATAATTTTGAATATTACCTAAATATTCTAAAATGTAAGATAATATTTAGAATAGGATTAAAAAATAGATTATACATTACTTGTAAAAATTGTATTATTTAATTGTAGTCTGTTTTGATTAAAAAATACAATCTTATTAATTAGTAGGTACGCTAAAAACTTTTTGGTTACAATTTATTTATACTTATATACCCATAAAAGTGTGGGAGTGACAATAAATAAATTTGACATTATCTAATCAAAAAATTGCGGATGGAGAAAGTGCCCACTATATAATTTCTTTGAAATTTATCAGAATGCTTTTTAACCGTGTCATGACTTTGGATATTCGTTCAGTATCGTTTGCATCAAAATTACTTTTCGCAAGAAAACATACACCTACGTGTCCTACTGTAAAAAAAAGCAGTGAATCCGTATCTAGATGTCCTGGTTCTAAGGGTGGTGGCGGAGACTCAAAAACACCAACCATAACTCGAGCAATGTATAGCGGCAAAGTTCGTTTAGCATTTATACCTGAAGAATGGTTCCTTTTCTTTCATTCAAAAACTGGAGTCAGTGGACCATATATTTTAGGCATCGTACTTGCTAACTATTTAGCAAGCAAAGAAATTTTTGTCATGGAACACGAGTATTATTTAGGATTGTCATGGATTGTAATGTTATACGTTGTTATTAATAAATTGGGCCCTGGCATTGCTGCTCATCTGGATAAGGAAGTAGACGACGTGACAGAAAGTTACGAGAAGACTAGAAAGGATGAAATGGCTGCTTATGAATCTACTATTAAGAATTGTAAAGATGCTCAGTGGAGAGCAGAAGGACAGAAGTTACTAATGGATGCTAAGAAAGAAAATGTCGCAATGCAGCTAGAGGCCATATTCCGTGAAAGATCCATGCATGCATACAAAATGGTAAAAGGTCGGATGGATTATCACGTGAAGCGGTATAGATCAGAGGCTCGCATACATCAAAAATGGATGATTGAGTGGATATTAGAAGAAGTCAGAAAATCAATTACACCTGACTTTGAAAAACAAGCCTTGGACAAAGCTATTCAAGATTTAGCTTCTCTAGCAAGCCGTTCAAATTGACTTATATGCGTATTTGTCGCAAAAATGATTTTATCTATTAAATGGGTACATATATAAATGTTCTTGATACCTATTGATTCTCAAATTTTATTTACACGACATCATTGGCGGATAAGTTACTGTAAAGCGGGATTTCCCTGAAGTGTTTATAATGATCTACTTTTCCTCCTCAAAACTTTAAGATTATTTTTACCTACAAGGTGATGTGGGCGTTAAACAATGAGAGTTCGTTTATGTAGAAGGAAACAATACCAACGTTTACATCACCGATTTGAGTCATATCGCTAACTAAATAGTCTTTGTATGCTGAATGCATATAAAGTGCTTTGGCAATCTACCAAACAATAATGTTCACATCACATGAAAAAATCATCGTAATAACGAAATATTTCTAAACACGTTTACTTGTTTTGTCTTGTTTGATGAAACCTTACATGTAATTTCTTACTTTATTAAAAACATGAATTTGAGTTTAGGAGTTCATAATACATTAATTTCTTACCTGAGACCACCATATCTGGTCTTTTTTTGATTATACTCCCAAAGTATTTCGGTTGACTTTAAGACACTTCTCTCTGTGTAAAGAAATATCGTAGAAATTTTACATCAAACCACCTCAACACAGTGTAATGACTCCACTATGAGTCCCTTAGTCAGAGGTGCAGACTCGGTCGGAATTCAAACCTAGGTCTTCAATTTGGACAGTTGAGCGTTTAAGAATACAATAAATTTCCTATAAAATTTCCTATGAATTATGGAATTTAATAGTGTCAGCGTACGAGCAAGTCTACTTTAATTTGCATTTTGACCAAATAAACTCATTGCTACACCGCCGTAAAGTAATAAAGTACCTACAATAAGACGTAGGAGCAGTGACGCTATATCTTTTATTTTTCATCGCGGACGAAAGTCTCGGCACCAACTAGTTGTAAATATTTAAGTAAACATTTAACATATTTTTGATTAAAATACATGCAGCCAGCAGACCTAAATTCTAATATTCTTAATAGGAATTTCGTTTTAGTTTTCTATTAGTCTAGAGTACCTACTGTTCTATCGTAGAACAAATAGTAGACCAGTTTGGAACAACCGTTTATTATAAGCACACTTACTTGTCATAGCACAAACATAAAAACTTAGGAAAGGAATTGTTATAGTATTTTAATTAAATTTTAACTACATCATATCTATATTAACGTAACTATATGTTTGCTTAAGCTATTAAAAATTACTTAGAGTATGAGTATTTAATGGTTTTTTAAAATTCTTTGATAACAAAGATTCATTAGAACGTCTTGAATACCTATCAGTCCATGCGTTAGGTATATTATAGGTATATTTGTATTCTATAGGAAAAAGTTCGAAGTCCACATTTTGGAAAATGATTCTCTCTCTTATCGTGGTCTGAATAAAAGAAAATATCCATCCAATATATCCAAATATCCTTAAATTTGCAGTTTTTTACCTGTTTTTGGTCAACATTTTCAGTTCGAAATTTTTTTTTATCAAAATCTAATTGAGGCACCTTGTAGGGAATGTTTTACAGTTTACGAAACCCTACTTTAATTTTCTGTAGGACTAGTATTGCTCGAGTAATCAATTATTATCAATGTCAAAAATTACTTTTTCGCTTTGATCGACCATAACTCTGTGACAAATTATTGTACTACAGAGCTTATGAGGGGGTCAAATTATAGGGAATTAAATTCTCTAAAAGAGCTTTAGTTATAGTGCCATTACAAAAAAAAAAAAATTACGGTTTTACATCAATTTCAAGACGAGCAAAAATTTTGATAATTTTTTTATCGTTGGTTTTCTGACTATTAACTCATAAATCGCTAATGAGCAAAATATTTGAGGGTCGGATTCAAAAACTAGAGACTTGAAGCTACAATTTCCTTTTTTAAAGAGCTCTGTACGACCATTTTCTTCGATGTTACAGCCTGTTGAAAATCACCTAAAAATTTGGATTTTTTTAATATCCTTTAATTTTTATAACATTCATGCTAACAAGAATCAAAATCAACAGACTACTTTCAGCCATTATAATAAAACATAGGTTTTTAACGGAAGGTAAGTAAGTAATTGAAATTTGAAGAAATATGCCTCTCTGTGTCTCTTGAAACAATTTTACATTTGTACTTTAACAGTCAATAATAAGAGCATGTATACATAAATCACGTTCAAGGTTAATTGTAAGAGGCGATTAAACTTTACGTCGATTTCAAGGTAAATTTAATGAACACAAAATAAACAAATTAAAACATGGCCGATTGAAGATTTTATTTTCAATTTAATGTTAAAAAGACGAAAATTTATGTTGAACTGAATTCAGGCCAGACATTTAAATTTTTATCAGGTCTGATGATTAGAGAACATGGATTTATAGAGTAAGAGCTGAGTCCCCAGACCTACGTTATTTTGGAATGGTTGAAATTTCAAGTATATAAGAGCATGGGTGTACTGACTAGCCGAATCAGATATCAGGTGGAAAAGGTAAAAAAATCTTACCTACTTACGTTAAATTGTAGTGGCTGATATACACAAAGAACACAATTTTCTTTGGGCTTTAGTCAGATGCTAAACTCGTAAAAATAGTAATGAACCTACTTCATTTTGAAATGCCTAATTTTTAGATATTATGCTTAAATATGTGTGCACTATTTTAAACCTTACTTTAAGAAGCCAGACTAATCAGATGGGCGCAAGAACCCCCCTTACTCCCTATAACTTAGGTACATAAGGCAATAGTCAAAGATTTATGAATTTCTTTCAAACTACAATGGGATAGCTTGATGCACTACTATCTATCCATGTCTCATCATGATAGGGAAAATTCTAAAGTGTTCACCTTCACCACCTGATTTGAAAATTCAATTCTATTTTCTAAACCTCATTATAATTCACACGCTAAACACAACACTCTGCAGTACGAATGTGTACGTGTGATCTTACTCGTATTATCTCAATTGGGGAATGATTGGACCAAATGTCGTTCGCCGCGAAAATATATCACTGGTCATTAGAGGAACTATTTGGGAGGGCCCGAATCATCAAAGGCTGTCCATGGTCAGCGTCAAATTTACAACGCCTTTATTATTATTATTTTATTATTATCCTTATTACTAATATTATAAATGCAAAAGTAACTCTGTCTGTCTGTCTGTCGTGCTTTCACGCCAAAACCACTGAACCGATTTGAATGAAATTTGGTACACAGGTAGTCTAGAGCCTGAGAAAGGACATAGGCTACTGTTTAATGCGAAAAAGGGTTGAAAGGGGACATAAAAGATTGCATGGAAGTATCGTCATTTTTAAAGCTAGAAGATTGAAACTTATTTTTTAGGCTGTTGATTAGGGATAAATAAATATTAATTATATTTAACGAGTAGTTAGTGTGCTTCCCTTAACGCTATGTTCCAACGGTTCGGATTTCCGGCAGGCAGCAGCAACCACCTTTTACCGAAGACTACCGTGAAACAGCACGTGTGCCGTTGTGTTTCGGTGAGTGAGTGAGGGTACCGTCAAGTGGACCTTCAGCCTGTCTGCAGATATTAACATAAAAAAAAAATACCTAATGTTAGCATTAGACATATCTAACTTACTCTAAGAGACACTTTGTTTGTAATAACCTTAAAGGCGTTACAGTGGTTGCTTTGACGCTGCGAACCGTGTCGAGTTTTTATGCTATATATTATGACCACTGATCAAGTTTTTTATGCACGTACAATCCCCCTTGTAATCTTATATTATGTGAGATTTTATTGGTCCAATATTACTGAAATTAATATCGTAAGAAATTATACCCGTAATAATATTTCTATAAGTGTTCAATCAAAAGCCTTCAGGTCCATTAAGCCCTATGCAATTATTCTTAACTAGCTGATGCCCGCGACTTCGCCCGCGTTAAAAGAATGTGTAAAGCAATATAACGCCTGACATCTTTTCTGTTATAAAATTTTCAGGGGTTGTATCTTTATTTTTAGTAGAAAGCTGGTGAAAAGACTTCGCCCGCGTTGAAAATTATATACTAAAACCTTCCTAGAGAACCACTCTATCCATTGGTGAAAACAGCATGAAAAGACAGACAGACAGACGCGGCGGAGGACTTTGTTTTATAATATGTAAGGATAATAAGATTTTATCGTCTACATTTTTGGAGCTAGGATCATTTGAATTCTTCCAACACTTTCTAAACTCATTAGGTTTCTAACATTTTAACTCGACTACATACTTACATCATCTCTATTTTTAATTAAAGTAAACGTTTACTTTCCCTGTCATTATAAATTTTCTATATTTTCTCATGTCATATGCAAACATACTTTCAAGATTAATCATACAAAGACAATTCTGTAAATCTATATAAAAAGTTAAAGATTTCACACGAACAATAGATGACCAGAAACCAATATATATTTTTTTTTGTTAAGTTTCAGGTTTAAACAAAGCTTCAAGTTACTATAATGACGCGACAGATGGTAACAGCAACAAAATAATTATTTTTAATAATAATAAACGAACGATTCGTTATGATATCGTGCCATTGAGTGACATCTAATTTTAACGTTTGACCTTTTAGTTTTAGTTGTTACCATATTTTTGTATCATATTATAGTTGAAATATATTTTTATTTGTAATATATTTATTTTTAATATTACTGTTTTCATATGTTACACATATAAGTAACACTGTAAAAAATATTAGTCAGATTCATAATGACGTCATGATATTTGAATCATGATATCATAGACTAAGAAATACCAAGGTGCTACCTAATTATTTCGTCTTTGAATATTGTCATTGCAACATAAAATATACGAGTATTAACATTTATGAAAATTTAGTAGCAGGGCTCACTGCGTTCCCCCCTTAAAAAAAATACAACTCTCAAGGTGTGTGTTCTGAATACCTAAGTGTTTCGGTGAGTGAGTAAGGGATGTCAGAACCCCTTATCCTTTATCCTTATCCTTATGGTCGGCAGTGCACTTGGTGCACCTGTTGTTTTAATGTTTTATAAGCAAAAGTGACCACCCACCAGCAAGTCAAACGGAAATCTGTTTCATGAATTTTATATAAAGAAGAAAAAAGAAAATTAAAATTGAAAAAGCAAAATGGCTCCGTAGCAACTGGACAAATTCTCAAGTGGACAGATTCGCCACTGGACGGATTGGCAACTGGACATAGTACTTGTCATTCGAATTTAAAATAAAAGACTAGAATATTTTAGTACTAATTTACGTTGTTAAATATGTATTGCATCAAAACAGACTCTTTAAGGAAAGGAAATTGTAGCAATAAATAAATTTAGTTTCCAAATCTGATATAGCTATTTCAATAATTATGTAAACACGATTTTCTTGGAAATTGTGCTGTTAATATATTATTGTTGGTGATTTTATTACTTAGTTTCCTGGAATTGTGTTCGCGTATGGTTAACGATCCAGAAAGGGGTCAGATAATATTGTAGTTACCACTTCGCTTCGGTACTTACTTATAACTTATTGAAAAAGCAATAATAACAGATACGGTGAAGTCAAAACATGTGATGTTGTCTTTGACCTCCGGGCGGCTCCGCGCGGTCAACCTCAGTTAGTTAGTTGGTGATACGGATTGATCGCATTCGCCACATACTCTCCGTGGTGATCAGTCGCGTTATGGTCATCAAAATGAAAATCCTCGTAGCCTTCGCTGCGGCCCTTGGCGTGGTCGTCGCCAACACACCTCCAGCCAAAGTCCTTTGTTACTACGACAGCAAGAGCTACGTCAGAGAATGTAAGTTGCTTTAATTGTTGGCTGAGCGTTATTTCTTATCTTTCCATAAAGCATAAAGTAGGTGTACAATTAGCGAATTTCATTCAGTTTGCATTCGGAACAGGTTTCGCAACTCTTCTTGCCGACTTTTCGGGTTTGACTTAGATGTAATGAATAATGTATGAGCTTCGGTGCGAACGTTCGCGGATTTAACTTAGATAAGACAGGAGTAACCGCGTCAAATGTCTTTCTATTTATTCAGGATTTATTTGCGTAATTGTAATAGGTATTATACCTAAATTCATCGACTACTTTTTTAAATAGACGTATTTTGCTTAGTGGTCTTATTTTTTAAATTCTATGTATTAAATAGTACCGTTTGTTACGTAAGGCTTAGGTCTGTTGATTCAAATAAATGTCGTCACGTATTTTATAGCCAGTCGATCACGATAAACCTAAATCGTTGTTTATGACAATCACCAAATGGAATTTACCGTCGGAGTTATTTCATTGCATTATTTTATTCTTACCACCAAATAATTGAAATATAATATGAAAAATAACGTATAACTATTAAATACTTTTTAAAAATACTAAATTAAACTTAAATTTATTTAATTCAGAGAAGAAATTTTATTTTCACACTGAAAAAATTATATCCAGTAAAAGTAATACATATAAAATAATTTATTTTATGAATTTTTTGATGAAATATATTAACAAATATCGTTTATTATACTCACCTTGCTGAAATAATTAACATAGGTATAATGTGATTAGTTACATTCATGCATTAGATATGATTAAATGTAGTTTTTTTTTCATTTATAATGTGAAATTTATTTAAATAGTGTATACTTTTACATTATTTATTTGTTAAATGTTAACTCGAATATGGTTAGGTATCGTCAAGGTTAAGTCCCAGGAAAATTAATGCATATAATATGGTCGGTACTTTTATGGAGGAGGAGGTCTATGTCCAAAAGATTATGTCTCGGCTGTTGTTGACGATGATGAAGATTTAAGACGTCTTAACAGCTTTTAAGGATAGAGAATTAAGTTCTCAATTTACGCGAGTTCTGTAATCTGAGTAGGTGGGTACTAAATGACTATTTTAGAATAACATTACTGATATACTATTAGCGCGGCAGCAATAGATTATTTAGCAATACAATTTACTTGTTCAAGTAAATTAAGTAATTTAAAACTTGTAATGATAACTCCAATTTTAGTTTTAGCGATAAAAAACAAGGTGAAACAACTTGCTAGCTTGCTACTGTTACGTAAAGATACCTACATTTTCGGTAGGATTTAAGTAATAGCAAAGCCTCCAAGCAGTAGGATTTAAGCAATTCCTAATTTTAAGCTTTAAAATTTTAATTTTAATATTAAAATCGACATTAAATATTATGTAGGTATTTAAAAATCAAATAAGCATCGCATGGGTTTTCTATATCTCAACTTTTGCGCTTTTTAAATGTGTAGATTATTTAAAAAGCGCAATTAAATCGGCCCTTTATCTTAAATCTTGTAAAGAAAATTTTAGTAACACAACCCAAGAACACGTTTTGCAACCGCAAACAATATTCATGCAACATTGAACATACATTTTGAAGATTATGACCTAGTGGCCGTTGTATCCAACCAACGATGTCGCAAAAAAACATTGCAATCATTATTTACCATTATGTTATTATGTGTCCCAGATTTGCGTAGGAAGCAGGCAAAGTCGTTGTCTTTGATTCGTAAAATACCTATAGTATTTTAAATAAACGGTCTCGTTACGTATTACGTAACGAATAAAAATTTTACTCAGAAATCCACATTATTGCTAGATTCTAGAAACTATAAATTAGTAACGTAGTAAATTAGACACTATAAAGTAAACGTAACTGTTCTCCTCAAATTTAATTTCCGACGGCCTAAAATTTAAAAAATGACCTATTTGAAATTAATAAAAGGGATTTACCATTTGATAATTTTGGATAATTAGGCCTATGTCCAGCAGTGGACGTCACACGGCTGTGATGATGCTATACATAAATTAAATTTTCCTTTATTTTCAACATTTCAAATCTTCCCATGAAATCGAATTCACGCATAAGTGCGGTTTTGATTTAATTTAACCAAGATTCATACCTTCGTTTTCCATGTGGACAACCGAGCGTTGTTTGTTGACTGCTTTGACTGCTACTATTTAGATTAAAATTAAAATTATAAGCGCATCTTTCACCAACGTCAAGTAGGCTAAACCGTCACTTAAAGTCACCTGTCACCGGGGATAATGGAGCTGATATATCTTTGTTTGTACGGTAAACGTCCCAAACATGAAATAGAAAATAATAATAAAAATTCGCCTATCGAATGATGACGATGATGCAGTAAACCGAGTGCATAATTCAATAAAACAGAAAATGATTTCTAAAAGTAACTATCAACACTTTACTTGTAGTTGGTGAAAGAGGAGCTTAATTTAATAAAAATAAAATTACAAGTACAAGTAAAATTTACTTCAGATATTAATGGAATTATTATTTTATTGTAAATAATTTCGATAAGTTTGAATAATTGTTATTGTAACAAAGGCGCCAATTATGAGTATCACTTGAGGGGAATAATGAAGTGTGACCTTTGATCACCGGTGTCAATAGGTGGCCAGAAGATAAACGGAGACAAACAACTTTGTTCTAGAGACAAATGGAATTGTATTTGGTTGATTTACCTATCTAAGTGCTATTGCACACAATGATCTGTTTACTTTGGATGTTACGTAACGATGTGGACTGCCTTATAATCGGTAAATCATAATCAAAACACATTTGTTTAAATTATTGAGGAAAAATAATGTAAAATTATTAAGAGAAAGCAATGGAAATATTATGCGAAACGGTTTTGTTTTTAAATTTTTTCCTTATTGTAACTGATTAAACTTATTTACATAAGTGTAAGTAAAGTAGATATGTTTCGATACGTGATTTATTTTCTTTTCTTTTAAGTCTTAATCAAATCAACCAAATTTTAAAATTATTTTAAGATTCAATTAATATTTAAAGCAAGGTTTAATAGAAATAATATGTTGATTATTTGTGAATTATAAGAGCAAAATATACGAGCAATAATTTATAAAATTTATTGAATCTTTATTGCTGATATAGTCTTCGCAGCCGTTGGATTTTATTTTTCCTTTTTTTCTACTTTTCAGTAGATGATAATTATATTAAATTTAACAAAATGCATCAAAAAGCAACTAGACGTGGTATTTGTAACTTCCATAGAATCAGTTCAAGATGATAATCAGATTTGATTATTTTATATCTTAAGAACGTGTGATAATGTATGATTTTTCTTACCTATTTTCTCACTCAACAGTACATCTACACATAGATACATACATCCACACATACAGGTTTTAAAGTGAGTAATGTCGCTTTAACAAATTAATGAGACAGTATTTGTTTCGCCTACATTCATTACACATAAATAGTACCTACAGTACGTATATAACTTTATTACTCAAGTGTCTATTCTTTTGGAGCACTACAATTTTATTTGCAAAAGTCTTTTTTTCCAGAAACATTTTGCAAAGTACGACATTAGTAATTCGTACATTTTTTTAAGCGAGAAAATTGCTTTTCATATTTTTCAGGTTTTATATTTTTAATTTTTCAACGCGGACGAAGACGTGGGCACCAGCTAGTATTGAACATTAAATAAAAAGGAAAATAGCTCAATACGCAGAACGCTAATTGCAGGCGGCTCTTCATTGCAACGAAAGTGGGAGCCATTATGCTCTTAGCGTTTCATAACTAACTTCAGTTACAATAGTCTAGCAGCAGCTATGTACCATTCATTATACAATACACATACTTACATTGACGAAGGTTCACGTAATAAGAGACGTTGTAATTGTACACATTATATTTTTCCAAACATGTTGACCTATTTGAAAATACAAAATATTTGCACGTACAATCTCTGATTATGTTATTATTCACCTTGTAGGTAATGAATCATGAAATTAATGACTAATTTAGAATGAAGAATTTTAATAAAATGACTGAATTGGATAACAAAAGCAAATGTTTAAAAAAATATATCATTGTAATATTAAAAATGCGAAAATATGTGAGGATGGATATAATAATATATGGACGTTTGTTACTCTTTGAATAGATTTGGATGAAAGTTTATTACTTGAATTATTATGTAGGATACTATTTATCCTCGAAATAAGTTAGGTTCCTGAGGGATCCTCTAAAAATATAAAAAAAGTTGCTACGGCATTTACTTCTCCTTCGGGTAGAATAATACAAATGATTCATATTGTCGTTCCCTTTTCTACTTGCTAATCCGCACTCTTCAGTGTACAGGTTTGTATTACTTTTTCCAGATTTTGTTTTATCCTCTGAAAACTGCTTTTGTGCATTTCGAACTGGATTTGACCTCTAATATTTAAAAGATTCCGCCGATACTATTTCAATAATATAAGCTACCTATACCTACTAACAGATAAAAAGAAATGTTAAAATAGTTTTCACAATAATTTAATTTCAATATGTTATTCAATTTCAATCATTTTAATAAGATACAATTAGGTGAATAATTAGTTTTTGGTCATTTCAGACCTTATTTTATGCCTGAGGGCATTCCATTTAATTACAAAAATTATTTTTTTTTTATTAAAATTTTTCCAAGAATAAACTAAACTTAGTACGCAGGAAGGCAGAAAATTCTAGATTGAATCTCGTTTGCCTTAGCAGATAAGCGAAATATAGTTAAGTAAATAAGGAAAGTCTCTTGCGTTGGTAATTGACTACATAAAGGCCTCAAGGTACCTATTCTTAATCTTTCGCGTCCAGTGTGTCATGGTATTACATAAATAGGCTAAAGTGGTTAATGTTAAGGAAACAATATACTTATTCTTTACATACGATAATATGTTCGTGCATCATTACTAACTCACATCGCACTTCTATACGTATTCTCATATTTATAAAATTGTCATCAATTTCGACACAGAGATTAAGTCAACAGTCAAAATCCTTCTATTTTCTTACTTTTTCTTACTTTTCCAATTTAAAATTATTTTATACTAGTAGTAAATGAATACGGAAAGAGAAAAGTTGCGAAGTCTAATGTAGAAAGGACTCCACACTCCAGTTGAAAGGAACATTTGCTCTAAATGGGAAATAAATATTAAAATATTTTAGTATAGAGAATAAGTAAATGTTATATGTAAACTTTGTTAAAATGACAATTAAAAAAACTAATGCTAAAGCTGCCTTAATACTTTGCAAAATCGATAGAAATATTTTGCTTGATATTGAGTATTCATTGATATTCAGTCGAAGGATGCATTTATCCAGCCCAGGCTCGCATGCTGCCATTGGATCTGGACCCCGCGTTGTCATTCTGTACACATCTTCTCTACGGATATGCTGGTGTTCAACCCGACACTTACAAAATGGTGCCCCTCAACGAGAACCTGGACGTAGACCGGTCTCATGCAAACTACAGAACTATCACCAATTTCAAAACCAAGTATCCAGGTCTCAAGGTGCTTCTGTCTGTTGGCGGTGATGCTGACATTGAAGAAGCTCAGAAGTATAATCTTCTGGTAAGTAATTTCATTGTAACTTTATAAATGTTCATATACATATACAATATACCTATATATGTCGAGAAGAATACGGGATGGGTGTGTCGCTAGTCCATTTCTTTATTTTCGCTCATATTATTTGTTTACAATATTTTAATTTTAATGGAAATGTAATTGTTTCATACAGTTGGAGGCACCACAAGCCCGTACAGCGTTTGTCAACTCAGCTGTACTCTTAGCGGAGCAGCACGGCTTCGACGGTATTGACCTTGCTTGGCAATTCCCTAAAGTTAAGCCAAAGAAGATCCGCTCTACCTGGGGTATGTAAAATGTGTCTTAACTCAGGTAATGTTAGAACATTAGTAAGATTACATAGGAACTACATTACACGAAGGAGTTTTCTGATATGAATATTTCTACGAATTAATTTTGTTTCTTAAATAACACGTAACAAAATTAAAATCTTTAGATCAGCGAACTAAAGATATATTATTTCGATGGATATAATACTATGTCTTGTCACAACTTATCACAATGTATGTACGGGATAAACTCCGAAATTTATCTGTTTAAATGCTAGTAATAGATGTTAGACTAAGCGCCTCTTCCACAAACGTCAAGTAGGCTAAACCGTCACTTAAAGTCACCTGTCACCGGGAATAATTTAGCTGATATACCTTTGTTTGGGACGTTTACCGTACAAACAAAGGTATATCAGCTCCATTATCCCCGGTTACCGGTGACTTTAAATGACAGTTTGGCCTACTTGACGTTTGTGAAACAGGCGCTAATTGTCAATTATAAGAAAATTAAAATGAACACTATTACTTGGTATGTTTAAGGTTCAATATGGCACGGAATTAAGAAAACTTTTGGCACTACTCCCGTTGATGAAAAGGAGTCTGAGCATCGCGAAGGTTTCACCGCTCTTGTTCGTGAGATGAAGCAAGCTCTAAGTGTTAAACCCAACTTGCAACTCGCCGTCACTGTTCTCCCCAATGTAAACGCTTCAAGTAAGTCCTCTAAATATTATTATTATTATTAAGATTATCATTAATCTTCTTATTAAAACCATCAAATCAACTGGTAGTCTTCAACTGTGTTCATGTTTTGCTGAATCTGCGTGCGAGACATATCTAAGCAAGGTCAGACCACAATAAATGGTGCAACTCTTAATTTTGTACAGGTTTTTCGTCTGACCTTCTGATGATATCATCAGAAGGTTATTATGTTTCATCTACTTTATTCTATATTCTGAGCTGTAGCTGAGAATATAGAATAAACAAGTAATCGCATGTAGTGTGTGTCTAAAAACCAGACGGAAACTTAATTTAACAACTTAATCGGAAAAAAATACTACTAAAAAAATATCAAGACAATACAGACTTTGATTTTCAATTAAAGGACAATCAACGAAATAATTGATACTTATATATTTATTTACAACTAGCAACCCGCTCCCGGCTTCGCTCGGATTGCATTTTTTTTACGTAAAAAACCTTCCCTGATTATCCCTCTATCCATGAGTGGTGACAGAATTAAAATTGGTCCAGCCGTTCTCTTGTTTTGCGCTTAGCAACACATTTAGGTATTCATTTTTATTTATATAAGAACTGTATACGAGTAGATTTAATATCAGTTAATTTTGGAGTCGGTGCGACGCCAAGGACAGTTAATTCTGCGGCTTCTCCGACTACAACTTTTCCTTAACAAAAAACTATAATATGAGTAGTAGGTAGCTTCTGGGCCTCTGTTTTATTCACGTATTCTGACTTATTTAGTATTCAGAAAAAATAAAACATAAGCAACACCGAAGGAATCGAATTTGATAGAATGAGGTCAATTGGAATCTGGACGCACCGAATAGATATAACATAAATGGTATAGTCGCGGTGGTATTCTGTAAGGGTGTGGTTACTGCTACTTTTATTCTAATACTTTTACTAGAACAAGTATCATAGTCCAATTGGTACTGGTTATAGGCATATTGTACAGTTCACTAATACAATACTATAGTAAAAAATATTTTATTTTATTTTTCAGTTTACTTTGACGTTCCTTCTATGATCAATTTAGTTGATATGGTGAACATCGCTGCTTATGATTATTACAACGCTGAACGTAATCCTAAAGAAGCTGACTATCATGCACCAATCTACGCTCCTCAAAATCGCAATCCGCTTCTTAATGCTGACGCTGCCGTTTCATACTGGTAAGATATAGTAGTCTAGTCGAGAAAGTTTTCTGAGAAAAATAGTTCAAACAGTCTTAACTTCGAGAGTTGAGACTTATCTTACTGAAATTTTCTCCTCTTTTAGGAACTTTTTTTAGTTATAGCTACAAAATGGACACTCCCTTTTTCTCTTTTCGTTTTTTGTTTATAAAAATTGCAATTTTTATTGGCGGATAAAATAAAAATTCCATTTTCTCAGAGTGAAATTCTGAATCCAATGAAACAATTGCCATATTTTAAAGACTGTTTGAACTATTTTTCGCAGAAAACGTACTTCTCGACTAGACTATAGGTACAGTTTAATAATTGTAAAGATCTTAGGCCGGCTGATGGGCCACGACAAAATAAAGTACAAGGTAGGGACAGGGGAATAGATTGCCGTATCCCATTAATTTATTTCCTAGACTTTTCTAATGATTATGTACGATTTATGTACTCGTATTTAATAGGTTCTAAAATGACGTAGGTTCAATACTTTTTTACGATCTTTGAAACGTCTGGCTAAACCTCGGCGCCACGGAAACTATTAAAATTTGGCACTAATTAAAATTGCTTTCTTACATTTTATAAAATTAAATACGTATATAAAAATTAAGGTATAAGATTTTAATTACAATTAGCTGTCCACTAGGTACCCATTCGGTTTTAAGTATTAAATAAAACAGAATTCATATATGTACTTGAAATTTCCTCCATTCCAAGGAACTTACCAAGTGCCTACCATTAAATAATAGCAACAATTCCAGGGCGCACTGTTGCTATGGATGCGCTTTGGCGGATATGTAACTAGCTGAAAATATTCTTTATAGACATAAATATCGGTGAATATTTTGAGGTGAAAATCAAAATTAAATTCCATAGTTATTGATTCAGAGAACCGATAACAAAATCGGGGGACGATTTGTTATCTATCATCTATATCCAAAATTTAATTTCATCACTCCATAGCTAAAAGATCACAGAATCGTTTAGTATATGTGGTGGTACATTCGCATTCGTACGCTCAAAGAAAATACATATATTACGCTCAAAGAAAATATATATTAGTCTTAAACACGACACGTAACACGTAACAAGACCGTGTCCACTTCACAGTAATGCCCCTTTTATTTGAAACGAAAAATTGTTATTATAATTAGCTAAACCGTTTACAGGCTGCAACAAGGCGCTCCTAGCCAGAAGTTGATCTTGGCTATTGCTACCTTCGGTCGCACATGGAAACTCGACTCCGAAAGTGAGATTGCTGGCGTTCCGCCTCTTCATACTGATGGACCTGGTGAAGCTGGTTCGTTATATACTTTTTTTAATATAGAAAAAAAAAGACAAATATTTTACGTTTTAATTGTTGAATTTGTATGGCCCTATTTAAATATTTTAGGACCTTACACAAAGATTGAAGGCATGCTGAGTTACCCCGAGACTTGCGCTAAGCTCATCAACCCCAACAATCAAAAGGGACTCCGCCCTCATTTGAGAAAGGTTACAGACCCCAGCAAACGTTTCGGTATGTTTTTATTTTACTTTTGTGACCAAAATTAGTTAATAATTTTATTATACTTGTCATTTTTTTAATTAACACCTGAGCTTATCAAAAATTACTTGACACTTAACAAACAAAACGCAACTCAACACACTGTGGCTAGCATCTTCAGAATCCGATATATTTAACTTTTCAGAGAAGCCCTTAACCAAGGATCCAGATTTAACGCTTATATTTGGTTGGTATTTTTGCAGGATTTTAGCTTGAAATACACCTTATTTTATGTGTTTATTAATAAATTGTTTAAATTTCGTTTACGGTGACGGCCATTGAACTTAACATGAACGTATCTTAATATTAAACATTGTCCATTGAAACTAATAATAAATAATTAATTATAGGTTTCTTTAAATGTGTACAAAAGTAATGTATGTTACATATATACATGTATTTAGTAAATATATTCAGATTACTTATATATAAAATACCAACTAGTATTTCTTTACAAAATATATAATTTTTACTAAAAAAAAATCTTCTGTCTGACCTATAGTATATAGTATATTATATTAGTCACGTGTATGTGAAATGTCTGCATTGTTAAAATATTTTTGTACGATTTTTAAAAGCACTTGCTGTATTGCGTTTTCACTTAATTACGTGTGTTATTATTGAAATTATTTTCACTTAAAAGGTACATACGCATTCCGTCTTCCCGACGACAGTAGCGAGGGTGGCCTCTGGGTAAGCTACGAAGATCCGGACACAGCTGGTCAAAAAGCTAGCTATGTGAAGTAAGTTCATACCATTCATACGAGAGTCTATTGGTTTATATATTAAACTAGCAGGCCGCTCCCGGCTTCGCCCGGGATGAAATTTTTATATATTAACACAAACCTTCCCCGTTTATCCCTCTTTCCATATGTGAAAAACGAATTACAATTGGTCTACCCATACTCGATTTTTTAAATTTTATAATCAATACTTCAATACTAATAATAAATCTGTTGGGGTCGGTCATGTAATAATTTACTTTGTTTTCAGAGATATCGTGTTTATAGGCTCTATACATGATACTGAAACTAAATTGACGATTTTTAGAATTTTTTTCTGTATGTATGTATGTTCCTCCATAACTCTTAAAAGAATCAACTGATTTTCATGAAACTTGGTAGATAAACATTTAGACGTACAGGACACAGGATAGGCTATTTTTTTCTTTTTTAAAGGGGACAAATTTGTTATAATTATCTGTAGTTCGATAAATATCCAACAGATGGCGTAACAGGTATACGGCGCACGGGTACAGTAATTAATAATAAATCTGTAAGTGTAGGTATTGTATGTATGTTTGTATGTTCATCCATAACTCTTAAACGAATTAACTGATTTCCATGAAACTTTGTAGATAAACATTTAGACGTACAGGACACAGGATAGGCTACTTTTTCATTTTCAACGCGGACGAAGTTGCGGGCGGCAGCTAGTCTAGTTATATAAGTGTTTTATTAGGTTTCCTCCTAAATTATGAGATATGGATCCCTTTTTGAGTATGCTAGTTTTTTACATAGGCTTTTACTAGTTTATTTTTTATATTTTTTATTTGTTATAAAATCAATTAAAAATCCTTGTTTCAGATCCAAGAACCTTGGCGGTATTTCAATCATAGACTTGTCGATGGATGACTTCCGTGGTCTCTGCACCGGGGATAAATACCCGATTCTGCGTGCCGCTAAATACCGCCTCTAATATTATTTTCATTTCAATATTTGTAATATTATCACACCCTGATCTTTATAACAGGGTTCGTATTCAAATTAATGTCATATCATAAATACAACTAATAGTGTTAACAATGGTTTTTACCGTATCTCTATTTAGTCATTGTTATTAAAACAGTAAACGTATTAATTAAGAGCCGTTTTGTATTTTTTTTCCTTTCTTAAGTATTATGAAAAAATTATAAATATTATGAAAATTTAAAAAATTACACCAAAATTTGTAAAACGTAACACTCATTTATTTTGCTAAAAAAGCGGTACAATTGATGGATGATACATTTCGCGCTTTTTACCAGAGTCTGGCATGCAAAGTTAGTTATAGTAGAATAGTAGTTATATAAACAATCAATACTAATAATAAATCTGTAAGGGTTGGTCATGGAGTATGTTACTTTGTTTTCAGAGATATCGTGTTTATAGGCTCTATACATGATACTGAAACTAAATTGACGATTTTTAAAAAATTTGTATGTATGTATGTATGTATGTATGTATGTATGTATGTATGTATGTATGTATGTATGTATGTATGTATGTATGTATGTATGTATGTATGTATGTATGTATGTATGTTCCTCCATAACTCTTAAACGAATTTCAACGCGGACGAAGTCGCGGGCAGCAGCTAGTAATGAAATAATTATGTGAGATTAATGTAGATGTAGATTCCATGTAGAATATAAAATATAGGTACAATAAAAAACATATAAAAATATTTGGGTTACACCTAACCGGAATATTCAAAATACTCTCGGACAGAATAGAAACTATTTACGATTAGCCAACCTTTTAGTTTGGCCTTGAATAGCTTTATGGGTAGATCAAGGGTAGACCTTTTATTTGACTATTTAATCTATTAAACATGTTTACCGTCATGCACAGCGCATTTCTGCTGTACAGCGAAGTAGTTCTCACAGGCGCCACAAGCCTACAAGGATGTCTTGTGTTAAAACAAGTCGAAACCAAATTCCAAACTTTTTAAGTACATTTTCGCTTCTGTCTGATTTCCGGTTAACTTCTTACAATAACCTAACAGATTTTAAAACGTTTCTCACTAATATAAAATTTGTAAAAAAAAATTGTCTACCTAGGTATATTGTATATTATATGAGAAACCTCTGGCCTCCGGCTTCTCATCTGATCGTGGTTGCTGAAATGAACATTTTAGACTCTCTGAAATGAAATAATTGATTTTCCAACTGTTATTTGAAAACCATAAAATACAGTATTTTCGCTTACCATACAAAATACATATATATATAAAAGTAGTCATAAAATCGCCAGTTAAATAAGTTTTTACTCCCAGTCAGTCATTTTAACTTATTTGTTTTTTTTTTTATCAACACAATATTGAATGTTGTGAATTGAATTGCGTAAACTGTGTTAATATTGCAGGATAAAATGATTTTCTTAGCTTATACTTTCGAAATAATTCTATATATACTTCCTCTTGTGATGACACAAGATGGAGTGGATACATCAACCGATGCTGTAACCGAAGAAGCTTTAAAAATAACCACCACTCCTGAAACTGAGACTGCGGTCGTCACCAACGCGACGATTATGACGACTACCACCACAAGAAGGCGTTAGTTAAAGTTTTATTAAATACCCCTACTAACCAACTAAGATATTGCCGAGAGTGGCGGTGTACCACGGTGTGGCGTGTGAGCGTGTGAGGCTTTGTGGCGGTACGAGTCCGGCGTGGTTATGCTTAGCTAAGATTCCTGTGTACAAGATCCGTCCAGCATTGAAGGATCTGAGACCAAATTATGTTACCAGCCTCGACTCATTTTCTAGATGCCAAATGTGACGAGACCATAATTAACACTTAGCACTTGAAGCTATCAAATTAGCTCTTCTTAGCGCCTGTTTCACAAGCGTCAAGTAGGCCTAACTGTCATTTATAGTCACCGGTAACCGGGGATAATGGAGCTGATATACCTTTGTTTGTACGGTAAACGTCCCAAACATTAAATAGAAAATAATTAAAAAAAATCAGCTATCGAATGATGCAGTAAACCGAGTGCATAATTCAATATAACAGAAAATGATTTCTAAAAGTAACTAATCAACACTTTACTTGTAGTTTGTGAAAGAGGCCCTTAGTCTTTTGCGGCGGGTATGAGACCGGCTGTTAGCGTGGTGACTCCATTTTTTGGTAAAACTTTGTCTATCGCTTTGGCGAAACTAGTAACTCTACAACTCTCTACTTAGCTCGGCGATTCCCCGGAGCTCGTATGCTATAGCAAAATGCTTCATTTAATATTAACAACTTCATTAGTTTTACATTTCTTTTTTAGCGTCCGCAGCAGAATACGACCAGAACTTGTGGTGTAAACTGCAGGGAAATCAATTCGATTGCAATAAATTTGGCAAAAAAAGATATATGTAAGATGAAATTTGGATATTTCTTAAGTTAATTTATCATAGTTTGATTTTATCATTCAAATAACTTGTCATCAGCCAGAAAATATAGCAAAGAAAAAAAGCGATGTTGCTCTTAATAGCACTTTGGATACGCGATGAATGCAGTGTTTTCATTTTTAAAGAACTTTTATAGTTGATGCTGCTTTGTTTTGATATCATCATATTATCCATGTTGATTCACTTATTGTCACTAAATTCCAAAGGAAAATTAACACTCATTCAATGAATCCAATCAAATTAGCATTGCGTCAAGTTAAGTACGTGATTAGTTTTTTAATACGTTCTCAATCAAATCGTGTGAAATCTACCGCGAGCACAGCTTAAACCCATGTGTGTGTAGGATTGAATGTACACATGAATCAGTCATGGCTGTATACTCACTCAAAGAATTTCCCATCTTATAGGTCACATTATACTTTTATTGTCTCGATTTAACAGCGCACAGAATCAAGGCGCAGTATACCCTCTACCCTGATTGCAATTGTGTATTATACCCGTGTGTGTGTGTGTGTGTTAATGAATGAATGAATGAACTCGATTTAACAAACTAATGAACTTGTCCATGAAAGGGTCTCAGTGAAAAAAAAACTCCAAGATTTTTTGTAAAACTTCTAGAAGATAGTTCTGGAAATATTTGAATTTATTAATGGTAACATTATTTCAACAGGTTTTATTATGATATAGGCTTAGAAGATTGTAAGAGTTTTACATATGGTGGTTGCCCAGAAGCTATGAATATGTTCCGAACCATAACAGAGTGTCATGATTCTTGTCGAGGTACGTATAATGTATTACGAAGGCATTCGACTGATAAAGTTTAGAGTATTGATTAAAAACTTAAGCAATAAACGTATTCTCTTTCGAGTTAGTGTAATTAGGAGCTTTCGTATTTCTTGATACCTTTAAAACAAATATTATTCAACCCTACTAGCTTTTCTTCAGAGATCAGAAACACACGTATGATTTTATGTTTCGGTGTTTCAGTAGAGGAAGCTTTGGCCTATTTTATCCCCTAATCTCCATTTTGCAAATACCTTTTTTTATATCAGGGTTTGTATTGCACTTGTACCTCCTTTGGTCTGTTGGTCTGTCAACCTACCCTTTTCCTAAATGAAAATTATGAATTAGTTATGAATGTAGTAAGGATTATCTCAACCAACTTATTTATGCTTCCGGCATTTTGCCAAGTGCTACTGGATACTAGAAACAAGAAACACCTAAGTAGATATTACTATTATAATTCGGGTACTTTTTATCTTTCAGATGTTCCTAAATCCTACTATCCAGACTTACCACCAGCTATATATTGTTTGCTACAACCGGATTTTGGAAATTGCAATGACTATAATCCAATGTGAGAGTAATTTAATAATTTAGTTACATATTGCCAAAAAAGAGCTTGGTTAAGTGATATTTTTAAATCTTAAACGTATGAACGTAGGAACGTAAACGTAGGAAAGAGCGGCGGTTGATCTTTTTTATAAGAAATTCCATGTTTTAGGTGATTCGTAAGAATAAAACCTAAAATTTAATTTTAAGTTAATAAAACCCATTTACCTGCCTCTTCACAATCCCTTATCCTTAATCCTACTTCTTCATGTTAGAGTCGACAGACAAACTACTATTATAATCAGCGCATATGCAGCACCAGTCTCGTTGCTTGTGTTATAGGCGATGACAGTCACACACCCATCAAGTGTCATCCTGTCTTTGCGCCTTTTCTGGCACAAGATCTACCTATATTATATACTAGCTGGCGCCCGCGACTTCGTCCGCGTTGAAAAAGATAAAAGTAGCCTATCCTGTGTCCCGTACGTTTAAATGTTTATATACCAAGTTTCATGAAAATCAGTTGATTCGTTCAAGAGTTATGGAGGAACATACATACTTCATACATACAGAAAAAAATTCTAAAAATAGTCAATTTAGTTTCAGTATCATGTATAGAGCCAATAAACACGATACCTCTGAAAACAAAGTAACTTACTCCATGACCAACCCTTACATATTTATTATTAGTATTGATGATGTATATCCTAATCCTTCCTTACATATTATAAAAGAAAGTACCCCGCCGCATCTGTCTGTCTGTTAGCGATAAACTCAAAAACTACTGCACCTATTTTCATGCTGTTTTCACCAATGGATAGAGTGGTTCTCGAGGAAGGTAGTATATAATTTTCAACGCGGGCGAAGTCGCGGGCACCAGCTATCTACTAAAAATAAAGATACAACCCCTGAAAATTTTATAAAAGCAAAGATGTCAGGCGTTATTGCTTTACACATTTAGTCAGGCGCTACACATCCCTTACTTTTAACGCGGGCAAAGTCGCTGGCACCAGCTATAGTGTTTAATAAATCAAATATATATGTTATCAAATAAATACTTGAATTTAATACATTTTTCAGGTTCTACTTTGATGTATCATCAGGTCAATGCAAAGGATTTTCTTATAGCGGATGCGGTGGCAACCAAAATAAATTTAGAAATGTGCAAGAATGTACAACAGTGTGCGCTGTAATCATTGAATCACTGTTGCAATGAAACAAGAAACGACCACACCTAATAATAAGAATGAGTCTATTGGAATACATTCTCCTTTGTCTTTTTTGCTTTTTCATATTAATTTGTTATTTTTAAATAGTAAACGAAATAAATTTCATTTTAATAACTACAAATTTAGGCAGTATGAAAACTACTCTCAATTTTATCTTTCTCTATAATTTTCAATAGTATTTTATCGCATCGTGAACTGCGTTGATACCACTTTCTACATTCGATACATATAATGTATTAATTTGCTTAGGTATAGGTACTTCTTTTTTTTTTTTTATAAAACATTTCAATTTTCATAAGTGATAATAAATGATTTGTCGTGATTTTGTTAAACATTGTACAATGACAGTCATTATCATCTTATAAGCGGCAGGACTGCTGAATATAGGCCTCCCCCATAATCAATATTAATAATAAATCTGTAAGTGTAGGTATTGTATGTATGTATGTATGTTCCTTTATAGCTCTTTGACGAATTAACTGATTTTCATGAAACTTGGTAGGTCAACATTTAGACGTACAGGACACAGGATAGGTTACTTTTTTCTTTTTCAGACGAAGCCGCGTGCAACAGCTAGTTTTCCAATAAGACCGGTCAGAAGCAGCCTGCACTACGGTCGACCCGCGACCCTTATCAGGGTCCGTGGTGTCCGTGGCCTCTACTCGATAACCTTCCGGCTATCGGGTCTCCGCACTATGTGTCCTGCCTACTGCCACTTCAGTTTATTGATCCGCAGCTTATTATCTAATTACGTCTGCTGAGCGACAGGCGAAAAATGCGAAAAATTTGTGCAATATCACACTAAAAAAACTGCTAACTAACAAGCACTAAATTACATACACTACTTCACACGCACGCACACTGGTATAAAAGACATATAGCACGATTCAGACACTGTTGCTTACTTATGTTCCTTTCGAAATGTAATTCACTGTACGGGACCCCACGATACAGGCATGCCTAGTGTGGGGACCGGGGTTTTGTTCTTAAATTGTAAAGTTGTGAAAAATAATAAATTATTTGAAATTTGAAATTTGAAATTTGAAATCGTATCACGTAGCTCATAACACTAGTGTGGTTTGTGTAAAAATTAACGATTTAGTGTGATATTGTACAAATTTTTCGCATTTTCGCCTGTCGCTCAGCAGACGTATTTAGATAATAAGCCTGCCGGCTTAGGCCTCGTTCGCACGGGAGCTTTATAAAGCGTTCGTAGCTCGGAGTTTAAATGGAGCATAGACGGATAATAAAACTCCCGACTTAAAAAAGCGCCCGCGTTT